>JAUMJK010000905.1:0-111306 GCA_033558105.1 Coccyzus lansbergi
CCCTCAGCTAATCAGTCACAACCTCTCAGCCAATCAACCACACCCCAGGCTCAAGCCACGCCTCCTCAGCCAAGAGCCCACGCGCGCAGTCTACAGACACACGCCTCAAACCATTAAGCCCCGCCCCTAAACGGCACCGACGTCCCATAGCCATTCAGCCCCGCCCCTCCACCCATAAGCCCCTCCCCCTCCGCGCTCCAGCCCCGCCCCTCCTGTGGCGCCAGCCGCTGTTACCATTACAAAAAGTGGAATATTTTGATTTAAGCTGAAGTAAAGTTTCGCCTAAGTAATTGTGTTTTTTTCAGAGTTAGACTGCATGTTCCCCCGATGACATGTTTTCTTCCAAGCAGTGTTTTTGCAGACACTGTTGATGTGTTGAAGATGATAACGTCTTGTGTTCAACTCGACCTGTGCTCCCCTAACTACCTCTGTTTGTTGCCTTTCCCCATCTCACACACGAGGTCAGGCAGCGCTGGAGCCAACACCTAATTAGCAAGAGATTTGACTGTTGTGAAATTCATAATAGAATTAAAATTAATTCTTGGATAGCAACAGAATACGTATAAGATTTGTGGGAAAATTTACACCTATGCGTGTAAGCGGGAAATCCATTCTGTCCCCAGCTTTTGTCTCCTTGTGCACAGTTGATGGGTTCACTCCCTCATGTTGCCCAGGCCTGATTAAAGAATGTTTGCTTTTAAAACACCAAAATGAATCTTCAGAGAGTTTATTTGCTGCCATTTTTGGTAGCCCTCACAGAGCCTGCCCCTCATCTGAGACAAGAGCTGCCCCCTCAGACACAACCGCTTCCCAGGGTGGCCTGTGCCCACGGGAGCCTCACCACCCTCACAGTAAACAATTTATTCCTAATAGCTCATCTAAATCTCCCCTCCTTCAACTTAAAACCATTCCTCCTCATCCTGTCCCTGCACTCCCTGATGAAGAGCCCCCTTCCAGCTCTTCTGGAGCTCTTTTCAGCTGCTCCTGGTGAAGGGGGTGGAGAACAGGCCTTACGAGGAACGGCTGAGAGAGCTGGGGGTGTTTAGCCCAGAGAAGAGGAGGCTGAGAGGAGACCTCATTACTCTTTACAATGACCTGAAAGGAGGTTGTGAAGAGGAGGGAGCTGGGCTCTTCTCCCAAGTGACAGGGAACAGGACAAGAGGGAATGGCTTTAAGGTCTGCCAGGGGAGATTTAGGCTGGACATTAGGAAAATTTTTTTCACAGAAAGGGTCATTGGGTATTGGAACAGGCTACCCAGGGAGGTGGTTGATTCACCTTCTCTGGAAGTGTTCAAGGGAGGAGTGGACAAGGCGCTGAGGGGAATGCTTTAGTGTTTGATAGGAATGGTTGGACTTGATGATCCAACGGGTCTTTCCCAACCTGGTGATTCTATGATTCTATGATTCTCTGCTCCAGGCTGAACAACCCTAACTCTCTCACCTCTCGTATAGGAGGTGTTCAGCCCTCGTGCCATTTTCATGGCCTTCCTCTGCACTCCCTCCAACAGATCCATGTCCTTCCTGTGCTGAGCACTCCAGAACTGGACACAGGGCTCCAGGTGAGGTCTCACCAGAGCAGATGGGGCAGAACCACCTCCCCTGACTTGCTGGTGACACTTCTTTTGTTGCAGCCCAGTATACAGTTTTCTTTCTGGGCTGCAAGTGCAGTATTTTAAACATGCTGTGATTGCTTAGACTTTCTCATATGCCCACAGAGTTAGTCTTGGAATTCAACCTGTGTGGAGTGAAATGGCCCGTTGTCAGAGGTCCTGCGTGCCTCCCCTGTGAGGTCACTCAAGTTGGAAAAGCATATAATGGATGGCATGATGGCTCCAAACCACACCCAGGCACTTCGCATGAAAAAGTATGCACAGCTCTGCATTGTCTTCTCCAGTCAATTTAAATCCTGTTGCCCCCTCCTGTACCCACAATTTCAGAACCCGTCAGATTGAAAACTAGGTAATTAAAAACCTAAAATTGTTTCCAGCAGCATCTTTACCCCTGAGTCACTGTGCTAGTTTTTGTGCTTTTTCTGGTATGGCATCTTTTTCTTTTGCATGTTTTCCCCTTGCTGTTGCTGGGCAGAAAATCTATACAAGTTACAAATTAATCTGACTGACTGCAGAGCAAATGAACTATAAAAGTATAATTCAAAAGATAAAATCATAGCTATAGGGTATCCGAGTTTTTATAGTTACAATAAAATAATGCCTTGTGAAAAGTAGGCAAACTGCAATTATTAAAAAATCATTTTAACAGTTATATGCTTAGCTTACAGTAACATAAAAGCACATCTGAAATGGAGGCTTTCTTGTGGAAGAAATTTTAGCCATCTGTAACTTGCAGCTTGCTAATAATACACAATGCCTGCAGTGAGAGTTTTAGCACTGCATAGCTCAGAGCCTCTCTGCTATCCCTGCATAGGCATGAGCTGAACTTCAGCTGGGAAACACCTCCCTGCTCTATGGAAGAGGCTGCTTCGAACCGTGCTCCTGTCTGCCTGCTGCCCTCCTTGTGAACAGTGCAGTTGCCTCCTGTTGTGTTTCATTCCATATTATCATCCCCTGTACCTGTTCAGGCTCTTCTAAATCCTTAATTCCCACATGTCTTCTCTGTCTTGGAGATTCATAAACCCACCTTTAATGCTTGGCTCTTCATTTGTTTGTTTGGGTTTATTTTGGTATGGTACATCATCTGCAGCTGTTTGCTGCCAGAAAAGCATTTCTGGTTAACATCTATTTTCTTTTTCTTTCACAGAATTTTAAATTCGTCTGAAGCTTGAGAAATGCTAGCTTGCAGAAGCTCTTCCCAGGACAGCTGGGCATGCAGGACCAGATTGGTGTGCAGCACAGGGAGCAAACTGGTCACTTCAAGCAGATCTGTAAGAAAGGATTGAGGGATGAAAATTGGGCCAGGGGACGTGTCCTCCTGTGTGAGGCACTGGATGGTGACCTTCCTACTATTATGGAACACAGAGCCTATCAAGACTGCATCCCAGGTGGGGCAAACTTATTTTCAGTCATCGGTGCCATGGGAGAAGGGGCGAGAAGCAAGTGGCTGAATCTCAAGATAGCCAGAGAGTGGAAGTGAAGGTTCAGTCAGCTTGCGTTTAAGGTTAGATGTCTGTATGATCTGCAGGGCAGGTTGCGAAAAGAAGCATTGCAGAACCATGCTGTAAAGTTACAGCCCCTTAAGTACCAACTGCCATTTCAATTAGAGTAGGGTTTCAGAGTTGTGACTACTTAAATAACTGTTGTTAAGGATATTGCATGCAAGCAGAGTGGTTTCCTTTTCCAACCAAAGCCAAACTGATGGCATTTCATTTGCTTCTTTCCCCTTCTCTTCCTCTTTTCTTTACCCCAGCTGCATGGTCTAATACAGCAGTATAGATGCTGGAAAGTTAGTTCATAAAACAGCTGGATACATTCATGAGACAAAATGCATCATGAACTATTAAATATAAAAATCACCTCTGGTTGTCTATGTGATAGGTCCCTGGAGATAAGGGGAGTATTCTGAGATGCTTGCTTTGTCCTTATACTCTGCTTTAGGTGTCCTCTCTAGGTCTTTTAGGCGGAACACCAGGTTAAGTTCTATGCTTTCTGGTCCATATTTTCTCATACGCTTATATTCACTTGTTCCTGGCAATTTATTGGTATTTGGGTTTTGTGCTCAGTGTCAGTCATCCTGGATCCATAAGATGATGTGGTCTTACTGCTATGGCACAGTTAATGTGCACCAGAAGTGCAAGGCTACGCTTTGGCAGCTGAATTGCTTCCAAGCATATAACGAATTATCTCTAGAGTCATACTGCCTTCTGCAACAGAGAAATTGAAGTGACACGAAGAGCCTGAGTGTCTGTTCTACTGAACAAACCATTCACTTGTGAGAAGCTTATCTGTTGGGCCCATGGTCAAACGTGGCTTTGGGAGAAGAGAGGGGAGAACACAGCTCACAGTCACCTCAGCTATTAAATTGATGGACAGGACAGAAAGAGCTCCCATAGGAGGATCCAAGGAGGACAGTCAAATTCCCCAGCAGCATGCTAGGAGCTGTTTTCTAGATCAGCATGCTTGCATGCTGCAAGCTCTGGAGTGACCTTCTGTTTCATCCAGTCAGCTTGAGCACTGAACATGGGTTCAAAATGTAAGGAATATAGACCTCGTACTGTATAGCAACAGATACTTCAAGGCAGGTTTAGCTAAAATCCACCCACAGATATGTGAGTCATTACTCAGAAACACAATCCAGTGTAGACATATACTAAATCACTTTCATCTCAGAAGTTTGCTTATAAATATTTAGTTAGCCACTTAGCTTTTAATTTAACAGAACAACAAAGGTTTGTCAGACAAATCTCCAGAGTTATCTTTCACAAAGAAGCTTCTTAAATACCCACTCTTGCAAGTTCCTTTTCATTTCTATATAGCTCAGAATTATTTGATACATATAACTTACAAAAAATATAGTTGAACTAAGACTGAATTTTGCCTGACCATCAAATACTGACTTTGTTCATTGCAAGAATGCATTTTTGTTCTAGTAATATCTGGTGAATTCTAATACGGACATGACTCCTCTGATGTGGACTGCCGTATAGCTCTTCATAAAGACTGCTGTTAATTCTGCTGGTCCAGCAGACCATGCTAGAGTCAGTAGAGAATGTATCTGGACACATAAATACATTAAAAGGAAAACTTATCAATCTGTTTTTTTCAGAATCATCTGAGGTTTTGAGAAAAAATAAATTTAAAAGAACAAGTGTAAAAGCTTGCTTGTATCTCTGTATTTTTTGGTAGTGGCAGGAGGGGAGAGGAGAGTGGTAATATCTAAGGATATGACATTGCAAAAGCTAATTGTTATTGTTTTATAAAATCATAAATTTGTTGTGATGACTACAAGTGTTTGAGTTAAAAGAATTTGTTTTATAAAAACATGATTCTTCAGTATACAACTCTTCAATTGACAGATTCAACCAGAAGCTGGTGATTGCTTTACAGACCATTGTTCAATGCAGGCTGTTTACAGACTGCTTGAAGCTTATGAATCACAAACTGAGCAGCGTTCCTAGCAGAGCTGTTTGAACCCTGCAACTGAAAGGTAATCAGCAAAAGTGAAAACCAGATTGGCTTGATGCTTTCTTTTTTCCCCCTTGGTCAGCAGTGCTTTTTCTGTTTGCTGTTTTGGTTGATTGATTTTTATTTCAGTGATTCACATATGCAGAGGCCACATGGGTGTGTGCCCTGGTTTGGGCTAGGGTAGTCAGTGTTTTTCACAGTAGCTGGTACGGGGCTGTGTTTTGAATTTATGCTGAAAATAGTGCTAAAAACACAGGGATAATTTTGTTCTTGCTGAGCAGTGCTTACACAGAGCCATTTTCCGAGCAAGATACCAAAACAAGAGTTGTATTTGGGTTTGGGTGCTTTTCTGTAAAGTATCTGGTGTTGAAGATGACTCAAAACATAACCAATAAAGATTATATCAGGGTGTTTGTAAAGTCCAAAACATGGGAAGTTTCAACTTAGTTTAAAAAATAGAGGTGATTTTAAAAACAGCGGTGATTAACTTTTCAGTTTCACACTCAAAGGATAAATTAGTATCCTGAAAACTATCTCCTGGAGGATTCACAGTTGTTTAAGATCTTAAAATACAAAGTTTCATAACGTAGCTGGTGGCAAGAAGTTTTGAAATCTTGTCACCTTGTGGATCTAGCTGCCTGTTCTTCTTCTCTTTTGCTTGATTGGAATGACTGCCTGGCTTGGATTCTGTCTAAATCTTGTATATTCATAGCATTTTTAAGAGGTCTTTCACTTGGGGAACTGAGCAGAGAATTATCTGTTTAGGTCTGTGTGAATATGTATTCCACATTACCACTGCTGTACGCATCATGAGGTCAGGAACACGGGCTGCTGTAGGAAGGACAAGCCATTTCTTCCTTTTCAGGACTTACCTAAATCTGAGCCATTTTGTTATATGTCTTCTATACCTTTTTATATATCTTGTCTGCAATCTTGGCCCTATAAAAAAAGAGATAAATGGAAGTGCCTGTCCCTAGGAGCCTACACATTTAGTGTAGATACAGACAAAACCAGGTACTGCTACAACATCTCCTAACAAACATTCTCTTCTTCATTAAATGCACCACTATTACAGGCTAATACAGCAATGGATAGCAAGTAAAAAGTTTCTAATGATGCCACATGTATTAAAATACATCTTCTGTATCCCACTGTGACTGTAGTAGCATAGTGGAAAGCAGGAATGCCGTAGTAGCATAGGCACTAGAAAATCCCTAAGCTGCACAGTGCTGCCAGCTTTCTTATGTACCTGTGATTGCTAGCTATGCCTCTTTGCAGCTGGAATAAGTCAAAGAAAGTCTTGTAGCTGCTGAGAATCAGTAAGGCCTCACTGTTTACATATAAACAATTCCTGAAAACACATAAAGATCTGAAAAGTGTGTCTGTCTATTGATTCTATGTATTTTTTTTTTCCTCGATTCTCTCTGAAATGTTTGTAGGAGAACAGACAACCCTTTCCTTCCTATTCCACTTTGTGGCTGCATGCAGTCCAGGCTGTATTGCTTCTTGGTTGCCCGGTGCAGCTCGTTCCCAGTACAGGAAATCATGAAGTCATTTTTTTTGTCATTTTTGGAAGAAGAGCCCAGTATGTACACAGGATCAGCTTTTTTTTTTTTTTTTTTTTTTTTTTTAAGTAGTACCAGGCTGTGAAGTTTGTCTCCCGTCTTTCTCTGCTTTTGGCATTGTTCATGTCTGAGCCATCAACACAAGTTGTCACACTCTACAGAACCAGATTTCAGTCTTTTTTTTTCCTTGGCATATGTGATTTCAAGTCAAACCCTTCTGCTATTACTTTAGAAAAACAAGTTCAGTTTCCTCACATCTCTCCTTTTCACAGGGCACCTGTTCTGAATTTCCCTTTGGTGAGGTGGTAGGTAAGCCCTCAAAGCTTTGCAGCGACATCTCGTGGCGTCATTGACTTGGAAATGTTATCAGACGTTCCTCTTCCAGGGTGGAGAGGGTTGATTCAGTCAAATGTTTTGTACAATAGAGGTGGGATGTCATTTGAAAACCAGTTCATTAAGTGAGAGATTAATGAGATAAGTGACATTCTCAACATGACTGTCAATTGTACTTAAATAATGATAGAAATTGTTTCAGATGCTATACAGAATTGGTGTACCTCATTGTGTGTTTTTCAATTATTACTTTAACAAGCAGTTTTACTACATAGAAATAGTTTCTTTTTCCCTCACTGTGTGTGAACAATCTATATGAAAAATAAGTCACAATAGTTAAATCTAATGTAAGACTTTTTTTACTCTGGTGCAATTAATCTGAGAAGTTATATGTTAAACTAACAGGTAAAACTGTTTCGAACAGAAAAGGATTTTTTACATTTACAATTTTGTTTCATCCAAAATCTGAAAAAAGTAAGCATTTACATTACCAAATTCAACATAAAACTTTCCAAGCTGCCTCACTAAGTTTTAAAGCCATGAAAAGATGTAAATAAATTAACGAAGAGAACAGAGGTTAACACCTTTTAAAATTACTTGAAACAAAGTGAACAGCAAACCAATTTTCAGTTCAAGATTAACATTGATGTTGTACATCTTTCAAACAGTCTTATGGAGTTGTAGTTAAACTTTCCAGCTTCAGGTTATAATTTTGATTACTCTGAACACTATTGAGTATTCAGTACATAGATCCCTAAATGAAGAATACCCAGAGAAGGTGCATAAGACAGAATCCACGCTCTGGCTGCCATTATTGCACCAGATCACAGATGTTAAGTTCAGAACTTCACCTGGGAGGGGATTCCTTCAGTCTGCAGCTTTGGGGAATTTTGCCACATAGCACACCATGCTTTTGCATTTGGCCTTACTGAAGTTTATTGATTAACACTAAGATTGTACATCCCAGTTACTGTATTTGGAGATACATGCATAGAGCCCTAGACTGCTGTGACTTGGTGGCATTTTTCAGTGAAAGCAGAACCAGGCTTTTCTCCTTTTACTGAAGTACTTTGCTAGTTCAGAAGAGGAGTACTAAAGACATTTCTCCTTCTCCAGGCTGTGTCATGAGAAGTGGCTGAGGGAGCTGGGGTTCTTTAGTCTAGAGAAAAGAAGACTGAGGGGAGACCTTATCCTCTCTACAACTGCCTGAAAGGAGGTTGTAGCAAGATAGGGATTGGTCTCTTCTCCCTGGTAGCCAGTGGCAGGACAGGGGCAAATGGCCTCAGTATAGACCAGGGGAAATTTAGGTTGGATATTAGGAGGAATTTCTTTACTTCAAGGCCTGTCAAGCATTGGAACAGGCTATCCAGGGAGATGGTTGAGTCACCATCCCTGGAGGTGTTTGAAAGGTGAGTAGATGTCATACTTGAGGACACAGTCTAGTGGTGGTCTTAGCAGGACTGGATTAATGGTTGAGGTCAATGATCTTAAAAGTCTTTTCCAACCAAAACCATTCTATGATTCTATAGCAAGATGAACATCTTAAGTTGCTGTTGCAAACATCTAATAAGATATTATCTAGTGCACAAATATACCCAAAATATAAAAAATTAGCACTCAGGCTAAAATCAATGGCCTCTTCCAAAATTAAAAGCACTGAGTGTGCTGCTGAGTGAAGGGCTTTCTGTGCCTTCCCCAGGTGAGCTGAGGGGAAGAGTGTTGCAACAGAGGCTAGAAGGAACCGTGTGGCTTTGGGCCTGCTGCCTGCAGGGATATTCACATCCCAGTGACTAGTCTTCATGGCAGATCCTGCTGATGCTTCCTCCTAAACCCAGCTCAGCTGTGTGATCATGCAAAGCAGATTCAAACCCCATCAATAAGAGTGCCTTGGGATAATTAAAACTGCTCTTACACTTGGTATTTTCATGTCCAGGGTCTAATCCACATATCTCCTCTATACCCTGCATACCCTCCCAAGCACCTAGCAAGGCTTAGTTCTCGAATAGCAATAGAATTAACTCAAATTGCTGACTCTGGGGTATTTTTCTCTATATTCTGCCGGTAACTCCATATTCTCTCAATGAATTAGTGTAAATCTTCTGCAAAACTTTTGTTCAACAGAAGCAGAAGTCAGGTATGTGTGGAAGCTGTAACTTTTCCTTGTAGTTTCTCAGCAGCCTGCAGGAACACACTGTAAGACATATAGCACGCTCTGAGTCTCTGACAGATTCCAGTGATCCCACTAGTTTTAATGGAAAAATTAAATTTACCTGTTAATTATACTGGTATTTTTTTCAATGAATTGCACTTGAAAGTAATTGCACTAACTGGTAGTTGCATTTTTTCAATGCTTTTCTGATACCACACTTCTTTGAGCTGCATTTGCCACTTACTTCATTCAGCCCCCGTCATGCAGACTTTTCAGGCCATAGCTGTCTTCTCAAACACTTTGTATCTAGAGGTTCCTGTGTTATTACAAATGTCTTATGTCCTGGACTCTGCTCAACTTTTCTGAAAAGTGATCATCTGGAAGTCAGCCTGAGATCCAGCTGCGTCACATGGGTTTTCCCTGCTTTCTGAAACGATCTGTTCCACTGCTTTTGAAGTTTCTGGGTCCTGGGAGCAGGGACTATCCAGTGTGTCTCCGCTGCTGTTGCAGTGAAGAGGGGAGGCTATGTCAGAGGGCTGATCGGAGGCTTTGCCTGCAGCAGGTGGCAGGGGCACTGACAGGGGAAGATTCATCATGTAGAACACATTGCCCAGACGTCGAGATACCTTTAAAGATAAAAAGACAATTGCAGTAATTGCTTCTTGAGATAGTTTTAAGGCTGTTCAACATTGCAGCTCACTGTTGTGTAGTGACACCAGGGACACCCTGGAAATCCCAACCATCTTAAAGGGTTATTGATAGGTAGCAAAAGGGGAAAAAAAAATCTCTTCTATTTTCCTCCTCATATTTTTTAAGGCCCGGGTTCTCATGGAATGAGCTTGGCAATATGCAGTTTGGGAAAGGCACAGGGTACTGGGCCTGACAGCAGCCTCCTCTTGCTCTCTAGGTGCTGTGGCACCCATGGGACAGAGGGGAGACAAACTGCCTGCAGTGAGCAGGGAAGGTGGTTTTAACGAGAGAAGAGTGAGAGAGAGCAAGGGATAAAGAAAAGGAAACAAACCTGGCAAGAACAGAAACACATGGGCAGTTGATATTACTGGATGAGATTAAGAGCAGAAAACTTTAAACACAGAGGGACAGCCTGTCTCTGAAACAAGTGAGATTATATTCCCAGAAGGGCTGCAAAAAACTATACTTGGTGTGTTTTAAAAGCCAGCTTGCAAGCAAAAGCAAGTCTGTGTCAGAACAGTTCTTATCAGCTGTGAAGGCAAAAGAGGAGGGAAACTTGAGTTAATTCATCAAACATCTTTTCCATTTCCAACCTCAACTTAGTCTCTAGAGCTGTTGCATCCTGACTCTGTTTACTCCACTTTAAGTATCTCCAAACTGTCAGTCATAACCACCCTTAGTGTCTCCTTGTTGTTGTAACACACAGAGAAGTAAAAGCAAACAATGCTGGAGTAATTTCTTTTCTTCTATGATTATTGCAGTTACATTGTTAGTAAGAAAACAAAACTAGTTTAGTTTGGAAAAATCTTGTCCTCTTAGCTTCTGACTCTTTCATGTCTCTGTGACTTGACATACATTTAAAGATCATACCTGAGAGCGGATTTTTAATGCTGGTCCAAGTTTTAATCCCATTGTATCCAGGAGATGTTCCTCTGTTAGCAGTGGGAGTGTTTCTCCATCAATAGCGTGGTCTTTAAATATCTGATGAGATGATAAAACACATCATAGTATGCTAAAACAAACCTCACTGGGTTTTTTTTAATGCTTAATCTTGAAGCATAGACAATACAAAGAGGAAATAATAATGTTAGTGTTTTGTCTTCATATTTATCTCTTAACTGCAGTGTGAGGTCTCTTTTTGAGGCACGTGGATATCAGCGCATTTGCCTGTAGCTTATCTACTTGTTCTCAGCCAAGTGGGAGCTTTGTAATGTTTCATGTTATTTAGGGATTTTTTTTTCAGAAGTGAGCAGTCTGCTACCAATGAAACAATGCAAAATTTCAACCTCATTGTTAGCATTTCTGGCAATATTTAGTTTGGAATTATATCTCTAAGAGCTCAGGGGCAGTGTGTGGGTTATACCAATATCCAAGAATGCAAAAGTGCTTTAATCTGCATAAAAAAAGTGAGGGCATGTAAAGTAAAAAAATAAAAGGTACTTTTTTTACTAAATTGTTTTGCTGCTGATGCTGCTGGCATGTGTCATGACCAGTGACTTCAGATTGCAGCAGAAGTGCATGTAACCTCTCAGAGAGTGGACTGGTTTTCCATTTAAGAAGCAAGTGGCTTCATATGTTGAAACACAATGAAAACTACTATTAACTTTATAACTTGGTTTCAGCTAGTTAACCTCTAGCACTTACATTTTTTTGATGACCCTTCAGGTCCTGAAGACCTGAAAATGTGATGAATGTTTATAATCACCTGGGCATAATCTGAACAGCCTGGGAGGCTAATGATGAAGTTGTACACATCGTCAACAGTCCACTTGCGAATGTCTTCAATGGAAGAAATGTCTTCTCCATTCAGGATCAGGCCATGTGCTCCTTTGAGGAAGAAACACAAATGTTATATTTCTGGGACTTTGCTGGCAGATCAATAGGAAGCAATTATTAACACAATAGTTCTTACACTTCTCCAGAAACTAATATATTAACAGCAGAAGTCACAGGAAGATACAGGAGTCCTGGACACCAAAATCATCAGATGATCAGTAGTAGCTGATTCTGGAGGGTTTTCCTTTGCTGGCTTTTTTCGTTTACTGCTGGCACTGTGTGTGTATGGTCACTACACATACAAATCATAGTGCAGTATTTTCTATCCAGTGCTTTTGATTCTTTATACTTTACAGTTATTTTAAATTGGTTTATATTTCAATGGAACAAACCCAAACCTTTGCTAGCCCATAGTGCCTACGGTGAGTTAGAAGGACATACAGAAATGTCATGAGCAGAAGAGAGAGGCTACTTTACAATTTCCTTCAGCACTTTTTGAAAAATTTTAATTGAAAATGAACACTTAATGTGCGTTTTAGCGACATCATTTAGGGGTGGACTTGGCAGTGTAAGGTTTACAGTCAGGCTTATGATCTTAAAGGTCTTTTCCAACATAAATGATTCTACATTTTTCAGTGATACAGTATATCTTTGGTTGATGATCCTGGACAAACATCCCAGCCTGTTCTCATTTCAGGGAAATGAGAAGTTTTGCAGGGCACATCCACTGATGCTGGTGCACTTGACACGAGCTGCAAAGCTTTAGAAAACATGATTCTTGTACAGCAGCTGGAGAGGCCTGTGCTTTGCACTCTATTACTCTGTTGTTGGGGAGGTCAAATCTCAGGGATAAGTTTGTTCCTAAATGAGTGCAGTTTCTAAGGGGATTCCTTGTCCTGTTTGACAAACACCTGAATTATGATCAGTATGTTCCATGCTGCTATGTTTCCCCTGCACTACCAGAAGGAGAGGAGAGAATGTAACATGTTGAACTGAACTGTGGAGATCCTCAAAGGGCTGCTAACGTGACAGCTTAGGAGTGACAAGTGTGTTGTCTGCAGGGAGTGATATGAACACAGGATGACATCCTGCGGCATGATGGTGTGTGGCACAGAGCATTGGAACAGTTAGGAGGCTGCTTTGTGACTTTTTGCCATGCAATTATGTTGTCCTGCCAGATAAAGCAGCACTGCCTAAGATGCTGAAAATCTGTTATGCCAGCAGGCAGCAGTTCGCAGGTTGAGAAAAACCACTCTCTACCTTTGCTGACTTGGATTTATCAAGTTATTATCACTTGCAGCATATGAATTCTACTTTTAGTTGCTATGATGCTATCATACCAAAAAAATGCTTAAAACAGAGGGAAGAAATAAGAGAGAAAATGAATAGAAATAATATTATTACTGTGCCATTCTGACTGCAATCTGCAGACTCAACAAACCTGAAGGTAGCAATGGGTTGCTGGGTACTGGAAATCCATATGGTAATGCAGAGAATGGTATTGCGGAAGGGTACATGTACTTGTCATCAAAAGCAGCACAGGAGCTATTGGACTCCTTCTCATTTGTGTTGCTGCAGCTGTTGGTTTCAGCAGAAATTTCATGAGTAGCACAGTTTTTCCTCAAGCTTTGTTCAAATTCTTTACAGTTTTTGGCCACTGAGGCTGGCTCAGTCTGGTTTTTGCTTTGTTCATGTTTATTTGGTGTCTCCACCTCTGCTTCTTTCTTGTCTTCTTTGTCATCATCTGCTGCAGCTGAAGCTGGGTCCATAGTTTTGTCATCGGCTTGGTTCTTTGTGCCATTGGCACTAAAGTCTGCAGTTTTGTGATTTCCAGCTCTCCTCCCTGGTCGACGTCCCCTCTCCCTTTGCAGAGTGCTGACTGGTGGGTATGGGCTGGTTGCCATGAGCATAGTGTTGCCATGAATTTCATCGAGGGTGGTACGATGAACGTATAGGTCACTGGGAAGATGACCTTCAGGTAGTCTGTGTCTGCCACGGAAAGCAATGGGACTAGCCGGCATCCCATGGTAAAGGAAAGGTGCTTCCAGGCCCAGTAGTCCTTTCCGATGAGCTTTCTCCATTTCTTTTTGCTGAAAAATAGCACTCATCTCCATTTCCATTCTAAGAGGGACACAGAGCACAGTTAGGGTCATTCAGTTCCTTCCTCACTTCTTTTTCACAGACACAGATTAAAACTTAGATAACCAAATAGACAAAAGTACTGTTTTTCTTCCCTGTCCCCTCTATTGCTATGTGTGACAGGTCACAAACTGCAGATGGAATGACAAACCTGCCATTATCTAATATGCTGCCAAATCTTCCACGTGATGTACCTGGATAACATAGCAGACAGAACAGTGATATTTGTATATTGGTAATGCAGGTATTATTGTAGTGATTATGCTCACTTGGGGTTTGGAAAATTCTCTCCAGGGTCATAAGGTTCAAAGATTAAAACAAATAAGTAATTTACATTACCAGTGAGAAAATTATATGGAACACTGGGAAATGGCAGTGATATCATAAGTGATAAAGAGCTAGAACTATATTATTTATGGAACCTGTGCATACATTCAGAGTAAGCTAATGTGAGTAAGTCTCTCAAGTAACTCTCCATTGTAGTTGGCACCTGCACATGGCTCTGAGAGCGTGGAGGGGTGAGATCCTGGTGGTAAGTGTTCAGCTGATCTCCCTCCTGGTAGATAAAACCAATGCTCCAGAGGCTGTGCCAGCTTTCCGCCCCTGGCATAGTAGGCAGGAGGGCTTAGCAGTGAGATATGGGGAACACAGGGAGCAGTATGTGTCTCCATTGTACTGGCTTTTGCTGGCATCAGCTTTCTCTGGAGCCAAGAGAAGGATCCTAGATCCTAGCTCTAGGTTCCTATAGCTCCACAACTTCAGCTGGAGCTAAGGGATGGAATGAGTGAGGCAATCTACTAGACATAAACTCAGACATGCTCCAGCCTGCCTTCCTTCTTTTACAGAGCTTTTGGTGGACCTCTACATTTGTCTTTGGAAAAGGGTTTGTAAGTGCAACCACTTCTTTAAAGTGCACTGCTTTTGTAACACTGTAATGAAGATAACAGGTCATGGAGAGTCTTTTAGGAGACTTCTCATCAATGTAACTTTATCAAGAAAACTGTTTGGTCAAAAAGCGTCTCCCTTCAGATGATAGTTGTGTGGAGGAATTGTTTGGTCATTCCATAACATTCAGGACTTTTTCCTCTGCCCTCTTTTAATCTTTGCAACAACCTCCACATTATCAGTTTTCTGCTTTCAGAAATTCAGTGAAAATGTTTTGTTTATGTACCATGTCCTTGTACATCTTGTCCAATTGTCATGGCACACACACAGCTCTTGGGGTGGAGAAAAACAGGAAAGAACACTACATTCCTAAATACTCCTCCAGATAAGATAGTCTGCTCCTCTGAGAAGAGCAGGCAGGGCATTGCTGAGCTTTGATATGAGGCAGAGTCCCTCAGAGAACAAGGATTTGTCCCAGGTGCAGGAGATCATTTTTTTCAGCATCTGATTTCTATAAAGGGCAAAAGGAGCAACTGCAGCTCTAAAGGTGACGTGTGCTACAGAAAGCTGTGTGAAGTCAGTGGAAATAGCCAGAGTAGCGAAAGACTGGGGTAAAAATTTATTTCATGGATTTAGGCTGAGTTGTTTTATGTTGGATTTTTTTCTGGATTTGTTGGGCTGAGGGAAGAGCCTGAACAGGCAGGGCTAGCTCTGAGGTGGCTGAGGGAATATGTGTTGGCCCTGCTTCCTGCTAGATATTTTGTTTTTCCCAGCACTTTTATTGTGTCCTAGGAGCTGTATGAAATGCATTGTTAATGTGGATCATTGAGTTCAATGTGAACCTTGAGTTCAGTAATCAAGCTTTGCTGGCTAAAGAGCTCTGAAAACTTTTGTCCTAATTCTCTTGAGGTGCCTACTCAGGATTTATCTGTTCTTTGTTCTTAGTCTTGCTCTGTGAGAGGTGCTGCCACTCAGTGTTGTGCTGAATCCCGGTGCAGGTATGGCTGAGGTTAGATTCCTCTATAGAAATGGTATGGCTGTGAGGGAGGATGCTGGTGATTACTTAACAACTACTGATTACACTGAAACTGGTACAAATGACTGGACTCTCTCTAGTCCCTCTGGCATCCAGGCTATTGGGTTAAACTAGGAAAGCTGCCCACTCTGCTGGGGATAGAGACATGGCTCAACGTCCCAAGGGCCTGGATGTAGAGGCTTAAGATATTGTATGTGACAGCACACAGTGTAAAGTTTGAATTTATTTCTGAGTTTTTGTACCTCCATGGTGTTTGGATCCAGAGTTCAAGGACTGGGACTGAACTTTGTAGCTTGTTTGTTTCTTTTCCTTACATCATGTTAAGGCTAAAAGCAGAATCAAGGCAAGCATAAAGTTCAGTAGCTTCAGACCTCAAAAGATAATCAAGGGCCCTCTGCTTCTCTGAGTGTCCTGAAAAAGTACCTTAATCACTGTGAATAAAAGCCTACAAAAAGTTTGTAGTTCAATAAATTGCAGTTGCTTTTACTGCCCTAATCCTGGCATGTACCACAGAGTGAAATCTTGCTAGGGATTACCTGGCAATATTTTGCTTTTGAACCAGTTCCTGTCTTCTGGCCACAGCCTCCAGGGATTCTGGTTGCAGAAAGCTGTATCCTTAAAGGGAGAGGGTAGAAGAAAAACCTTTAAAATTCACTTGCTTCCTCAAGCAAATGCACAAACCCCAAAGCACTGTAGAGGTACTTCATGTAACTTTTTGAGAGTTGAATTATGTGATTCAGCAGGAAGCTGATATGACTTTAAGTTAAATCACATCTGTGTTCATTGCTTTGGTGGGAGAATATAGTAGAAACATGAAGACCAGCATCAGGTGTTTGCAGGATCAGACCTGTGGTTACCTGTACCTGCCAGTATCCTTACAGAAGAGAGACAGCAGGGTGGTTGTATTTGGTGTCTTATGTCTTTGAAGTACAAAGAGCAGCTCAGAAAATCATAATAGTTAAAGCAAATCTGTTCCTTCAAGACTATTTTCAGTCTCAATGCTGTGTAATTTTAAATTATGTTTCCTCTTGAGAGAGTCTCTTGTTTGAAATCTGCATTAAGGTGGGGGATAGGAAGCTGATGCCAGAAATTCTTGTTTATAGGTCTATGTGGCATCAAGAATTTATTTGCTCATCTCCAAGAAGGAGCCTTAAGGTATTATCTCTCTATAGAAAGCGATGGGTAAGTTCCTGTGCAGTGTTCCATGCATGCCACGGTTGTGCTGTCATGCAGAGACATCCAGCCTTCTCCTTAGAGCTGTGCCCTATAATTTTGAGCCTTTATTAAAGGACTTATAGTTGCCTTGCATGAGTAAAATGGCATGTGATATTATGATTAAAGAATGCAATCAGTAAAGTAGCCTTGTAAAACTGCCAAAGCTCATACATGAGCAAGTGTTAAATGTAGCAAAAAGTGTTGTTGTGTGGACTTAGTTGTTTAGCTGCAGCCTCCTGTTTACATGTGAAAAAGGCTTGGAAAATACAAAAAGAAGAGGAGAGGACACAAGTGTGCAAATGACTCTGACAACAGTGTATTTAACAAAAGCTAAATTGGATGCATTTAGACGCATAGTTTAGAATCACCAGCAGGCAGACTGCCTCCTTTTAGTGAGACTGTTATTCCAGAGAAAGTAAGCTGTTATTGACACCACCCATAAATCCATGATAACTTAGGAAGTGTGGTTTGCTTTCTCATTTACATGCTATCACTTTTCAGGATGCAGAGAGTCCTTTGTTACCTGGGCCTGGGTAAACACGGTTGGACAATAAGTTCGGCATGTTTGTGGGCTGTGGGACTGTGGGTCCTAGGTGGGACGCTATGTGGATCTGTCTTGGGTCAGCTGATGCCATCATCTCAGTTGAAGGTAACAGATCCCTGAGAGGAAAAAGAAAAGCTACATTCAGACATACAAAGGACACTGTATAGTTAAGAACAGACTAAGGGAAACATAGGTATACTCAGGTATAGCACATACATGATTATTTTTTAACTTCAATATTACAGTAGGGACTGGGGCAAAATACCTGTCTACCAGTCGAGGCTCAAACTGGGAGGGAATCGCCTGCATCCTCTGCTGGCCCGTACCCATTAGCTGAGGGTTTACTGCCATCAGCTGATTTCTCATTAGCATCTCTTGCCGCTGCCGCAGTTCTGGCGCAAAGCATACACAGTTCTGTTATCAATGTAGGAAACCAGAAAATGGTTCTTTCTGCAGTGTCACTTTACCAGAGAAAATACTTTTCTTGAAGTGACAGCATTTTAGTATGAGTTAGCAAATCGCCTTTTAATATCGGCAACTAAAATAGATGTTTTCATTGCCACCTTAATAATTTTGTTTAAATAATGTAGATTTATACAACCAAATTAGGGTAAAAATGAACAGAATATGCACAGTTATGTGTACAAAAGGACAAATTGCAATTAACAATAATTCATGTATCACTACTAAACAGAAGAGAATAGCAATGCAGAAGAGAAATAGCAATGCTTTCTCTGCTTGAGAAAGTTTTAGTTTCTAATACTGTTTTATTTTTAGAAAAATCTTATTAGCAGAGACCTCCCTTATCATGAGACAGCAGCTCCAGCAGACAAGCCTGCAGTGGTGAGCCAGAACCTCATAATGCCCAGCTATGACTTTTATTGCCAAGTTCCTGTGTGACCTTGAATCTTCTTCCAGATGCTTGGCGTCTCTCGATCGAATTCGGAGTGCTAAGAATCCCCAATGTTAACTTTTAATTACCTGAAAAAAACCCTTTCTCCTGTTACTCCTAAGACAAATTTGTGATGCCTTTTGAAGACATTAAACCTGTTTCTGGTTGTTTCCTATACATTATACAGATATTAATAATCCTATAAACAAATGCATAGTTAGGTTTCTTCCTGCTTACCTCCTGCTGCCATGCCACTTGCTAATCTGTATAAGTGTTTTTCTTCTAGTGTTCCTTGTTCCCCCAGGATAGACATTTTTCTCATATGATCTCGTGGAGTCATGCTGTAAGGAGACAGCAACAACTTCTGTGTTGTAAAGGACTGAATCAGCAGGCCCACAGGAAAGAATAAGGCATTCCAGAATGTAAGAAATGGAGTGGGTTATAAAGATTTTCTCAAATAAGCAAGTTGTCCTTTTGCCAGTCAGAGCTGTAACCTTCAATGCTGGTCAACTGTATTGGTTACCATATAGAAACTTTCAGTTTTCAGTGCAATCCAAATGTTGCCCTCGTTTATACTAAATTGTTCAATGTCCTTCCTATGCAAGGAAAGTCTGGATGTTGAGAAATATTAGCTGATCAGAAGGATGAAATTAAGTTTAGGTCTTTTGCCTGCAGCCCCTGATGTATCACATCAGCCCTGAAAACAGTGATGTGCTCGTTCTCAAGAAGGCAGATCTCTTTGCTTTAATTTGGGAATTGTAATAGCTTGGAGCCCTGTCTCCTTGAAGTGAAATGGATGGGAAGAAATTGAATAACTGTTCCAAATGACATCAGCTCCTTAAGACTGCCAAATGAAGTAAAAATGTAAAAACATGTTTTGTAGTGATGAAAACAGTTATAAAACCAGGTAGGCTTAGATTATCTATCCATATGTGTACAGGTAAATAAAGCCAGGTGAAGAGCAGAACTCTAGACTGAAAACTAATGCATAGTTGAATAGCTGAAGTGTTGCAGGGGTTGTGTCAGCATTTCTAGGTCTGTCCAAAGAAGTAGGTGGCTAATTCACAAATGATCCTGGTACCAGGGGAACGAGTAACCATGGTATCTGCTGCCAGGATTTGGAAGAACGATCTACAGCAGGATTATTTGTGCAGATAGGTGAAAAGGAAGCATGTGCCATAACCGACAGCGTGGTTGTTAAAAAGCTGATCTATGCGCTCACCCAGGAGAGACCTACATGCAGCATCTGCACATTTGTCGCAAGCATTTACACAGTGAATGATGGGTAGGTTTCTTGTTAAGTAAATTAAAATGAGGGAGTTTAATTTTCTTCCCTATTAGTTCAAATGAAATGGTTTTTTTCTCTCTTCTTAAAGATGAAATATGTAATGCTTAAGTAATCTCATGCTGTAGACAGTTACAGCTTGGTGAGTTCATCCAGTGTGTCATATAGATAACAGTGAGAGATTTCTTAGAATGCAAAAGGAGAAGCACAGAGAATCTTCCAAAGACAAAGAGAGCTCAAGTGAATGATGACTTTCTGAGCCTTCCCATGAAAGCCGGGAAATGGGAATTGTGGAACAATAAGAAATGGAGGACTGATTGTGCCACTAAGAGCAGTGGAGTCCTCTCCTCTGGGTTTGGTTTCCCATGGCAAGGAAGCCATCACTGCCAAATGCTGCAGCAGCAGCTACCTTCCCTTTCAACTGGGTGCTGACAGCTGCTGAGTTCTTCTTAATAATCATTTCAAAAAGTTGTGATCTCTGAAACACAAATGGCCAGAACAATCCAGAACTTTGGAAAGTCTGACTCTTTATGGCTTACTGATCAGTATACCTTTAGCACGCTGTGAAAATGTTATTGCCTTAAAATGCCAGCCTTCTCCAAGAACTCTATCTGCTACCTTTTTGCTCAGGTCTTTCTTTGTGTATTTTTCACTTTTATGCCAAACTTGCTTACTTTGCAGGCTGAAATTTGTTTTCATTTTTATACTGTATTGCCTCTGCCTTCCTAGTCAATGGCTGTGACTGAGTGTTGGCATGACAAAATATAATCCAGCTGTGGGACTGAGTACACATCTACAACAACAGTGAAGACAGGGGTGTTGCAGTGAGATCAAGCACAGCCTGGAGTGTTAATATTGTTATGAGTCCAAGGCAGATCTGGCTGCCAAGTGGTTTGTTTACCCTTAGACCAGCTAGCTAGGATACAGGAATTTCTAAGAATTCTAAGCATGAACAACCAAAATTGCCTTTTTCACAGCCAGTCCTTCTCCAAAACAGAACCAAACTCTAAAAATTGTTATCCAAAATCTAATGGAAGCAAAATCCTACATTTTGTTACACAAACCATTTATAATTTGGAATAATCATTAGAACTCCTTTTTTGTCTTTGATCTATTGATGAGTTACAAAAGATTAAGAGAAAGCTGTCAATCTCATTCATGTGCTTCAGGAATTTACCAGTTCCTTAGTATGATGAAGATAGTTGGTTTGAGCCTCAAAATGAGTTTTCCAAAACCTAGGTAGATTGGTCATTTCAGCCATTCAGGCCGGGAGTAGAGGCTGTATTTAGACCACACTGCCAGTATTCCCTCAAAATAAAGAGTTTTTACATTTATAAATGTTGTAAAAGCTAGCATCTGTGTTGGCCAGGATTCAGGCTTTTCTGAAGCAGACAAGCCTGTCAAATCCAAGAAGAACAGTACCGTGTCCTTTGTTCTTGACATATATATCTGAACATGTGTTGCTGGACATGTTCCCATTTGCCTTTTTTTTTAGGGTACTTTAGACTTAAAGCGGTTTAGTATGCTGGGTGCTTCATGAAGAGCATTTGAGCTGCCAAAGTGCTTCTGAGCTGCTAAAGCATTTTAAAGCTCAGTACTAAAGCGATTTAGTGCAGAACTAAACTTTACAGCAGCTCAAAAAATTGATGGCGACTGGGATTTGCCATACCATGCTGGTCCAGCAAGCCATTTAGATGGTTTCCTTTCACAGATGACTAACCATGTATTGAATACCCCAGAAAGCTGGAATTTTAAGCTTGATGCTTACCTTCTTTCAGCCTGATGTACCTGACTAGGAAATATGAAGGTGCAAAGAAACCAGCAGTGGTCCAGATAGACATAATGGAAAAAAGAGAGAGCTAACCTTTTATTTCGAAAGGCCCATCTATTCTGACCCAAATCCACATCTATCAACAACCAAACAGCAGTAACTGTGGTTAGAAACCAGTAGCACCATTGCAACTGTGGTGTTCTCAGTGTACTCTGAGGTTCCCAAAACAAATCTGGATTTTGTGCTGAGTGGGGAGTATGTTGTACTGTCTGTTGACGAATAGCCTCAATTCAGAGCTGAAGCAGAAACTAAGTACTTTTTAAAAATCTTTCTTTTTAAAAATGAACTGTTCTTTTAAATGTTGGCATTTTCACTGAGTGTGGGGTACCACATACAGCAGCATCCACAGTTATTGACAGATTATTATCCATGAGATGACCAGGATTCACAGACCATCACTTCCAGCAATGTTCATCGTATAGGTAATTTATCCTTGCAAGGAGAGACTAAGTGGTCTGGTTTTTTTGACATAGAAATGATAGAGCATTGAAAAACGTCATGGAATAATATGACTTGAAAGTTCAGTCTTCCACAAAGCTGTAGCTTAGTGCTTCCATTGACCCAGTTCTTGAATCATCATGAGCCAAATGGAGGGTTTGATTCCTTAAAGAGGTTTTCACTGGAGTTGCTCCATGAAGTTGTTCTGTGTTTTGTTGGTGTGCCAGTAAAGCCTATCTAATTTACCTTGGATTTCTTCTCGGATATATAAAAACTCTGGTATTTGTGGTTAAAATAAAAAGCGTGTTATTTCCACCGAAAGTCTAATCTATTTTCCCTAGGTGTAAATTTTACATACATTTGGTATGTTTGTTATCTACATGGAATTACTTATTTATTTTCCTGAATTTCCTGTTCAGGGAAGTGTTGAATTGATCAGGTAGGGTAAGTAGCTTAATAACCTAATACAAAGATGTGTGTGATTAACTGTGTTAGGAGGAAATGCTGAACTTGACTAATCTATGTTATTCCTTTTGGGAAACACACTTTTTTTGGTTACATAGATAGGATTTTGACTTGCAGATCAAACTTTTTAGGCTACTTAAGATTCATACTATTTTCATAACAACCAGCATACTAGAAACCCTAGTTGTCAGCAATAAAAGATTTCTGAACAGGGAAAGTATACTTCTGATACATATATTAGCTGGGATTTGAGAACAGCTCAAAATCTTGCACCAGGGATCATATAAATTCATACACACCAGCTGTCCAGTCTTACCTTCATATATGGCTCTTCTCTGATCCTATTGCACAAATCCTGGCTGTACAGCACATTACAGGGATGAAGACAAGTTAATCTCTACCTTTAGAGTCTTACCCTTAGCAAACCCTTCTTGGCAGCAGGCAGAACCACTCACCCAGTACTAATTCTGTCTCAATTTATTAGATGAAAAGTGGCAAGACACGAACTTCATGTACCAGAAACATTTGCAAATCTAATCATGCTATGTGCAGTTTCAAATATCTGTAGCAGTCTGTGTATATTTACTGTATTTTGTCAATGCCACTAATACTATTGCCTTATGTATAATATAGACTTGTTGGAAGACTTCTTAGCTAAATGCATTCAGATTTCATCAGTTAATGTTGTTTTATGTACATCAAACACATGGAATTACCCTTTTAAAAAACAATTCTCAGTATACCTTTGGAGAGGACCAATAGAGTGTTTGGAAGAAGCTGAATGTTGTTTACAATGCTCAGGTAAATCTGTCAGAGAAATCTGTTAAACATGTAATATATTTCACTTATAAGCATGTAAATATGTTTATATGATGAATATCATACATCATCTCATTTCTATTCCCATTGATTCCCCTTTTAGAAAAGCTCTCCTGTTTACTTGAGAAATTGGGTGCTGTTTAACGATATGGGAATATTTATCTGCGTTTTAAATACTCTAATGGTATTAATTGTAGTATCAAGAGTTCTTGCCCTACACCTGTGCTTTGAGTAATAAAGCTAGAGATTGTACTTATTTAAGAACCTGCAGTAAGCATAATAAATGACTTTTGGAAAGTAATTATACCAACATTATGTCATAGGGGATCGTGAAATATGTCATCCTAATTGGGGTGAGGTACCATTGGGGAGGCTGTAGGGCTAAATTCTAATCCTAGATACGTGGGCACAGACTGCTCAGAGACCGAGATTAGAGTGTAATCCTAAAACTGGATTGAGAACGATACATTCCCTAAAGAAAGGAAAATAACTATATTTATACTGTGTGTCAGCCAGTAGTGTTTCATTGCATGCCTTTACACCGAAATGAAGATGTGGATGTTTTGCCATTTTTGAGTCAGCTAGTTGTTAGGGTTGCAAGCAGCAAGTCACTCATTTCTTTTAAAGGCACTTGGGAAGAAATGAAGGCCTGCTATTGGCAGTGTAAATCCTTCAGGAACTCAGTTAGGATGGTAATAGGAGTTCATTCATCTTCTTCCCACTGGAGTGGGTGGGGGCAAGGGGAAACACTCCAGTGTGCTAAGGGAGCAGACAGCTGAATGCATTGACTAAACCCAAGGGTGGAGATGCATTGTGCTGAGCACAAATACACCGCAAAAGCCCTCAAAGCCTGCTAGGTGAGACAGACAGATGGTGCAGGAAAAAGAAGCAGCCCTGCTATTTGATGTGGCGTTGGAGGATGGAATAGAGGATAGTAAGCAGCTGAGGTGGGAATTGCACTTAGCACTTCTCCCTCTCAGCTCAGTGCTGTAGCCACAAGAGGGGTTTCTGCAGAGCCATGGTGCTGATATTATCCATTTCTATCTGTGGCAGCACCCAAAGGATCCAGCTGGGATCACACAGTGCTTAACTATGCCTTTTAAAAAACTAACTAAAATAACTAAGTAAGAACTAATGAAAACAGTGATTGTCACAGAACAACTCTATGCATGTAGAGGTTTCTGTGTGTATCGTTTTACTCCCACCCTGCATCCTGACAAACTGGTATGGGGATAAGCTGTTTACAGGGGACAGGTCTTTCCATTACATTAGTTATATGCAGAGAGATAAAAGCATGACGTAATTTGTTTTCCTTGTGGATTTATTTCATAATTAGGATGACATTGGAAACATTATCCTCTCATCTTTGATTCTTCTAGAAGCCTGAAAATTGCAATATGTGGTGTAGTGGGGTCAGTTAAAGGGAAACTAAACCCTGTTTTTTACTTTTAAAGCGCAAAGATTTTTTTTTTTTTTTTTTTTTTTTTTTAGTTTTTAAATACTGGAAATGGAATTATTGGGATGGAAAGCTTTCTAAGAGTTAGAGAAGAAGGGTGGTATTTCCAAATACTGTTGGGAGTGTTTTAGGAAAGCTATTTAAAGCTATTTTTACTTAACAACTCTTTAACTTCACTACTTAACTGAGAGTTTGAATCTAGAAAACTTGTCCTGAATCCTCAGTACCTTCTCTCTTCAATTAGGAAATTAAGTACTGCTGTAGTATTCAACTCAGCTTCCCGAAATCCTCTGATAAAACAGAAAACTGCATTTGATGTGTCTTACACTGTTAAGGTAACAGAAGGTGGTAGAGATTTTTATCATTAATCATTTCTGGTTAGCTTGGTTTATTACAAAGCAAAAGACAGCACATACCCTTAAAAAATATTTGCAAGATGTTAAAATATATGTAAATTACAGATATCAGATGGCAAACCCACTGTTATTTTCCAGACACAAGTGAAGTCACAAGTTTGTATAAAAACTTTTTCCCCTTGCAAGATTAATAGATGAAATTGTACACCTGATCATGACAACAGACTCACAAATCAGCATCTTGAACAAATGGAGCACTTTCAGCTCCAGTTTGCAGGATCAGACCATGGCAAAATTGCTTGAGCCAGGATTGTCTGCCCCTCGCGCTCTTTCTGTAACACTGGGGAGATGTGGAAATTCACATATCCTGTATCTGAAGAACTTGAAATTTTAACTCCAAAGGCAATATAATAGTGCCTAAGCCTTTCTTAGAGTACAGCTAATTTTGCCCACATATTCAGATAATAACAAGATATAAGGAACCATCATTGCATTATGATGATATTGCTACAAAATATATCATGTTGCAAACATTGGTGCTCCACAAAGCTGCTTGCACTGGGATTTATTACAATGACTACAAACATAAGCAAAATTTTAATTAGGTAAATCTAATGTTAGGTATATCAGACTAAATTGGCCAAGTATCTGTGTGACAATAGCCTTGATTAACTCTCATTGTTCAGCGATTCAGAAAATCCACTGCTCCAGGAAGTATCTGTAAATTAATGAGGTTTTTCTATTGTACTTTAGAAACATAAATTCACTCAAAGATTAAGCTGTATAGATCAACCAGTTAGATTTAAAGAATATTTTGTCATGGTTAGACAAGAGAGTGAAACATTTGTTCAATTACATTAAGCGACTTAATCGCTATCCAGTTTTCTAGAAAAATAGTGACTATGCAGTGACAGGCTTTCTCGAAGCAAAACCCTCAATTTGTTGAACAGATCTTTAAGCATTTTGAAAGTGATTAAGTTTCTGCCATAATATATATAGCATTTCCATTTGAATAGGCAGGATTATTTATTCCTGAGAATACGTATTGCGGATTGGTAAGAAACCAGAACATAGTTAATCTCATACTTTTTTAAATCACCCCTGCCTACTCCTAACTCTACTGTCTTCACCCCAGTGCTGCTCTTAAAGAAAACACCACGAGGATGTCTTTTTTTTTTTTTTTTAATCTACTCTGTTTCTATTGTGAGATAAGTCTTTCCTAGCAAAATCTGAAAAATCAGACACCTCTTGGTACTGCTTAGCAGATGTTGCATCCCCATCTACATTAGAAACTAGCACTTTTCATTTCATGCATACTTACATCTATAGTGAAGACCTTAGTTTTGGGAAAAATGAGGACACCATGAACATCCAAGAGCATGTGCCTTCGCTATAAGTCTTCCTTTCAAGCTGCCTCAGTAATGTGATTGGCAGCTTTTAAAACACATCAAGATTAACATGTCAAAAACTGCCTTAACTAACGCTGACTTTACTTTAAATACAAATTGAACTGATCTTGATTAGCCCTCATCCCTACTTTAAGCCCTACCCACTCTGACATCACAAGCCCTTCTCCAATACCATCCCCTAACCAGGCTGTAAAAACATAATTACCAGAAGAGCACTGCACTGATCTGATAAACCTATTTCACATTTAACCTGCTAAGCTGTTGTTAGCTTTTAAGATGCTTGATGCATTCACTTAAAATCTTCCTGTTCCAACAAGAAATATGAATTAAGGGTAACAATTGCCCACCTCTCATGCATTGTTATATATTTATGCTAATTTTTAGAAAGGACATAACTTCTTACTAGTGGCAAACAGTTTCCCCAGAACTGCGTTATCCCAGAACTGTGTATCTGAGTGGATTGGGGGGAACTGGAAGATGGAAATCCTGTTAAGCATATTGTGAGGCTAACACAGGGATCAGATGGTTATACTACTCAAGCCGGCAATTTACTCTTTAATTCTCACTGTCAGTGAGTTACCTCTCAGAACAACTGTGTGGTAAATTGCAGATTTAAAGTGTCAGGGTGTGGTGGGTTTCTATCAACATCTGCATCAGCTGGTGGGATGTCAGGGTCGATGTTTGTTAATCCCTTATTCACCTGCCTAAAGTTCATTAAGTGCTTGCTGCAACAACAAAAATTGCCCCTCATCCTCTCTTGAACACTAACACAATGCTTAAACCTAGAGAAAATGGATTCATTCCTATTGAACGTCATTCCAAGGGAAGCGTTATTGTTAGTGAAGGGATGTAATTTTGCTATTGTTCAGCACATCCTTACAGAAAACAAGTTTTTTAAATAATAGAACACAAAATACATATCTACGGTACCTACTATGGGATTTATTTTTTTAAGTGAATGTGACACAAAAAAGCTATTTTGCGGCTGTCTGGATATTCTTTACAAAGAAGAAAATCACACTCAGAATCATTGTTTTAGTAAAAAAAAAATCTAATACTAAGTTTTAAAAATAAATTTTGGAATTCTCTTAGAAAAAAAAATTAGAGAGCAGCTAAAATAACCCGAGAATGATTTTTCATGTAGTGCACCAATTCTTTATATGTGCGGCTGGACAAGGAATTGAAGGAGCCTTTTAGGCTTAAAGATAATTTTCAGCTTATGTTCTGTACCTGGTCTGTAACTGCCTACAGAAGCCTCAAAATATGCTGAGTAGACACAGTCTTGAAGAAAGTACCTCTGCTGGGATTTTTCAGGATTGTCTGGGTGAGGCTGAATCAAAAGCTTTGTTAGATATGGGGTTGCCTGAATAAATTATAAGCGAAGTCTTACATCAGTGTACATTTTTCACCATACGTCTCAGTCTGTGTGAATCACATTTCAGGAAACCCACAGAGAGTTTAATACTAGGAAAAATGACTTCCTGAGGCAGAAACAAAACCAGCAATATAATAAGGATTTTTTTTCCCTGTTTTACCTAATGAGAGAAGTTTGGAAAGAGAGAACACTGCTCTGCAAGACCCCTGGCATCCAGCCTGTGGTTTCTGGCACAGATGCAGAATTGCTGTAGTGAAGTGTGACAACCATAATTCATAAAGACGGTCCTTTTAATGGTCCCTCTCCAGAGAAGTTCCAGTTGCTGACTGGATTTCACAGACATCAGACAGGGGTCTCTGTGTCTCTCAGCAGTCCCGTTTCTGCTGTTCATCTTCAGCTGCAGGGAAAAATGGCAGAGCAGAAGAGAGGGGAGAGAGAGGGACACAGGAGATCAATTATGAAAAGAACAAAGTGTTGTAGAGTATATCAAATTGATCTGGGCCTTGGTCTGCTAATTAGTATCACTGTTAGCTAAGATGGTTTAGGACAGCATAGTCCCACTTTATCTCCTTTCCAGAAAGGAATCTGAGAGTGAGGAAACACTGACACTCATATTCCTCTGTGCAGAGGGGATGACTGTAGCCTAACAGCTCCCACCTAGTACCTGGTTTGTTGTCTGAGCTACTGACACCAGGTAGGGACTCATGTGAAAGATGGAGCGGGGCTCACACCACCTTCCACAGTCTTACCTAACCTTATTGCCTGGGCTTACCTCTGTGACAAACAGTGCTGAAGTCTCAAAACTGGAATTTACCCATGTGGTACACGATGCACCCAGAGAGCATCACTTCATCACAGACCACAAGGAGCTGGAAGAATGCTACCAAAAAACCAACAGATTTTAGCCGTTTCTGTACTATTTTAAAGCTGAATTAAGAACCAGGAGACTTTTTCTCAATTCATTTCATAAGAAATGTCAGCTACTGTCACATCTTTCTCTGTCCCTGAAGTACTAGAATGGGTTATCAATGTGGATTCAGCTTCGTGCGCTAAGGTAGATCTAGTCTTACCATCACCACCTGACTCATTAGCATGGATCTGTGTCAGAACTTTGTCTTTTTTTGACAAAATTAATGACAGACTTGACTCAGCTGGTTGTATTTGTGCTCTTCAAAAATGGATGGCAAAAATTATATTAGACTATTTTATTACCAATACAAGAATTGTGTTGTTTACCAAAACAGAGTGTTGGAATGTATTTGTACAAGTAGAGAACCTACTAAACTAGAGTAATAAGCAGGTTTTAATCCACCCTTTCTAAAATCTGCCTGTTGTAAATGAGGAATCTGTGGAAGAGCAATAATGTTTATTTTTTCTCCTTATGAAGTTCATTGAAGCTAGATACACTTTGGTGGAAGCTTATTTCTGTATAATGAAATAAGCTGGAGTGATACAGAATTTGGCAAATGGCTTCTTTATCACAGATCACCCTGTCTTTTTCCAAAGTGAAATCTGTGTTAAGACATAAAACCTCACTTCCTTCCATGTTTCCCCAAAAAGATTTGAATTAGAAGAATAGTATGCCCACAGCTGTCAGCGTAGCTAAGGAACAGGGTGATCTGATGGATGGGTTGGGATGTCTGGAACCAGTAGGCTGGGAATCCCAAGAATGAGCTTGAATAAATAGTGTTCTAGAATCCTGGGATGAGAATCGATCACCAGACTCTACAGTGATGCAGCTGGCTCAGAAACACATGGGATCTTGCCTTTGGGTCCACTCACAAGAATCTGAGAAACAGCCAGAGATGGGAATGGACAAATCCATGGGTCAGTGTCACTGTAATCGTCTGGTGCATGGATGAGCAGAATGTCCTTTAAGCTGTAGCACTCCTTGGGAGTTCAGTTTTTTCCCAATTCTCAGCCCTTTGCTTGGTTGCAGGGGAGGTGCTCTGGTTCCTTCTGAGTTGCAGGACATTCTGAAGAGGCAAATGCCCAACTGTTTTCACTTGTACTGAAAACATACAGACAATATCAACAAATACTCACTGGAGAGGTAACACAGGTTGTAATGTGTAGCGTTTTGGGTTCATATTTACTTGTTTGGGGATTTTTTTCATTAGGCTGTGTATGGAATTAGGATGATTTTGGATGTGGAAAGTTAAGTTACAATTGCATTGGTATCACGTTCAAAAAGAAAACTGTTGATTGAATACTCTATTTTTGAACCAACATTTGAAATAACAGGTAGAAATACAGAAGGTCAGATGCTGTCACTTAGGATGACCCTAGAAATGCTTTCAACCAGTTTATATATCAACATAAACTTGCTCTCTCTGGCAGCACATATTCAGGGTGAAGTTACACAGAATGCAATGGGGAGTTTTGCAGAACTATCTGAACCAATTGTACCAGATGGTACCGTATGGAAGCAACACTGATCCTTTGACTCTGTTGATTTCTAATTAGGTTTCTAGTAATTAATATAGTTTGCAGGCCTTGCATGAACTCTGCAGATTACACATTTGTGTAAATGATTAACTGAAAGGGGATTATTCCTGGCATAAGTTCAACCAAAAAGAGTTTTCCAGCCCTGAAAATCTTCTCTGACAGACTAGTATGTTGCAATAGAGGATGAAACATTAAATTTGTATTTCTGTAGTTCCATTTTAAGAACAGTAACTCAATATCACTGTTAAATATATCTGTATAGTGGATATAAAAATATGTTTGCTGTGATAGATCTTTTAGTTATGCTTTTTATGGAAATCAAAATGCATATTCAATATGAGATAGTAGTTAGAAAAATCTACTTAGCATTGCTAATATAGTAGGAAAGGGAAATTGTGGCTTTGAAAAAAAAAATAGATTTCAGAATCCCACAGTTTGTGTTTTGCGGTTTGTGCTTGTAAACACAAGGTTGAAATATTCATAATAACTCAGTGGCAACAACGTCTATCAGGTGCCTCTGCTTGACCTGTTCATGCAGCACATGCTCCTGCAAGATAGTCCTGCCAGGTGTGCAGCCCCTTCAGGTCAGGCAAAGACCCCTAACCGTGCCTTTTTTATGTTTTTAAGTGTGAGAGGACAGTGAAATATCAAAATCTTCCTCAGTCTTTCCACCCATTAAAAGTCTTTCTGAGTTTAGAGGACTGTTTCAGGTCGCTGAGAGGCATATGCGTTTCTGAACTCTAGGATCAAACTGGTTTTAAATGTTCTCAGTGCCTCTTCAACATCCCCCCTGTGACCAGTCTATGGTTGGGCATAAATACCAAATTGGTGGTATTTAGTTTTCATAACCCTGTGAAATGTCTTTTAAACAGCAGTCTCAGGAACTACTGATGGGCTATTAAAATCAGAAGGTCAGATATTTATTTTGTGGGAAATTATGAGAATACTTAGGTACTTTGGACCAAACTGAATCTTCAGGCATGCAACTGGTCTCAGTGTAGGGAAGTCTGGACTGAGTTTGCTCCAGGGAAGTGTCAGTGACACACAATATGTCTGAAATTATACAAATATATGGAAAAAAAAAAGTTTTTCCTGGAGGCAGCACCTTGCTGAGCTCTACCTGGAAGCCCAGGCTATGCTTCCTAACATAAGTTCTGCAGAGCACATCCTGCTGGTGTGTGCAGCTGTATCTATCCACACATCCTCATGGAATAATCCTTCCAGTTGCTTCTGAAGGTTTTTGTCTGGCCCTGAAGCTGATCCCTGCTGCTCTGTGAACTGCCTGGGTGTGAAGAGAGTCAGCATCAGATAGGTGGGTGACAGACTTTGTGGTGCTAGCAACAGACCATCAGTGCCAGCTGAAGGTTTCTCATCTATGTAGGCAAGACTGAATTTTGCTGCCTCAGTTAAAAGGGGTCAGAACTAGGTCAAAGTCAGAGAATGAGAGAAGGGACAGATCAGGGGAGAGAGGTTGAGGAGAGCTATGAAGAGCATGGTTTAATGGCTGGGAAAAATGAGGGCAGTGAACCTGGTAGTGGAGCAGGCCACTTTTCCTCTGCCCTCGTTTGACAGTAGCTCCTGGCACGTGTTTTCCAAGTTAGCACAGACCAGGAGCAAGTCACCTGGCACTGGCAAAGCCAGCAGCAAGGCAACAAGCATTTTTCCACCCACAGAAATTTCTTGGTCCATGCAACTGCCCACTTCACCTCGGCAGCCTGCCACAAGCTGAGCCAAGCAAGAGAAGCCCAAGGAGGTCTGCTGCAGGCACTGACTGCAGAAAGACGAAACAGAGCAGTAGACACGTATGTGCTAAAGAAAAGGAGGATGACCAGCACGGCAGTGACTCAATCTGCTTCTCCCACAGAGAGAAGAGTGACTTCACCGAGTGTGAGCAAATCCAGGGATGGGGACTGCCTTAAAAGCAAACAAGGGTCACTGTTTTACTACTTGCTATAGAACTCAGAATGCTAAAAAAATCCCTAGAAGATAAATACGCAAAATCATTACATTCTATGTAAATATTGGGCCAAGTGCCTCCCTGGTATAACTGCAACAATTGTACAACAGCAAAGATGCGTTTAGGCCACTGTGTTTAGAGTCTGTGTTATTTTAACCTTTTTTTCCTTTAATGGATAGTAAGGGCCATCCAAAACAGAGTGACTCCTTTGCTTTGGTTCCATTGAAACAGACACTACTAAAGGGAGAGGAAATCCCCAAAATGATACTTGGTGATTAAGTACATAGAATATAGGATTTCAGTGTTTGCAAATCCTTTTTTTCAAATGAACTTGTGGCACTAATCCTCTAATGGCATTATTTCTTTGGAATATATGCCGGATTAAGGAGTCACAATGAGGCAAAGTACAAAAATCCACATTAATCTCTCACCAATGGATGCTGTGTGGGCTGCAACTTTAACTATTTTGTTCCAAAATTGGTTCTGTTCCTAACCTTGACCCAGGTCTACACAGAGGGAAGAGTAGATATAAACAAATGTGACACTGAGCACTTGGCAGATGGTCACAAACCATTTAACTGGATAGAAAGGGGAAGGCATTCCTTGTTTTTAAACTCCAAAAGCTAAGCCTGCCCTGTGGTGTCCATGACATACTACAAGAAGCAGATGCACAGGTCTACAAGGCAGGAGCAGGACATGTGCTCAGAAATGAGCCATGGCAAAGGCAGCAACTGGCACAGCAAGGTCTAGTCTAGCATCTACTGGGGGCATGACTAGGCTTGGTTGTTGTGATGTGAAGTGTGTTCACAGCACATCCTGTGCCTATTGTAAATACTCATGTTTTCAGCCCAGTGCAACTGCCTCACTCTAGTTCGTAGAATCACCAGGTTGGAAGAGACTCACCGGATCATCGAGTTGGGCAAGCAAGGCTCTGACCACCTCCTTTTGGATCGTGGGAGCCTAATTTTGCTCCTCAGTCTCCTGGGTTTGTACACAGAGGCAACAACTTTCTTTGCAATTAAAGACTGAGGCAAAGGAGGCATTAAGCACCTTAACCTTTTCCTCATCCCTGTCACTGTTGTTCCTTCTGTGTCCAATAGGGACTGTATGGTCTCCCTGGTCCTCCTTTTATTATTTATATATTTATAGAAAGATTTTTTGTTATCTTTCACGGACTTTGCCAATCTGATTTCTAGTTGAGCCTTAGCCCTTCTGATTTTTTCTCTACACAATCTTGCTTCCCTCCTGTAGTCCACCCAGGAGGCCTGACCCCTCTTCCAGAGCTCATAAGCATTTCTTTTCTTCTTGATATCACTCAAGATCTCTCTGTTCAACCAAGTTATCCTGCTTCATTTTGGAGTAACCCTACTGTTCACTCTTCCCTCATAGCTGCTGTAAAAAAAACAGTAAAGATTTGCTGAAGAAGGAACTAGGTCATGGCAAAACTGCATTTCCCTTCTCACCAGATTACAGGGATGCTGTTGTGGTTCCATGAGGTATTTTCACTATCATTCAACAGCCTGAAGTGGTGAAAGAATTTCTGAATGGGCAACACATCACCTAACACACTGACATCTGAGCATCCGAGTTAGCCCAGCCTAACCACTATAACTGGTACTCAACATACCTAAGGATTTCCCTAGTTCCAAGGAGTGGAGATTATTAGATATTCCCTTTCCCTATTCTCATTGAACTGCAGCAGTCAGTGTCTTGGGGCAGCAGAGCCCAACACATGTTCACAAATATGTGTTTCTTTGTTTCTATTTCATCTCTACCCACTCTGATATCACGTACAGCAAGTAAAGTGGAAAAGACCTGTCAAAATCAGTGTGTTCCTTTAAAAAAATAAGGCTTGGGGTTTTTGACTGTCTGCATGGCTGAGATGTCTGAGCATAAAGTAAAATAGCACACAGGGAAGTGATCATTCCCAATGGATCCAGGTCTGTAGTGAGATGCTAGTTGCAGGAATTGGGACAGGACAGCCACTCCTGTATCTGAAAGCCTTAAAACCGACCTGAAGATTCATTTTTTGGGGGGGAATATAAATGTGCTCTCCTTTCCTGCAAGGAAAGACATTTCACTGCTATGGTTTTGAGCATTCTTTCCTGCTATATGTGCTTCCCAGTGTGGTATTTCTCATGGGCAGGAGGATTTCCCTGACATTCACCTTAAGTTTTTCTCTTACTCTTTTCCTGTTGGCTCCTGACAGCACCTGGTCGCTCATTCCATCCCATCTGATTCATTTGTATGTCGACACACTGAGTCAAGTCTGTCCTCACAGCCAGTGTCTGCTCAGCTGCTTTCAAAGGAGTCATTATTTTTATTACCAGCTTTATCATTCTCCACTGAAAGCACTCCCTGAAAGCACATGTCTTTAGTGCATACATGCCGGTAGATTGTCCCTTGTATTTGACGAAGTATAAAGTATATTGCAACAGGTGCAGGCAATAATAAGGAAAATGCAGTTTGCCATGTGAGAGGAAACAAGGAGTTTGGTTAGTTTAGCCTTCAAAAGTGAAGACCCCATAAAGCATCTCAAAGCTAAAGAGATTCAGGGTAATTGCTCATGAGTGTGTTTAGGCTAGAAGTTGTAATATTCACATCACAGTTAAATTGGACTCCAGGGCAGACAGAAAAAAAAAAAAAAAAAAAAAAAAGGGACAGTTAAGTTTGATGTATGTATCAAATGAATCAAATTATTAAATTCTAATATTGTATCATGCTGTTGCCTACAAGCAGATTGTAGGGGTTGTACAGAAGAACATCTCCCCCCGTATCTCCCATTGTCCTAAAATGAACAGGGACGCACTAGTCCTCTGTATTCCATTTCCTTACTGTACTATGCAACATCTTGTTGACAGCACGGGTTTGCTCAGCTTCTAGCAGTGTTTCTGACCAGTATGGACAAAAGGGGTGGGAAAGCAAAGAGCTTTTCTTCAGGTACTCTTGTAACCTGATCTTTGAGGTGTGACTCAGACTGTTCTAACAGCAGCTATTTCGGGGACATGCAGTGGTTAGTGTGCAATCGGTGCAGTATCGAAGTCTGTGCTGCCACTTCCTGATTTCTGCTTTCTGAGTGATCTAAGCTGAGACATGATCACAGCATTTAAATGGACTTCTCACCCCCTCCCAGAAAAGAGAGGCCGGGGACAGCAGGCTGACAGTGGGGAGACAGTGCAGAGGAACGGAGGTGTCAGGAAAGAGCCCACCAACTGCTTGTGCAGAGCTGCTGTTTCCAAACTGATGAATGCAGAAACTCCTGAAAGAGAAGTATGTGAGAAGTTCTGTTACGGGAAGAAGTGAGGTTTTGTTTGCATGTCATGGCTTACTTCTGCGAGCCCTGAAAGTGCTGTACAAAGTGAAACAGATCCTCAAGTGTACCAATGGAAGAGACAGGTATGTTTCTTTGTTTAAAATAATACTAATCTAAAGCGTGAAAAAAACACAGCCAGGGTAATCGTTGTTGCTTTACAGCTCGGTAAATGTGCGTGCACAGCTAGGTATATTGTTTTGTATAATGGTCATACTTTACTCATAATAAATACAACTGTGACTGGCTATCAAGAGCAAGACTTAAGCAATGCCTCAGCTTCTCATAATTGTAAGCGGTCAGCCCTTGAACACTTGTATCATGGCAGATAGTTTCTAACACAATAAGAAAATTTGCATGCATACATATTGATGCATCGGCATATACTCACATTTATCTATGTATAGACACACACATGTACACACATGGAAAAGTATGTGTATATAAAAGCCACATTTGTTTTGTTTTGATATTTTCCCCAACCTGACTCTTGCTATAACAACATGAAAGCTATCTGTGAATGTCATAGGGTTACTGATACTTCTTTCATGTTTCTCTTTGTTGGAGAAGTGTTGCCGGTGACATATATAACAGACAATTTTTAAAATGATTGAGTTCATATGCTCTATGGCTGATGGGAATTGTTGAATGAGTTCTATGTGTGGGTCTGTGTTAGGGAAGGAGAAGCACAGAAATCCATTCATTAGTGCTGGTGTACTATGGGATGGAGGTCTGAGCACAGGTCATTCGCCCTGCAAGTCATTGGCACACAGTAGGGCTCGATATGTAACTCTTCAGAAAAAAAAATTTCACAGAAAGGGTCATTGGGCACTGGTAGATGCTGCCCAGGGAGGTGGTTGATTCACCTTCCCTGCAGGTGTTTAAGGCACAAGTGGACAAGGTGCTGAGGGACATGGTTTAGTGTTTGATGGGAATGGTGGGACTCGATGATTCGGTGGGTCTCTTCCAACCTGGTTGTTCTATGATTGTATGGTTGTTCTTCTGTGTAGTCATCACAAAGCAAAAGTCAATGAAGGAATGCTTAGATTTTATGACCGCACAGTTAAAAGCACATGTGTGCAGGTGAATGCTAGAATTAAAACTAAAGAAAGAACACTGATATTTAGAGAAAAAGAAGCAGCTTTAGAGTCACTGGATGATGATACAGCTTGTGTAGTATAAACAGAAAAGAATGTGTATAAATTATTATGAAGTTGAACTTCAGTTTACCTGTGGATTAGTCACTGAAACTGAGGTTACTACTCAACTATTCTGAACAAGCTGTCTGAAGGGGCTTGTTTCCTTCCAGCACTGGCACAAACACAGTGTTCTTAGCTATGTTACCTGGTTGTTATATGCACTATCACTTCAGCTGTACCATAAGGTTAATGGGGTTTCGTTTGCATGTTCCACTCTGAACTTGGGAGCCTGTGACATTGCTCAGGCAAGGGTGCTGTTGCACTCCCTGTTGCACACCTCCTGCTCTCTCCTTCCTGATTGCTGGACTGGCCTTTTGGCATGAAGAATCCCTTTATGCCAAACTTACTGTGGTTTCTTCTCAGAACTGGGACATCACAACCTTGCTGCTCTTATGTGGTCATCTCTGATATGAACTGAACATGGGGAAGGAATGACAGAGGAAGCAGCAGGTTAACCCTTCAGTGCCCAGTGGCCAGATGGGGTGGCTTTAGGGACAGTCTGCATTTTAACAAGGCAGCAGGGGTGATGGTTGCATCATTGAGAACTGGGACTGCTGAGTCTGCTCTGCCATCCTGAGCATTACCAATTCCTTTTAAAAGAGGAGAAATGAGTTCAGTCTGGTCTGCAAAACCGTGCTTCTGTGCTGTAAGCATGGAGAGAATGGTAAGAAATTCAGTGCATCTGCCATTATGAAAGAGGGTATACAAGAGTAAACATTACTAAAACTAATTCCTTCTATGTCTGCTGATCTCCTGAAAGACAGCATTCAGAACTGCCAGGATAAGCATGAAGAGGATATTCCAGAGAGTTCCCCATTTGACTCTGTTATAAAACAGTTCCAAGGGAAGAGGTTCTCTCTTGAAAAAAAAAAGGAGCAGCCTTCAGACATCAAAAAATTCTTCAGAGTCTTTGGCTTTGGGAGATCTGAAGGTGAGGGGAGAAGGAAAATTGAAGAAACAGAAATAAACAACTCTGGAGCTGATGATCATTGTGAGAAGCAAGATCCCTTTGTAGAAGGTAATGCTGGTACAATAATGACATATGTATGTGTGCATATATATATATATATATATATATATTTATATATAAACTTCATAGAAAATCAGTTTTTTTTCTTGCTAGCCAGAATGCTGTATTTTGCTGCCTATACTTTATTCTTTAGCCAGGATTTGCTTCTGATAGGAAAATTATCAAGGATGCGTCCTCTGATTTCATAGGCGCCAATCAAGGAGTAGGATCCATGTTGCTGAGGAGGGATAAAGCTTTTGGGTGGCCTCTCTCTTGATTTCCAATGCGAGAGGTCAGTGCTGGAGTCAGCTCATTAGTTGCAGAGCTTATTTTATTTCAAAGCCAAGCTTTGAGCAGTAGCTTGGCTTGTATTTACGATGGGTCTCTGTCCACCCTGCTGCTAGAGCAATCTGAAGACAACAAGAGCAGATGTTTCCTACTGCTCAACACTGGTGAGGGGGAGGGGAAGGAAATGGAAATTCACCATCTATACTATTTTGCACACATAAGAATGCTATTTACACCCACACCAGAGAAAACGAGGCTGTTTTAAAAAAGGAACTGGAAGGTTAAAACTCCATCCTTTGCCCTAAGAGTTTTACGTAGAAATGATGAGGGAACAGGTACTGAGAGAGTAGGATTGCTAAATTGTGTAAATTTTGGCTGCTTTTTTCCCCCCCAGCTATAAGCATTAGATTAAACTACTGATTTGTTAAGGGATATAGCAAAGAATGTAAATGCAATTTTTCTTGCTGCACAAACTGCATGGGAGATAGTAGTAAGTGGAGGTTGCTTTGCAAAGCCAAGAGAAGCAGGAACTGCCTTACACAGATGATGTATGAAAATGAACAGAGGCTGTCATGAAGGAAACAGCAGGTTCACCACGTGACTGCAGGGACACTTGATGCTAACTAATCAGATCCAGACTCTGTCACAGCAGTGTGGCTCTGGTGCAGGCACACAGAGATGGTTGTATGACTTGTGCACCCAGAATAGCTGTTTGCATGATTTTCATGTCCTTGAACTGGTGGTGCAAATATCCAAATTCCCTGGCATAAGGTAGTGTGGAGCTGTGTAACAGGAGATTCTCACACTCTGCTCAGAGCTTTGCAGTGATCTTACCTACAAGGATCTTATCATTTGGGTTATCGATCCATGTTGATCAAAAATAAAACCCATTTTACTGACAGATTTAGGTAATTTCCTAAAGTCTTCACCGAGTTGCCACAGACAGGTCTTACCCATCCTGCTAGAAGCAGTGGTAACCAGGGTTCTCTTTCTTTGCTGCTCAGACGGACTTTCACATCTCATTTCTGAAGCGGAATCATCATCTGGTGAGCAGAGATTTAACCAGTTCATGCAGAAAATGGGAAAGAAACCCAACAGCAAGACCCTGGATCTAAATAATTGTGCATTAAGTGCAACAGACATGACAGAGCTGGGTAAATACACATTTAATTCAGCTAGTCACTTCATACATTTCTTTAAACTTTATTTACTTATTCAGTTATTCACTCTTCTCTTTTCCATTCCCTTTCTTTTATACAGGCCTGTTTTTATTTAACATTTCATCTCGTGGCCCCAGGTCCCTGAGAACAGTTAATTAATAAACTATATAAATGATGTGGTGTATCTATGAATATAAAAATCATACAGGTCTGTGAAGCAGATTAATATCTTTACACTCAAACTACAGATAAGAAAACTGACACTGTTATATTAAATTACCTTGGCTTTATACTGCTGTGTGGGTTGTAGAAAGCATCTCTGTATTAAGATGTGTAAACATCCAGGGTGTGCAGATAACATGCAACCAGAATACACTTTTTCCTTTTCCTTTTTTTTTTTTTTTAAACAGCTGCTTTACTGCCGTGTCTCCCAGAGCTGGAAGAGATCTGCCTGTCCTGGAATGGTTGCATTGGTGGGACTTTGAAAGCTCTCACTGTTCAATTTCATCATGTGAACCTGTTAAAAGTCCTTCGACTTAACAACTGCAGGCTGACTGCTGAGGATGTCACCTCCTTAGGTACAGGATTTCATTTACATTTACATCCAGACAGCTTGGGTCTAATATAATCCAATTCATCTCTTGCTACATCCTACCCCTGCTGCTTCTGCACTGGACAATGTAAACTCCAGCTGTGAAACAGCAGAAAGAACTTGGGCTCATGAGTGATCTTGTACAGTTCAGTAGCTCCATTGAGTTTGTTCCTCAGGCCACTAAGGTTTCACATTCAGGAGGGAACTGAATTCAGTCCTGTTTGCAGGAAAGCATGTTTTGCATTTAGTACTTTTTTTGCCAGCTTTCACAACTAATGGTAAACAGCAGAACTGAAGCAAACAGAGTCAGTCACAACAGGGTCAGCTTAGGTCTTCATGCCACAGGACAGCTGGAGTGCTCAGCACAAAAAAATGGGTGGTCTTTGTGAGGACACTTAAAACCCAGTGCTGCCTTGGGGCTTTATAACTTGTTTTTGCAAGTCTGAGAGAAGCTTATTCCTTTTTGTACTTCTGTGCTTAGAGTGCCTGCAACCCTGCTTTCTGCAAAACATGACATTTATAGTTTTTAAAGGTGGTGTTATGCACTCAGGTTCTGACAAAGAGTCACTTGCCTCTGGGTCTGGACTTTACTCTCAGGTGATTCTCTGATATGTATGAAAGGCAAATGAGGTCAGTCAGGAATGCTGAAAAGCTGCTGCTTATATTACAAGTTCCAAAACCCAATATTAGTTATGAAGCTGGATTTTCTGTCATTCATGTCCAGGCTTTTTGCAGGAAAGGTTCAGAAATAAAATTGCATGTATGGTGATAGCTCAAACATAGGCCATGCTGTCTGTTGGAAAGGAAGATTCATCCCTACAAGAGCTGGTGAAAATAATTGGTCAGTTTCTGAAGAGGCTAAAATCTGTCTTTCATTTTGTACCAGAGTTTTTCAAATTTGTTTCTTTTCTCATACCTTTTTTCTCTTGAGTTGTATGAGTTACATTTCCAATTGATTTGTTCTCCTTGGTTCTTCTGTGCTTGGTTCTTCTGTTTCCTCTCCATGTCTGACTTGGCCTCTGCCAAGACAGACACAAACCTTACAATTTTAATTTCCAGTCAAAATGTGATGCCCTTGACGTGTGAAATAGGAACAGTGAGTTTGCATTGATTTTGCCTGTGATTTTGGAAATAGCAAATGTATTTAGGCCAATGCTGCCTGTTTGAGTATGTCTGCATCTTTCTGTGGGAATGTGGTCATTTTTGGACTCAGTACACTCTTTTTAGAAATCAGTGCCTCAAATATAACTATAATATCAACATCTCCTGTGTGATTGCTCAGAGCCATGACTGTGAGAAATGGTAGGAAGCCATTCCTGGAGTTTTTTATTTATCTTTTAGGTGGGAAATATGTCTGGAATGCTAGTCCTTGTGTCAGACAGAAACAGGCAATGCTGCATAGGCAAAAGCGCTTCTCAACTGTAGTGCATTACTCAGCATTAAAGACTGAGACAATAAATGCAAAAATAAAAACTAAGACATCCTTTTCTCTCAAACCTGGATATTTACTTGCAACAACATAAATAATTGGTTTTCTGTTATGAATCTATTGTGAAGAACTAATGATTAATGCATAGGCATGAAAGGGCTTTTGTATTAAAATACAATTCTCAGTTATTAGGTTGATGACAAGACTTTAGATAAAAATGTGTATGACATTTTGAAATTGCATTTGCATATGGTCTGGTTAATTGATCTTTCTTGGGAATGAGTTTATGCAAATATACATCCTCCCCCCTACCTCTACAAAGGAAACACTAACACAGTTCACTGCGGCAGGTGTATCAAGCCTGGAAAAGGCTGTTTCTGAATGTAACCAAAATCAGTGCTGTCTGCCTGGAAGTCATAGGAAAGTTATTTTGGGTCAAAACAATGCTTATCTCAATTCCTTATGAAGTCAGTCAGAAATTCCTGCCAGAAATGAAACTTCTAAGTTTCAGAAATAGCTGTGAGAGGACTTCTTTCATCTCCTCCAAAATGACCCATGGATGCAGTACAGAGGACATTGGAAGTTTGCCAAATAAAATAGAACAGAACCATACAGGACAATAAATTCAGACTTGTCACTTGTATTGATTTCCCTATGGACTAGACTTTCTGGGTCCTGTTGCAGGTCTGCAATGATGGCCAAGCAGTCTGTGTGTGCTGTGACAACGATTTGTGATCTATATTGCTCCTTAGACAAGCTGAGAATTTATACAGCATTGCTGCAGTAGCAACAATTCATGGCATGCACCAGTTTTCAAGTCAAGCTATAAAATGTGCAACAACTTGAGGATTAAGTGGCTAACCCTTTAATATATTCAAAACCTGTATTTTTGTCTTGCACTGAAATGGATACCTGGGATGAATGATCTTGGACTTCTGTTACAGGAGAGGCACTTGAAATTGTTCCCCAACTTGAAGAACTGGATTTATCATGGAACAGTAACATAGGTGGAAAGCTATCACTCCTGACAAAAAAACTCCAGAAAGGATGCAAGATAAAAATTCTGAAAATTACAGACTGTAACCTGACGGCAAAGGATGGAGAATCCCTTGGTATGTGTATCCACATAGCTGGATTGAAAGACTGGCTTCACAGAAGTCTAGCCTGTTTGACTCACATTATCGCTGTATTGAGCTTGATGTTAGTTGAAAATTAATTTATTTCAGGCGCTGTATTATAATAATATTTACTACACATTATTGGCATTTAATGCACTTTCTGCCAAAGCAGAAAGCTCTCTCTAATCTAAGGATAACAACAGCTAGATGTAAACCATGGTCTGTCTGCCTCAGTTATCCAGAGTTGCTAGATCCTTTGAGACCCTGAGAAAATTGCACATGCTGGGATTTCCAACACTGATTGTTTCAAATTAAGCAGCTGAATGTGTAGTTCACCATGGGAATGGAAAGAAGCCCAAGGGATGGGAATTTAGGCTGAGTTGGCAACCACTGATCACCCCTCCTCTCTTTCTTTTCACCATAGCTTAATCCTGTGTGGCCTTTTGAGCTGATTCTATGTTTTAAAATATATTTTCTCCCTAAAGAGAAGCCTCTGTGCTCCCCTCTCCACTGCAGGAGATGGTCATACGCACCATACTGTCCTGTATCTTTCCATTAGATATTTTTCATTCTCTCTGTATTCCTGCTTTTTAGTCCCCTGTATTTTTCTTATTGTCCTTATATTTTTTTTGCTTTGTTTTCACACAGATTATTCACCACTTTTCTTGCTTTCTACCCAATCTTGTTTTGCTGTGGTTTTAGGTAGAAGAGGAACTTAGCATGGTTTAATGTTTGATAGGAATGGTTGGACTGGATGATCCGGTGGGTATCTTCCAACCTGGTTATTCTATGATTCTATGAAACCACACATAGAGACAAACTCAGCCTACGTCTACCCGTTTGTCATGGTGCAGTATTTTTTTAGGGTTTATCTGTATAGATTCCAAGCAACTACCAATTCTGTTTTTCTTGTCTTTTTTTTTTTTTTACCTCACAGGTGAAATTCTGTATGTGATCCCAGACCTTGAAGTATTAGATCTCTCTTTCAACAAAAACATTGGCTGCAGCGTGAAGGTTATTGCTCAGGATCTGAAAAACGTGCCTGGCTTGAAAGAGTTAAACTTGCACATGTGTGGATTAAAACAAGACAGCCTCCAGGGCTTAGGTTAGACTTTATGTTCAGAAAGACTTTCATTCTGGATAAATTGTACATCTGAAAACCATTTAAGAAAGGCAATGAGGTGGGATTTTGCTGATGGTTTGGCAGTATTAACAGGCAATCGTTAGGTGCTCTTTGAAGACTGATAAAAGACTACAGAGACTTTCAGCAGAAGTAGCATTTATCTTCCCTGAGCTCAAGCATGTGAAAGTCAGTGGGGAGAGTCACCCTCCACATCATTTATCTGAGACACATCTTAGGGTAGATTAATGGCTCTCTGGACACGCTTCCTCTCTCCCCAGACAGAACGTAGACAAGGGCACAGACAGGCTAGCTAACTGTTAACAAGCTACTCCTATTCTCAGAGGGGAATCCAAGTTCACCATTATCACTTAATGAGTGTCCAGTGAAGCCATATGAAATGGGCTTGTTACCTATGTCTCTCCCTAGTGGAGGTCTTATCTGTAAGACAAAACAACTGGCACCAATTAGTACGTTCAGTAGTAATTTCAGAAAATGCTGAGGATTGAATGGATCTGGCGGATCAGCTGGCCTCACCTTCACCTGCTCTTTCAGGGAAGAATGGAGTTGCATGGATGGGGAGCTTTGCAGTGTTACTGTATGTCTGTTGTGATTATACACTGCAGCTTAGTCTGAGAGCTTTGCCTGCAATACCTTGTGCAAACTTTGACGTTAAAGTGAATAAATGCTAAAGCCGTGACCTGTGCTATTGTGGCAGCCGGTGACCAGTATGCTCAATTTTCCATTTCAGACACTGCTTTGCAGCACCTTGTGGAACTAAGAAAATTAGACATATCGTGTAACAAAGAGATTGGTGGTGGCTTTAAAGACTCAACAGCTCATTTGGCCAGCTTGAAAAATCTTGAAGTACTTGATCTCCACCAGTGCTGTGTAACAGAAGAGGACATGACTCTTTTGTGTAAGGACACGTTGAGGAAATCCATCAAGAATGTAGGTTTTGACTACTGAAAATATCTGAAAGGCGTAAGAGGGTCTACCTGACCTAGTCTATCAGATCTCGTTTCATTTTTCATTAGGTAGTTCTGGAAGTGCAGAGTGGGGGATAGCTTTCTTGATCAATATGGAATGGGGTTTTTTGCTGTATCAAATGAAATCTCGTAATGTCTGATCCCATGTTGAACTAAGGTCCTAAATCCTCCATGACTCAGACCTGTGATGGGAATGTTGAAACTACCACCAAGTACTGTTTCTTTTTGATAATCAGTAATTCTGGAAATATCCAGGGACAGTTCCCCCATTGCTTTAAATAGGCATAGATTCAAGGTGTCTGTGTGAATGTTACTGCCCAAAACTTGTTTAGTGAACTTTACATCAAGTAGAGAATGATATTAGGAGCTCTTGCACTGCTGTTACTCTGTGATTTATAGAAAAACTGAGACTTCAGGTTGAATTGATCCAACTCATAAATACTATTAGGAAGAAAAATACATTTTCTATTCAGTCAGTGAGAGGATTTATTTTTCTGTGTGTTGTCATAACTTTTGATATTGGTTTTTACTCTTTAGAACAACAAGAACAAGTCCTATACTACCCACATCTTATTTTCCGTGGTAAAGAAGATAATCTGAAAAGCTCTTGCTGAAGCACTGAAAAATATTAGCAGTTTGTAACAGCAATCATGATTGATTTTTAATTTCTTGACCAACAGAGAATAATCACATTGATATAAGGGAGTTTCAGTTAGCAGTGCCAACATTTGGAAATTACCCCCGTCCCATTTAATGTTAAATTCCTTACTTCACCTAGAACATTTCAACAGGAAGCCTTGTTCTGACAACCTTCCACACACTATGCAATACCTAATTTCTTAAACATTCCTACTGAAAATGACAAGGCTATTTATGGAGTAAAACATTACTTGCCATAAATCTGAGTGTCAAAACTTGGCCTTGACTTTTGGATTGATTTATAAAGAAAAGAAATTATGTCAGGCAAATATACAACTGCATATTTGTTCTGGATCGGTGTCTCTCTAATAAATATTTCATGTTTTCATAGCCCAGGTTATACCTTTACTCTCCAGTCTTCAAGAGCTGAATTTATCCTCGAATAAAAATGTAGGAGTCTCATCTGATCCTCTTCTGGGCAGGCTCAGGTTTTTACCGAAGCTGAAATCTGTGACCATCAGCAATTGCGGTTTAGACGAAGAGTCGTTTTCATCACTAGGTAGGAATGTTTTCTTAGAGTGTGTCTGTTCTCTGTGTATCATTGTGGGACAAAGAACTTCATTCTCCTTTGGCTGAACTCCGATGATCATGGTTACATTATACTGCAAGTCCTGAGTGAGGAACCTGTGATAAAAGTAGCACTTTGTGGGACCTGGTAGCAACGGAAAACCATTGTAGGTCTTGCCCCATCATACGTGACTGGATGAAGTTCTTTTAGTCCTTTGATAGTGGGCTTTTGTACGCTCCCTAATTTTGGAAGAGAAAACAAAACATGATTTCATGTTATGCTGTACTTATTGTTTTGTTATAACACTGAATTTGCAGTTCAGTGGGATAAAGTTTTGAGTGAAGGTTTTTCACCTCAGTGGAGGTGAAAAGTTTCAGTACAAACTGGGGTAGAGTTAAGCATGGGGAGGAACAGAGGTAATAACTGCAGTAATGGAAAAGATATTGCACAACCATGAAGAAAAGTCCAGTCTAAGACAGAATGTGCACATTCAGCCTCTTTTGCCTACTTATTGCAAATCTCAGTGGATTAGCGGCTATACTGTCCCTTTGATAGGCGTTCCATATGGCACATGATATCAAAGTACAGAGGGATCTGTTATTTACTGTGTTTTGTGCGAGTATATTTTGTACTGTTTATCTGTGACATTGAAACCTGGAGTAAAATTTGACTGCCTTCAGCTGAAGCAGTAGTGAGCTAAACTGCTCTGAGGTGCCTGCAGGAAGAGTGCTATATTTATATCATTACAATTATGTAAGAATGATGTCATGGAAATTGGTGTTGTCAAAAGATACAGAGCATTTCACCTTGCATGGTGAGTTCACACCAAAAAAAAAAATGCCACCTTTAAATTGATATGAAATGTTTTAAAACAAGCTGTTATATTAAATTTACTTCAGTGGGACAAGGGTAAGTCAATAGTGTAAACAGGAAGACAAGAAACCTATTCAGAGAGTCCTTAGACGTTCTATAGGCAGGCCTTCCTTATATTCTTTAATGAACACAGGAGTTATTTTTCATCTGACTTTTATTAGGATAAAATAAGTAATTCTAAGCACAAACAGGCAGCCTGTTAGGAGCCTATTTACAGGTGAATTGCCAGTGAGGTGTCTGTTGAGGCCATGCTGTTTTGTCTTAGTAAGCAGAAGTTGCTGGTCTTAATCTTTTCAGCTGAGGCTGCCCTTCACCTTCCTGAACTGGAGATATTAGACCTTTCTTGGAATAAGTGCGTTGGTGGGAACCTAAAGCTGCTTTTGGGAGCACTAAAGCTTGCAACGGAGATTCAAGTGTTAAGACTGAGCAGCTGTAACTTGGTGGCTGAAGATTTGGCACTTCTAAGTAAGTATAGCATGGCATTTACTAGCAGTCAAGGAGCCAGGGCATTCAGGCCACAATTCAGAAGGGACTTGTTCCATTGGCTGAGCACATTTTTGCATAAAACAAATGAAAATATGGCAAATACAGCAGTATCTTTCTCAGAAAGGGTTTTCGTTTTGCTGAAGTCCATGTCCTGTACATGCACAGTATAAAAGCCGAAAAGGATAAAAATGCAATAATTTTATAGGATTTTATCTATTAATACAATAATGCAGCAGTTAGAAAAGGCTAACAGGCTTCCACCTGCTTTTTATATCAGATATTTAATGCTGCCTCTGAGGAGTTTTATTTTGCTCAGTTGCTGGTTTTGGATTCTGTAATTTATGGGAAATGTACTTGCTGACAGCCAATAATACAGGAACTGCCAGCTCTCACTCCATCAGATGTGTTTCTAGAGTCAAACTATAATGGGAGAATTAAGCCAGAAATATTTCAGCCCACCTCTTAGCAGCTGGGAAGAAATACTGGAAAATGGGAACCCAATGAAGGAACAAACTCTAGGATCCTTTAAAAAACCTGTTTATAATTAAAAACCTGTTTATAATCATCCTTGTGATTCTGTGGGTCTGACTCATAGGTTTTGACTGTCTGAGACTGACAATAGCTGTGTGACAGCTATAAAGCTCTGAGTTGAAGCCTGAGTATTTTTCCCTTTACAAACATCACCCTTGATGGTGTCTCCTTTGCCCACTGCCTCCCACAGTGAGAAGTGGCTGTTGCAAACATGCAGCCTCAACTAGTTTTGCTTTCCTCTTTCTAAAACCCCCTGTAAAACCTGTGCGCCTATTTTAATTGGCACTTGATATAATCTCCCTCCAGCTGACACAAAGCTTTTCAGGTTGCTATACAAGTTTCTATTCTTTTTGAATTGCTTGTTTTGAATGTTGTACACTCCTTCAGCTGGGATCAAAAAGTCTTTCTGAGATCAACAGCGGGTGATTTCATGTTGTTGAGGAGTTGAATCTTGCTGTTTAATTGCATATTGAAAAATATAGTGTTAAAATACCACACTTCTTACTTAGAAGCTTTTAAAGCAATTTCCAGGATGTGTTAGTTGTGTTTGTGCCTGTTATTTCTTGCAGCTAAACTGATGTGGGATGGCCATCTAGCCAGATTACAGAAGCTGGATTTGAGTTACAACAACAACATCTCTGATGAAGGGTGGGTTGTTTTCTTTCAAGATTTAGCAGTATTCAAAGAACTTTCGGAGCTGGATGTCAGTCTTCGCCCATCGTCCTGCCGGGACTGTGGGATGTGGTTCAATGAGTTGTTAGCAGCCCTGACAAAGCTGCCTGCCTTGGCAGAGCTGGGGATGCAAAGATGGATCCTTTCAGAAACGCAGCAGAAATGCCTGGAAAGCTTTAATCAAGACAACAAAAGAAACATTCGTTTTGACTATTGATGGAGGTTGAAGATTTCTGGAAGGCCTTTCACAAGCAGCACATGAACTATAATGTGTCTCTGACTTAGAAGACTGCCCAGTTTTTATTATAGTAATCGTTTCTCAGGAGAGCCCTTGAAATAGTTCTACAATTATACAAAACCATTATTTAACTTCTGCATGTGTAGATCATTCAATTTAATAACAGAGTCTTTTGGATTCTCTGGGCCACGCTTACACTACAATACACTCTTGATTTTCATGTTCTGAACACTGCAGTGACTTCAGCCAAAAGAGCAGTGCTGGATTCAGATGGAAACGGCCGGTTTGCCAGTTGGGGGAAGTGCCTGGGGCATGTGCTAATGTGGGTTGGGGGGCAGTGTGAATGTGGCCTCCTGTAATTAAGGAAAATGCTTCTAGTGTGAAACTATCTGAAACCTCTGGTTTAAATTTAGTTTCTTCCCTCAAAACTTTTGGCTTTTTGTGAATGCATTAAATCTGCGTAATTGTAAGACATTGAAAGCATTCTGACAACTCAGCATTGCATACTAATCCAATAAGGAGAATAGAGAAGGAGCTTTTTTCCCTCTGCTCTGGCCCTTGATGCCATATCATAGTGTAGATCATTCCTGCGTATAGAATCAGTGTGAAATCAAGTTAAGAAGCTGTTGATCAGTGTCTCTGCCAGTCTCAGGGGCAAAGGAAATACAATGGTAGGTTAAATCAGAGATTTATCCTGCCGCCTTAGCAAGGATTTTGGATACAGAGCAATCCATAATTATTCTGAAAAAGGCTATGCAAAGACTTCAGGATACTTCAGGAATGCTCCTTCTCATTCTGAGCTGTTTCAGCCTTACTCAGACAGTTTTCTATACAGACCCTTTCATGATGCAGCAGCATGATCCTAAACTTTCAGATCGAAGAGTCTGATCTAGAGCATATGAAAACTAGTGGGACCCCCCACAGTGTCATCATGCTTTCTGCATTCAGGATTAATACATTAACCTTCACAGCACTTTGTGACATAGGCAGTGCTCTTACACTTACCCTAAACAAGAAAGAAAGAAGCAGTCTATTATTCAAACCCACAGGGCAGCTTCTAGCAGAGCACCACATTGCTCTGTGCCCAAGACATGTTAGAAAAAGCACGAGCTTGGGAGGTGTAAGAGGCTCCTCCTTTCTTTCTTTGTTAATTTCTTATTTGCTATGTTATTGTATTTGCTTACATACAGACAAATTCTGGCATACTTATCAGTGTCATGGAGCTTGTTGACCCACACGTGAGCTCAAAGACTGCAGCAGGATTATTCATTGGTAAGGTATTTTAGGAAGTAAAGTTATTGGATCTGCCCACTGAGTGAGGAGTCTTAGAGAAATCCTGAGGCAGCTTGAGGGATAAAGCACTGCTCAATTAGCCCTGTGTATATCTAAGTGCTGCAGCGATCTCCTGCACGAGAGGCACAACAGGATTGTTCAGTGGCACTTTCCAAACTTGCTAGGACACTTTTCAGCAAGTTCTCCCATGCAGATGAAGATCAATATTGAACTTTCAGTCTGGTTGACCCTTCCAACATCAGCTTCTGGCTGGTCAAGGTTATAACCAGCAGCCGACCATGCTGTGCTGATACTTCCTGATCATTTAATCCACGATTTCATGTGAGGGTCTCTATGGATTTCCTGGTTCCAGCTTCAATTCCACTTGAAAAGAGCACTTGGCTACCCCAGCTCTGAGAAATGTGAGATGAACTGGAGTGTCTTGGTCAGAGATAGCAGGGAATTGCTGCCATGTGGGATCACTTCTTTTCTACAGAGACCCCCAAATTCTGAAATGAAGCAAACAGCACTTGTCTCATACAGGGCCAACAAGAGAGATTTACAAGCAGCGACTCACATCAGGAGAGTTATTCTAGCGTGGAAGCAACATCATCTCTATTTAATATCAGCATACCAACCTCTTCTCTTAATCACTTGCTTTCCTGTGACTTTTTTCTTCCTCAAATTCACCTTTAGTCCGACTGGTAGACTGATCTTTTATCTATTTAGTAAAAATCTCTCTGAATGACCTCTTTCCCACTTGAATGCCTGCCACTAATTCAGTAAAGCAGCCAGCCCATGTTTAATGTCCAGTATCTGTTATAATCTTACTGACTGAAGTCGACTTGATTGTTGGGGTTTCTTGCGTTGTCATAGTTGGGTTCCTCATTCTCAGCTCCAGAGCAGTGAGTTCAGACTCATTGCTAGCAACCTCTCCACTTGCTTTACATGACTCCCTTGTCAGCCGTGTGCCCATTCATGATTCTGTCATACCTATTGTGCTTTTATTAAATCACTTCTCTTAAACGTCCTGTCATTAGAAACCTCCAAGCAATCAAAACAACATCAGTAACCTGGCAAAATGGAAAACTAAAACTAAGCCATCCCACTCTTCTGCATTACCGACAAGCACATTAGTGAGATTCCAGTATCAGCTGATTCAAGAGCCAAATGGAAATAAGATCCATACCCTGGCTGCAGGTGTAGCCCCAGTGCTCAGAGAGCACTGCCTGGAGGTGGAGCTCTAGTTAGAGCTGGGTCTCAGCCACTCTGCCTTCACCATCTCCTTCAGGATGTCATCACCTTCTCTAAGGCAACTCAGATAACAGGGAGGGTAGGGCTGCAGTTCCAAGCAGCCAAGTAAACCAAATAAAGGGTTCTGCTTCCACTCACTCATGCATTTTGAATCTGCATAGAGGTTGGTTGCAGTCCATCCCCATGCTTTAATATATGCTGGAAATAAAAGTCTGGAGGGGTTTAAGGAGTAACTGAGCAATACAGAATAAAAACTGGACATGGACATCAGATGCCTAGGACAAGCAGCTCTCAGTAAAGTGCTGTGGAAAGATATGGTTGCATATAAATTTGGCATCCTAGGATTATAGTAAGGAGTGTTTGTCGTGACTTGTTTGAATAACAAAGGTGTTATGACATACTTGGACCCAGAATCATTGCAGAATATTGCATTCTGCAATCTTTCTGCTTTCAAATAATCCTGTTGTACACAGACATTTTACAAGTTGTCGCCAAGCTATCTCAGAGATGAGCTGCAATGCTAGGGATCTGACAGTTTGCAGTTTTTCAAAATACTGCAGCTACAGACTGTCAAAACACCAGCGAACAGTTCTGTGGAAGTGTAGAGATACTTACAAAACAGCTTTTTACACCTCTGTAAGACAGTATGGTAATGCATGTTCTGCTAGAAGTGCATATATTCTGACTGCCTGGAATCCTCTTCCGTATTTCCATATACAGTATTGATCATTTCTGAATGTAAAACTCATTAAATAACCGCTGTAGGCAGGGACATAAACATTGTTTCCCTCTAGATATGGCTGTATATCATGAACTGAAAAACAGATTTAGAAGAATTGCATGTAAAATAATTTGGGATTCAGAATAAAGAACACTTCACTGCACAAGATTCCTACAGATTTAGATTAATTTCTAATTAATTAGCTGCCCTTACACTTTGAGATAATTTGCATTCAGAATGAGATGTCTAGAAAGTATTTCAGAATCTCCTTGATTCAGCTGGAGTCAATGTTGGCAAAACCCACAAAACCAAATCTCAAAATCATCTGTTTTCATTGTAATGCTCACTTCCTAGAATGCTTTGATTCTGCTTGTCTCTTAGTAGCTTAACTGCTCACATTACCCTTCTTGTAAATGGAAAGAACTGTCTGCAGTTTACTGAACAAATAGAACTTTTTGACTTTCGATCCTTTTACAGGCTTCTTTTTCCCTTTTCCTTTCTTTTCCTTTTTCTCTTTTTTTCATTAGATTCTTTAGTGTCAAAAAGGTCCAGTTCCCTCTTGGTTCATTAACCCACACCATAAAATTTGGATCTGAAAAGGAGAAAAGAATAATCTGGTTACTTGGAGGAAAGGGGTAAAAGCAAACAGTTAGGTGGAACAGTATTACTGGTGGATATTCTTGATGTAAAAGCCAGGTACACAGAGATCTCCAAAAATCCCTTTTATTCTATGTTAGACTATATCGTTTGCAGCTAACACAGACTGCCAGCCACCTGACTTTTCCTCAGCCTGTTATTTCTCAGGAGAAGCTACTTACCAGGGAGGATGTTCATCCTCTAGACCCTTTGATTGGAGTTGTACTTCTTAAAGATGTCTACACATCTTTAAATATCACCTTTTAGTTCAGAAGAACAGTCTGGGAGAAACACAGTACTCCATGAAGAAATTACATAAATTACAGAGAGGAATAATTCAAGTTCAGAAGAATCAAACACTGAGGATTTGCCTCTCCTTCCTTCTTACCCTGTATTTTTATTGAGCAAATTACTTCCATGGTCCCCTGGTGATGCAGACTAATGTTCTTTTAGAAAAAAAACCTACACTCAACCAAAACAACATCACACACAAAAAAATGTGTTCTGTTCAATGTGTTTCCACAATGGATCTTCAACTTTATACAGTTAAAATGCAGTCAGCAAGAGTGAAGATGCCACCTGCAGCTGGTTTCATCTTTAAGCAAAGTTTTGATTTAGAGGATCTGCCCTGTTTTCAGACACACCAACCATTCCCCTTCCACTGGAAAAGGAACTGATGGAAGACCCATTGCAAGTTGTAAGGGCCGTTTGGTGCCCACTGACTATGAGGCAGTGACAACTTTCTGCAACAACCTTCTGTATTTTTGAATTATGCCAATGCTGTATTTCCTGATGGTTGCCTATATCTGACCGTAACATGATTGGTGATGAAGGCACTGCTCTGCCGCAGCTAATTCAAACACTGGTTTAAGGTTTTTGATGTTGCATAGAATGCCCTGCTGATTGTTCTGTAAATTATCTTATTACTAAGCCTGCAGCTTTGTGTGTATATTGTGGTGGCTTTCTTAACAACCCTACTTTTAAGTACATGGGCTTTTCACCTCTCTTTTCCCCTGACTGTTCCCAGATGGCAGATGTCCTCTGACAGCACACCCGTCGGAGGGTCTATCATAGGGTTCCATCCACAAGGACCAGCTCCAGCTGCTGAAGACTGTCCAAATTCTTGGGCAGCTGGGACAGGTGATTGTTCTGAACAAGCAGTTTTTGTAAACCTGAACACACAAAAGCAGCACAAAGAACAGAAATGACGTGGAATGTTCCTGCATGCTTCCCATAAACAGCATGTGCATGAGACACAAGCAGTTCAGTCTGTGCATGTAAGGAATGTGTTCATCAAAGATTTCACCAGAGCATTTAAAATTCAAAGTATGTCCTCCCAAATACCGAGGGATGAGACTCAGTCTTTCCTAGTAAGGCATTTATTTCACTAGTGAAAGCAATTCACATGGTAGCCAGGTGGTCAAATTCAGCTTTCAGAAGTCCTGCTAATTGGCAGGACCTGCTAATTGACGCTTAGCCACACAGAGGTTCAAGGGAAAAGTGGGGAAGATGGAATTATTGGTTGACGGAGCACCCTCAGAGAGCCAATTCCTCCTCAGTGTTCCGGAGTCACTGGTGCTGATCAAGATGGTCTCACACCAGGGAGTCTGCTTCTGGCTGAACTCTGGGAGGCATCTTTTTCCCCAGGCCCTGAGGTAGGTCATGGCCAAGGACATCCTGTCCCCTGGGCTTCGGCACAGCATTTTCCTCCCTTTCTCAGTTCCTAACTTTTATCCCATGTAACTCCCTTACAGTTACAGTGTGAGCCCCTAATGATGCACTGCATTCCTTCTCTTGCTTCTTTCTTTCAAAATGCTTACTGGTACTTGTGTTCTTGAGATCACCAACACAGAGACTTTTTCACCTTGCACCTTGTATTTGGCATTCAGAATCTGGGAGCTGAGTAAGGCGATTGCTGCAACAATCAAGTATTTCCAAAAAGGTCACTAAACTGATGGCTTTGGGCAGGTACTCCAGCCGTTTATCCTCCGCATGCAGTTCTTTTAGATTCTAGAAAAAGTGTGTGCATAAGTTTTAATAATGAAAGGATTTTGCCTTAGCTCGATATATAATCAAGGTGCAGAGAATATCAGTAAGTGGAGCAGTAATGGTTATAAACTGAGACACCACTGGGCTAACTACTAAACCTAGTGAGACAACATGAGTTTCAAATACTGGGGTTTGATATTATTCCTATTCTGACAGCCATGGCCTGATGCTGCACCATGAACTTAAAGAGATTAGGGGGACCTTCTGTCTTGCATTTGGGAGCAGCTGAAGTCCACAGAAGTGCCACGTGGCAGCAGACTAAGATCTTTTCCCTTCTACTGCTCCTACCTGCAATTTGTTGATGTCTTCTGGAAGACTTCTGAATTTAATTCCTGTGTTTTGTCCAAGGTATAATTTCTCTAAGGACTCCAGAAGAAAGATGTCCTTTGGAAAGATACTTAATTGGCTCTTAGATGGGCTAAGGCATTTAGAATTTTTCAGTTCTTTCACCACTGTGGTTATCTAGACACAGTCATTAAAAAGATACATTATGTCATTTAAACAGTAATCTTTGGGAATTTTTTTTAAGGGAAAAAATTCCAGGAAAATGCTGTAGAGCTGCATTTCTGTTGATGGATGAACACAGAATATTCTGCTCATTAATATAACATTATACCTCACAGTATGGTGGAAATTCTGGCAAGAATTCCATGTTGTGTCCTCTGCTGAAAGATTTCTTATGGGGTTAATTTTATTTCAACAGAAACATCAGTCTACTTCTTCATTTCCTTTGTATGCACAGTGCAGAGGAGAATAATTTAAATAAATGAAAACTGAAAATGATTCTTCCGCATAAATTACTGCTTCTCTAATGAAATTTCAAGAAGAAAATCACACAAGTAGAAATCTTGGAAAAGAAGCATTGCATTATATAAAAAGGAAGATGTATTCTGAACCCTAAAATGAATATGTCCATGAATACTGTTTTACTTATAAAAGCACAGCTTTAGGGTGTGTAATTGCCTATTATCAAATGAACAGCAATTGCTATTGGTGTTAAAGATATTAACAATGCCACATCCATTTTTATATTGTCCTCTGCTCTGTTTCAGTTTGTGATGTATTGAATCTGTGCAAAGGCAGCTTTTATTTTTCCAGTGGATATAGGAAAAATAAGATGCTAAAACACTGAAGCATGACCACTGTCTGGTCATGATTTCATCTTTGAGATTCAACACAAAGGTCAGCGTTTCCACATTCTTGCTTTTCACTCTCTGCCTAAATGCTTGGGTGTTGATGATAACAAGCAAACTCAGGTGCCCACTGGGCAGAACATACCTCTCACTGCAGTAGGGCACTCAGTTGTAATGAAGACATTAGAAATTGTAAAAGGGAGTTATAAATAAAATAAAAACAAAGGAACAAATACCTCCTGTATCAGATTGTCATCCAGGACCAATACTTGTAGATTTTTCATAGTGCATATTCCTTTAGGAATCTCATCAAAGCAATTTTCACTCCTATCTAGTATCCTGACACTGCTTAATCTAGTGAAGGATCTGGATACTGCATACAGTCTAGTGTTCTTCAGATAAACACTGGACAGCAGCATCCAGCAGCAGGTCTGGAGTGGGATCTTCTCCACGCTGTCAGCAAACTGCATACGCTCATTTTAGTGAGATTTTTCAAACCTGGGGAAACTTGTGCAGGAGATTATGAGACAGATCCAACACAACCAGCTTCTGGCAGTGTTGCAGTGTAGGAGGAATGGAGGTTAAGTTATTAGAGGCTAAAAATAGCTTCCTGAGTTTGTCAAAAAGTCTGCCTCCTCTGGGAAGAGACTGACTAGATCCTGTTTCAGACCTATTATTTCTAAATTAGCAATTTGAGAAAGTTCCTTGGGAAAATTTTCAAATCTATTTTTCTGGAGGTAAATCTCCTTGAGTTTTGTCAGGTTCGCTGTTTCTTTAGACAGACATTTTGGATTATTGTCAGAAAAACCAGGCAGTTCAGCATGATGGAGGTATTTGTGGATCTGCAGTGGGATTTCATGCAAGTTTGTTTTATAGAGCCTGCGCTGACAAAGGGACTGCAACTTGCTGATACCTGGCAGGAAACTACAGGAGAGGGAGTTGTTACTTAAGTCTAAGCTCAGAAGACATTTCAGCTCCCCCAGTTCTTTGCACATGTTCTGTGTGTGATTCTGATCTGAATAGAGGACTTTCATATGCCTCAGGAGACTGATGTCCCAGAGATGCTTACAATCAGGTTCTTTTCCATGTGCAGTTCTTCCAGATAGTCTTGACTCAAGACCTCTGGTGAGATGGTTCACAATTGCTTATTGGCTAAATCAATAAAAAAATATCCTGTCTATGATGTGTATGAGAGGAATTTCTACTTTCTTTGGTGCTTCAGTCACTGATGTTTCTTGTGCAGTCTTATCATTGTCATCCTCAAAACTAACAGTCAACTTTAGGGCAACGAGTGCCCCTGTGTTGGCCTGCTAGCTCTGCTGACACTCAGCTATCTCTGCTCCTTATTTTTAATTTCTGAGAGAAAAAATTCCAGATTTGCTGTCATCTTTCTGGCTCAGAAACCAACAGTTATAGAAGAAGGTGCCACCTTTCTACTATAAGGCTCTTGTAGTTTTACAGTCAGCACAGCCGAAGATAGATCCTAGTCAGTGTTTGTAAATGGCGGCCTTCAAAAATCGAGGAGGATTCTTTGCTCAGCTACCCTAACTCCACAAGTTCATGCTATGAATCTGGTTGTTGGGATGTTTCAGAATGCACTAGCATTCAAACCTAAAGTCCCACTGTAGGTGCTGCAGGCTTGGATCTCAATGAACACAAGCAGCTTTTTGCAGGTGTACAAGTGAGGCTAGAACTGGTCTGGAATTTGATAACCCTTGAGGCCACACTATTGCTGATAGCAAAGGAGCAAGAGGTGGAAAGGGGTGACTGAGTGACTTTTGATGTCTGGACAGGAAAAAAAATTCAATTGCCATTTAGAAGTGATAAGAGAAAAAGCAGAGGTCACGAAGCAGCTGTTGGTCATCTCCTGCTGATGGTATTTTCTCTGCTACCATAACTGTGCTTCATGTTTCCCAAGATGGCGGTTTCCAGGTGTCACTAGGATGAGGAAGGGGCTAACTTGTCGTGACACGGGGTGTGATGTTGCCATGAGGCCACCTTGCCATAGAATCATAGAATCATCAGGCTGGAAAAGACCTCTTGGATCATCAAGTCCACTCATTCCTATCAGCCATTAAACCATGTCCCTGAGCACCTCGTCCACCCGTCCCTTAAACATCTCCAGGGATGGTGACTCCACCACCTCCCTGGGCAGCCTCTGCCAGTGCCCGATCACCCTTTCTGTGAAATTTTTTTCCTGACATCCAGTCTGAGCCTCCCCTGGTACAGCTTGAGGCCATTGCCCCTTGTCCTGTCCCCTGTCGCTTGGGAGAAGAGCCCAGCTCCCTCCTCTTCAACCTCCTTTCAGGTAGTTGTAAAGAGCAATAAGGTCTCCCCTCAGTCTCATCTTCTCCAGGCTAAACAACCCGATTTCCCTCAGCCACGACTCGTAAGACTTGTTCTCATCATGCAGACTTGTGCCACGTGGCCATGGGGCCACATCAGTGTGACACGGGTTTACAGTGCAGCCATGGGCCCTCCTGCCAGGGTCTGGGCTGGACCTGGCTGCCTGCGGCTGCTTCGTCTTGGTGAAAGGTCTGGGACACCGTCCTTGGAAACGGCTCCATCACCAAACATTGCAAACCTCAGAGCAGCCAGGCTTGGACAAGGCAAAGCTTGGCCACGAGCTGGTCTGTGTGGGGTAACAAGGAGAGGGCACAAGCGTGGATCACTCAGGTAGGCCTGTGGATATCAGGGTGAAGCTGTTTTACAGGGGAAAAGGCTGTTAATTCTCTGTTAGCTCAGATGCTGGCAGAGCAAAAACCTGTCCACAAAACCACATTTTTCCCCTCAGGCTTTCCTGTCTGTCTGGATCTGTCATTCTTGTGTTGCATTCCAAGAGCTGTAACCCTTTTCAGACCAAGCCCATTTTTATTGTTAAGCAGAGTCCAGCACACTGCGCTGGGGCCCATGGTGATGTTGCTAGGCTGCTGATGCAGTAACACTCTGTTTTGTTTTCCAGCAGGTCATGTCAGTTCATCCAGATCTTCACCAGCGCTATGTGCAGGCCTGCCAAAGCCTGGGCCACTCTGAAAACCCTTTCATTGCTCATCTGCTTCAAGAAGCTGGTAAAGATTATAAAAAGTAAGGAAATAATGAACAGTGTGTTTCAGATGCATCTGAAAGCCTTAAGCAAGATGGCAAGACATGGAACTAAGCAATGAGAAAGTTTGTGCAGTTTCAGGCATAAACACAGATCACATTTAGCATTTACTGCAGAAGTTCTGGTTTGACTCATCTTGACATCATCTTGGCAGAAGTTTGTAGCTATATATCCCTTCTGGGCAGTTTTACAAGCAGTTAAATGAAAAAAAAAAAGTGAAAAATCTACAGGATGGTGCCTTTGTGTCCCTTAGAGAAGCCAAACTCAGAGTCTAGTCATCTTAACTCCCTTCATTTTGTCTCGCTCCTGTTTAAAAAGCCTCAGCTGCATCCAGTTAGCTTCCAGCTGGTAATGCTTCCCTGAACTGTCTCTGAATCCTGCCAAGGTATTAACCACTCAAACTTTCTCTCATTATGTGGTTAGGGAGAGCTTCCTCTCATGGATGTTTCTTGGGTCAAAGTTAATTGTTCTCTGGAGAGAAAACCTGAGAAAAGACAGTGCAGAGAAACGGTTTGTGTTAGGTTTTGATCCTGAGGGCAGGGTAGTGTAAAACTGAGATGATGAAGGAACATTCAGGATAGTCTGTGCTATTCCAAACTGCCTTCTCCTCATCTTGCTTCTTCTTGTTTTCTGTGAGTGTGCGCTAAGCGTGGTTTTGCAACTGTGCAGTGTCTTCAGAACATCAAACAGGATGGTGCTGAGGTACAGCTTGAATCATGTTATCTGTCAGAGTGTTACCACAGGTAGTGAGAGCAGCTGTGTGCAAACATAGATACATGTCTTATCTGGATTAAAAATGCATATTCCTGTTTCATTTTACATACATTCGTATGTTACAGTGAATGGACAAAAGGGATCACACTAAAAATAGCTGGAAATAGTCATCTAGTGCCTGTGCAGAGAGTTACAGATAATGATACTCAAGTTCTTGCTTCTGTCTTACGCAACACTGTTTTTGTTACAGGTAAGCTTTTTCTTGTGTATGTTTGACCTTGCTGTCTCGATTTCAGCCTTAGTTCCTCTTTAATTATTTTTTGTTAGAGATCAATTAATTGTAGATATGCATCTGTCACATTTTTCATGCTTCATTTTTTTCAGGTTTGGATCTTAGGTATAATGTGTTGACTGATGCTGGAGCAAAGCACGTGGCAGCATTCCTTCAGGTGCCCAAACAATGTTTATTGTTGAGCAACTTGTAATTTATTTGGTGATGATAATGTTTATCTGTGGTAAATTGGAGAAAAGAATGCATCGGTTTGGCAAAATTCCATTTATTTTAACTTTCACTTCCAAATCCATCCTACTAGAGTCTCAGATTGTATTCTCTGGGGAAATTTTTAATTTCTGGTGGAAACTTGATTGACATTTGGCTAGGGTGTCCTAAAGAAAGAACAGTGGAATAAACTGTGGAGCTTTGAGAATTACAATTCAGTTCAGCAAAGGAGATAATGATAGGGTCAAGTGTGCCAGGGCCTTTGTTTTAGGTGCTTGATCATTTCTGTTAGTCTTTTTTGTAGACTTAAACACAGAAAAATGTAATGCTGCCTTTCTGTCATTGTAAGCATCAGAATACAGATGGAAAACGGTGTGTTGCTACTTGAGTCCTGTGTTCCTGGGGCTTAGGGAAGGCCACTAAGTTCACAAAATGCCTGAAGGTCTGCACCTGAGCTGGACCACCTGCCTTGTTTGGTCATGCTGAGCACATGGGTTCCCGTGAGGACATACACGCTATGTGTTTTTAGTGCCTTTCCATCATCATCTGATGTACTTTGGCATTTTTTAACTGCTTCTTCAAATCCGGGGCTGCCAAATGCAGGAAAGGACAGAAGTTGTGAGTGCAAGTCTGATGCATCTTTTTGAAAAATACAGGTGTGCTCTGGAAAAAGTCTCATTGCTTTCTGCTTTGTTTGTCCAAAGGAAAACTCGACTCTGCAGTACCTTAACCTGATGTTTAATTATATTGGCACAAGCGGAGCAGAGCTGATAGCAAAAGCCCTCCATGTGAGTATTTGTCTGGGAGATTTAGACAATGGCACCTAGTTTGATAGTTTTGCTTTTGATAAACAGTACGGGCTGTCCTGCCAACCTCAGAGCTGGCTGAAAGGGCCCTCTGTCTCCAGTCCATTCAGCATCTTGCTGTATCACAGGGATTGCTTGTTTCCCCAAGGCAGACTTCAGAAATCAGATTTCACACAAGAGAAAGCTGCACTGTGCTGCCATTAACAGTTAATTATCACAACTATGACAGCAGGACTTTCCTGTCCAAAACATATTGTGCTATACTACAGAGTATATAATACCATTGATTTTATTTTTCCTAGAAAAGAAAAAGTATTACATTTGCCATACCTTGATGTCAATATTTGTCTTGATTCAAGATGTCTAAGGCATGTTTACAAAATGTTGCCTCACAGCAGCAGCATAAAAACAAGTTTGTTATTGTTAATGTGGTTTTCTGAGGAAATGAAGCTTGTGTGTAAGATTTGTTGTGTTTGTGAAATGAGGCTCAGAGAAGATCTTTCTTCTTCCTTCACAGTCTTTGATCTCTGAACTGATTTCCACTCAATTTGACAGCCGAAGTTGTACAGTAGATTGTATAACACTGAATTAGCAGGAAAAAGGACAGTGGGTTTTTCAGACCATTTAAAAAGATTTCTTTTCTTTTCTTTTCTTTTCTTTTCTTTTCTTTTCTTTTCTTTTCTTTTCTTTTCTTTTCTTTTCTTTTCTTTTCTTTTCTTTTCTTTTCTTTTCTTTTCTTTTCTTTTCTTTTCTTTCTTTTCTTTTCTTCTTTAGAGGAATAAAACTCTTGTATACTTGAGGATGACTGGAAACAAAATAGGAAATAAAGGTGGAATGTTCTTTGCTTCAATGCTACAAATTAACTCAACCTTAGAGAAGTTGGATCTTGGAGACTGTGATATGGTGAGTAACCTAGAAAAATTATCAACCCTGATGCATCTTTCAAGGGTATTATGAAGGTCCTGCAGTGCCTAATTTGGGGGAAATGCCATCTATTGTAATTGATTTTACATTTTGTGATACCTGGAGGTAATGCAATAGATGATGTTGCAATGCATGCTTGGAAAGATGTGTTGCATAAAACACCTGTGAAGTCATTGCTGATGCCGTATCAGAGCCATTATGTCCTCGGGAATTCAAGTGCTTGGCTTTCATGTTTTCTGAGGTTTGTTTCTGCTGTTCATTTTCGCTATGCTGTTTAAGTTCTCTGCAGTTTATACTGAAGAAAGGACTTCTTATTCCCTGAACGTTGTATTTCTTCTCGACTGTGCAGTGCTATGAATCCTACAAGTTGCCCTAAAGCTCTGTCACTCCTATTAGAGTTTGATCTGTAAAAGACAAGCACAACAGTGCTGATTTGGGTAGAAAGGCACTCAGTCTGATGGCAGACAACCTGCTGCCTCCTAGAGTTGGGTGCAAAAGCTTCTGGCACAGTGCACAGGAACAGTCAGGAGGGTAGGAATTGTGCTGAGCATGGTGCTTCCCACTCTATCCAGTAAAAGCCTGTAGGTGGCTTTTAAATACCTACATTTATTTCCTGGAACTACAGCATTTGCTCCTAAACTAGAAGGGGGAAATACGTCTCAGAAAGTGTGAAGAGCATTATGAATACATAAACAAGGAAAGTGTAGCCAGTGTAGGATTTATTTGAAAGCTTATTATGTTTGCGCTCAGTAGGGAGTTGATAGAAAGTTGGTTTAAAATTAAATGGTTTTGAGTGTAGACCAGCGTAATTGGAAAGTAACAGAAATATAAATTAATGAGCAAACTAGAAGGAAATAAGAAAGTCCAAATTGGCCTGTATTCTAGATTCTCTCTTCTGTGAACCACCTCTTTCACATTTAGTATGAATTTACCTAGTGGAAAAATGTTACCCAAGACTTTTGCCAGAGACCTTGGGAACACACACCAGCTGATTTTTGCTTCATAAGTCAGGAAAATCCAAATACAGGATCAATTAAATGGACCAGTATGTTTGAGATGCATTATTCTTACTTTTTGGTTTCTGAGTTGCCAAATTTCCTAGTCATTTGTACTTCTTAGCCTAATTCCATTCTTATTCCATAGGGAGCTGGCATTGGTGTTATCAGAAAAGATATTATGTGCCTGTAAGCACTTGCCTACTGCACTTGCATCCCCCCAGAGTACATGGAGGCAGAAATAATAGTCTTTCCAATCTGAGTACATTTGATTGTTTTGATCTTCTGACAATCAATTCTAAGAATTCATAGTAATTCGCTAGCTTGATCTACACATTGGACGGGTTTCTCTAAAGAGTTTATTTTTGTTTCCAGGGTACACGGTGTCTAATAGCAATAGCAACAGCCCTGGCTCAGAACAGATCAGTCAAAGCAATAAACCTAAATCGTCCTTTGCTATACAGCGAAGAGGTATGTAAGCAGACTGTGGTGTCAGTGCAGTCAAAGTGAGAAGCATAACTAAAGTCAGTACTGATGTATTTATAACATCTGAACTCCATGGCTCTTTGGGTTTCCTTATGAAGAGAAGTAAATGGTTGCAGAAATATTCTTTTTCTGTGCCAAGCTTTGTGCAATCACAGGCTGCCTCTCTTTAACTGGAAGGATAATTTAAAAAAAATAATAATCTTGGTACATAAATGTTTGTTGAATTCTGGGTAGGTGGAGATGGTTTGTTACTGGTGAACCCAGTATACGTTTTGCTGTTACATCATGGAGAGTTTTATGGCTCACTCAGCAAACTGAGGGGGAAATGCTGTTTAGCAGGAAAGGAGGGGAAGGACAAAAGGCTGCTGTGTATCTGTGACACATGGGCAATTGGATACATAGGCAGTTACCAGAGCTGGCACCCTGAAGATGAGCAGCACACTTCAACAAAATGCCATGTTCACTGGGCTGCGTGGCTTTGTTGTGTCCCTATCAGGGTCTGAAGCATGAATTTAGCAATTGAATGAACCTCATCAATGTAAAACCTATGATGTGTTTGTTATCCAAAACAAAGGCACAAACTCACCAAAACAATTGAGCACTGAAAAGAGAATCTGCAAGGTGGTATTTGCTGGGGCAGCCGAACACCAGTGGGTGTGTGCAGGTGGCAAAGGGCTTTTTCTTGTAGGGGTCCAGCTTCTGTGCACTCCTGGTCCTGCTGGAGCCTTGACTGTGCAGATGCTGGTGGTAGTGGTGGTTTTACCAGACTGGTAGCAGTTGTCTGTGGTACACACAGAATCTTCCTGCTGGCAGGACAACAAAACTAAATTGTCATGAAGGCCAGATCTTCCTAAATTCCCCAAAGTGAATGTAACAGTTTAAACAGATGATAGTTGTTTCTTTTCTAGCAAGACCAAGTTTGATCTTCCTAAACTCAGGTTTAGAAGTCAAATTAAGCTACTGTTATTCAAGGTATGGGCCAGTAAGGGGCCCAGTCTGTATTTGTGGGAGACCGTTTGTCATTGTTCTGACCTTCAACTCTACCCTTTTCTCTGTGCTGTTGCCTTATTTTAATTCACTCAGTTATTTTCTTAACAAAATGTGACAGCTTCAAAATAAACTTATTTTGCCTTACAGTGATGGGACATATATTTTCCCACAGCAATCCTGTTTCTTTTTATGAAATAATAGATTAGCATCATACAAAATTCTCTTCGTGAAGACTGACTTAAACACTCATGTTTTTCAAGAGCAATGATTGTGAGGAAAACTTACAAGACATAATGATTCAAACATTGATGTTCCTGATACTGGTAGGCAGGTTTTATATGTAGGCTGCAAATCTGAAAACATATTTCTGGTGTTTTTCTTTTCCTTTTTTTTCTTTTTTTTTTTTTTCCACATTATCATAACATATTGTTTCCTGGTTGTTTTTGATACAAAACTGTTTACACAAAATAGAACACTCCTTACGACCAAACCCTCTCCCTCTCCCTTTTACTGAATCAAGACCATATCTTATCCTAAAGCACAGCTTAATGAAACCGAGCGTTTTGTTTCAGGAAGAGACCACAGTTCACATAGGTCTTATGTTGAAAAATAATTCTTCTCTTGTGGAACTACACTTGTGCAAGCATGATATGAAGAACTTCGGCGTAGAGCGTCTGTGTGAGGCATTGTATGAAAACTCCAGCCTGAGATATCTTGATCTTAGCTGGTAAGAGTTACTGTATGATGTAGTGTGGACCAACATCAGACACTTGTTTTCTTAGCAACCTTTAAAAACAATGTGTGCATCTCTCTTTCAGTAATAAAATAATCTGTGACGGTGCAAAATTTTTGGCAAAACTGCTGAAATGGAACCAAACCCTGAAAATTCTAGATCTTAGTGCAAACCGAATAGAAGATGATGGAGCCATCTACTTGAGTGAAGCCCTGGCTTTTCACAACAGGACTCTTCAGGCGTTAGTATTTACACCAGTGTCTCCAGAGGCTGCAGGTGTAACAACTCAGTGTATAAGAAACTTGGATTTTGCAGTGGCTGAACTCCGATCAAAACTGTGAGCTTTGGTGTTACCAATCAAAATGGAAAAGTCAAAGTTCCAAACACTTCAGTCCATTTTATTCTCTCAGGGGAAAAAAAAAAGTGAATGATGGATTGGGTGGGATTCCTTTGCCTGGTCATGGGCATACCCTGCCCTGTGGGATGCCCCAAGGCCTGAGAAACACCCTGGGGTCCTGGCAGGTGACCTTCAGGTCCTCTCTAAGCACTGTGGCTGGAGACCTGGCAGGGCATATCAATGCATTTCAGGGGCACAAGAACCCTGAGTTTGGTAGCAGAATGCAGTCCCCTATACCTAACGGCGTAAAACACCAGGCTGAGAAATGCCATTCACTCCCACTGAATGTTTCGCGTTTACCTTCCATACTGCCAGGCCTGCTCATAACTCACTTTATCTCCTTTTCATCATCCTTCCTTTTTTTTTTTTTTATCTCACACCCACTGCTGTGTGGCCTGCCACATGCTGCTTCTTCCACTACAAGTTTTTTCGGGTCGATATGTAGATCAGTTTTGTATTGGTTCATCTCATGTGATTTGGAGCTTTTCCAGTCATTCTAAGAGGCATGTTTGCAGAAAGGTTATTAGATCTTTTTGATTTAATTCTTCTTGTATCTTTAAAGCCTATGTCCCTGTGGCACACGGGTGAGAACAAATAAGAGCTGTACATCTTCAGAATTTTGAAAGAATCAGATTCCATGCAGGGTTAAGGCTCTATATTTGTTGATTCTGATCTTCAACACTTAAGGAAATCCTCTAAGTTAGCTTCCGGGTGAACTCAAAAGAGCTGTAATCTCTCCATCAGGGTGTATTTTGTAGCCCGCATTAAACTGTGTGCCAGCAGAACGTAAAAGCTGATCAAAGGTGTTACCTGAAGCCATGGGTTTTAAGTAGCAGACTGAGGAGGTGGTGGCTCCTAGGTGCCTCTGAAAGCCTTCCAGGTTCACTAATATAAAAATAACTGCCACTCCACAAAGATCAAAGCTTAGCCTGGATAAGTGCCAAGGCTTGGGCTTCAAAGCAGGCTGGAGATGAGATGTGGCCACCATGCAGTAAAGTCACAGACAGTGAAGAACTGAATAGTGAATAACCTGTCTTGCAAATGCCTCAAAAAACAGAGCAGGTCCATAGCCAAAACCTCTTCTAGCAATATGAAAAAGTGAATATAGCATGACTGGACTTCATACAAAAAAAAAACTATCGTAAATGTAACATTTCAGTATGTATACAGTATCTGGTTTATAATAATATATAATGATAAAATTAAGAATAAATCATAGCTAGATTTTTAGGTTTAACAAAGAGATGGGAATTCTGTGGTTTGGCACACATTTACATAACTATTTTCTCTGTTTATTAGGTTGTCAGTAGTAAGCAACAACATAAGTGGCAAAGGACTTGTAGCTCTTTCAGATGCAATGAAAAGAAACATGCAGCTTTCCTACATTTACATCTGGGGGAACAAATTTGATGAAGCCACCTGTATGGTAAAAGTTTGCTTCTGAACTCGGAATTCTAAGAGGGGTAGGGGTTTGTTTGTTAGCACTGTTATTTGTTTTGACAGTCACTGGGAAGACTGCAGCAACTCCTGAACAAGAAACTTGCTTTATTACAGTTTTGTTGTGCTGTAATGAGACTCATGGGACATCAGCATATGAGAAATGATTAAGTACTCATCTATTGTGTGTTATCTTGTAAATCCTTCACCAGAGTCAAAGTGGAATATTGTATGCCGGGTTCTTGTTCTTATTTATTTCAGGCATTTTCAGAATTAATTCAGAGTGGTCGCCTGAAACCCAGTTGCACAGATGTGGAGCCATACAGGGTGGATGGGCACGTTCACCTTGCAGAGCTCTCCCATGGCCTCAAGAAGCATTACTACTGGATGCCAAGTTATGGGGAAGTGCCGAACAGAGCTGCCAATGCCAGTTTGGCAATTGCAGCTGTTTCAGAACACATTTGAGTCAGGCAACAGCTTGATGCATTCCATATGCCTGAGGTTTTCCTATCTGGTTTCTAGTAAATTGATTGTATCAGTATCAAACTTACTGCATGTTGTTTCTTCAGGGTCTTAGGTCTAGAAGGATCTAAAAGCACTTGAAGTGGCATTAGAAAATATCAAACCAGCAACCATAAAATTTGTTGCTAAAAATGCCCAAGTTCTTAAAAGCCTATCAAAATGAAAATGCATTAGTGTGGAGTAGAAAGAACTGCAGCAAAACGATCTCCTTTGCCTTACCATGATCAGATGTAGCTCCAGGGTTCCTGAGTACTAGAAGACTATAGTGAAATATAACATTAAGAGGAAAAACACCTTCATCACAGCAGAGTGCACTGAGTGACCCTGTATTCTTAGCAGCTACAGCAGTCACTGACCAGAGGCATGAGAAGAGTTTAGACTGCAGCACTGCACATGCATGAATTGAACTTCACTGAAAGGGTCATTAGGCAATGGAACAGGCTGCCCAGGGAGGGGGGTTGACTCGCCTTCCCTGGAGGTGTTTAAGGTGCAGGTGGATGAGGTGCTGAGGGGCATGGTTTAGATTGGTGGGAATGGTTGGACTCAGTGATCCGGTGCGTCTCTTTCAACCTGGTGATTCTATGATTCTATGAACTTGTAGCAGCTAAACTACTCCACTTTACTTCAGAGACCTTCTCAGATCAGTGTTTTTATCAAGTGCTTCTTATTTCAAAAAGATGTAGGGGGGTGGATCAGAGCAGCAGCAGAGCCTGTGGCTGAAGCAGCGTGACCACAGGGTGCTCGTCCCCAGAGCTGCTGCAGAGGGAGAGCTGTCATTGCCCCTCCTGGACTCTGGTCTCTGCAGCCAGGTTTCCACATAGCAGGGAGAGCCCCCAGGTAAGGACACTGTGTCTCTATGGGCTGGAGTACAGCCACACAGTTCACATAGGCAAAAACTTCCATGCTGGACTGCCACTGGGCAGCAGCTTTGCTTGGCAGCAAATTACATAGGCTGTAGAACAAGTTTCCTGTTGAAGCTAAGAGGGGTTTGGATAAATTCGTTAGTTGCTGCTGTGCTCTAGATACTCTCTCCTTTCACTTAGAAAAGGCAAGCTTTTGGTCTTTTCTTCAAGACTGACTTTTTTTTCCTTAAACCAAGATAAATAACTGAAGTGTTTAGTCACTATCATGCTGGGACGTTAAAGTGAGTGAAACTAGTTGACTGTAATTAAATGATATTTTGATTAACTTGCAGTGGGTACTTGCTTCTTGTACTAAACCTGAGAGACAAAACTTGGTTTAATTTTTTTCTTCCTGGCTCTTGAAAACAAGTTAAAAAATTTTCCATCATTATAGTCATGTGGCAACTTCTACACGAGAATAAGACAATATATACTTACAGGGGTAGTTAAAAATAATTTAATTGTTTGGATACAGGCTTCTCAAAAGCTTGGGAACCAGTCAAATCCTTTCCTTTTTTACCACTGACTCTGCTCATACCAGTAGAAGTGACTCAGTCTATGGTCCTAAACAGGAAAAAAGTCACCAAAGAGGACAGCAGATATTTGCTCAAAGGCTTTCACTAGTACTGTTTTCTGCATGTCTATGTGTACCTGTTAAAAATTAGTATAAAGAAAAGTAACAGAATAAACTTTAAATGCCTGTGCATGTAGGCAAAAGCCCTGTATGATCAAAGTATAAGGCGTGGGGAAAATAAAGCAATTTCAACAGTAATATCTAAGCAGCAGTGATGGAACTGCTGATGTTCTGGTTTGTGTGTTACTGTGGTGTTGGTGTAGAAAGAGGGAGATGTATAGATCCCCCAACCAAGCTGAATTGACCAAGGTGGTACTGACACATGCGGTTTGTGGGACTGTCTGAGTCACCCCCTGATCTGTCAGCCTCTGTTGGCCCAAAAAGGACATTTAAGACCTGATGGAGATTTCTTTACCCTCCAGAGCAGGAGTCCCCTTCACACAGCAGATCAGCATATGTGACACTAACAGGCAAGTGCAGAGCAGGAGACCAGAAATGAATGATACTCATGGCCCACGCAGGGACATCATAAGCCACAGTCATATTGCTAAGCACGGAGTCCACAGGTACCACTAAGAACCCTGATCTAGAGAGGAGCTTATATTTTGACCATTGTTATCAGGGAGAACAGAGACGTGAAAGGGTGAGTGTGCTCAGTACTGAGATGCTGATTGCAGAGTCTCTTGCAAAGACGATCACTGTGAGATTTGGATTGAGGCATATTTTTTCCATGTATCTCTCTTGCCTTTATCCTCTAAGTTCAGGCTAATTTCATTGCCCAAATTAATTTACTTGTATGAAGGGCATTTGTTGATCTGCTCTTGCAGATTTGGTTCCCTGTTACCACATCTGTTCCAATTCTATCAACAGCAGAGTAAGAAGGCAACAATATCATATGCAAAACATAACAGGATAAGTGGCATCTACTTTCAGAAGTGCTAGTATGTATTCCTGAGATGTTTTTACTGTCAGAACCCTTGTTTAATAGCAAGATGCTCAACCATTAAGAGTAGTCTGTGTAACACCAGCTTGTGTGACATAGTTTACTTTGAAAGGAAAAGACTGCAGAGTAATTCTTACTGAATTTTGTTTAAGCAGCTTCCTGCCAACTAACTTAATTACTTGTGAAAAAACCTGTGTTGCTTAGAGGCCTTTGCCAGAGACATTTATTGCTTTCCTTTCTCTGAAAACCAAACCCTGAATTCTGAAGAGATGTGTCTTGTGTTCTTTGAAATGAAAGAACTGACATCAGCTAATTTTTTGCTGTGTTTTTCCAAGTAAGTTATTCCAGGAGCTAGAACAAGCACGATCCTGCTTTGGAAACCCTTGTTTCAGCTTCTAGAACCTTGCTGAAAGGCAGCATTTTTGCCCTGATTTAAGGGAAAGGAAAACAACTGATCCAGGATGCCAGTGGTGCAGTGCAGGTCCCAAACCACCTTCTGTAAAATTAAACAATTGAGTAAAAATAACTTCGAGATTCAAACTCTGATAAAGAACATCACTGAATGTGTACTTGTGTACTTTAGTGCAAAAGAACATCTTCAAAGCATTCAGTAAAAAAAACCAAACAAAAAATCCTCCCTAAACAGCCCCCGCAACACTTCAAAATAAGTGAAAAAAAGAAGGTAAGAGTCATTGCAGTAGATTGTATTTAGAATAAAGCTTTTGTTTAATCTAGTTTGAAGAGACCCAAAACACCTTCTGGGAGAAAAATGAGGTGCATTTACTGCCAAGAAGAAAATGTAGTAATCCTCTCGGTGTTAGTGAGCTGTGCTAAGGGCTGCTGGGGGTGTTCTGGCAGTGCTTACACGAGACTGCTTCCCACCTCTTCTTCCCACCCCTTGCACTTATGAACAGGAGACACAAGGTGAGGGAAAATTACAAAACAAGTTTATTAAAGTCTAGCATAAAACACTTCAGGCTAAATATGTACAACTCCCTCCTTTCCCAGGGGATTATAAAACTGAGAGCTGAGCTATGTACAAATAACAGAGAAAAATTGTATATACAGGAAAGATATTTTATAATAATTTAACAAGCGATCAGTCCTTAGTCCTTATCTGAACTTAATTCTGCAAGGCTTATCGAGAGCCTTTCTGAGATCACAGCCCTGAAATCCTTAGCATAGGACTTGCCCATACTTGAAGATTTTTTTTTTTTTTAAACACACAATTTCAGAAAATTCATCATGCTTTGTGCCCACATTTAGGCAAACGTTGGCAAGTAAGTGCCATTCGAGGTGCTCTTCTCACATCAGGATTTCCAAACAGCCAATTCAAAAATTTCTGAATGCAGAATAACCTGTTCAGGAAAAATCTGCACCAACTTCATCGCAAAATTGGCTGAATCAGTCCTGAAACAACTGTGTAACAAATCATGTTGTTTTCTCTAAATTACTGTTAATAGAATTACTGAAACTCCCTCCTTCCTTTTGCAGGCAAGTCTCAAGCCATGTGCCTAAAAAGATTCCACACTTTCCCATGTTAACCCCTCACAGAAATCATCAATATTGTTACAAACCTTGTACCTCCAAAGTGAACTCAGAATCCTTCACCCTAGGAATTACGATGTGCAGCCGATTTCCATGCATCTATTGGCAAAAGGTACAGTACAAACCTGCTTCTTCAGGTCCTACAGTACCTAGCCTGAACACTCCTACTAATATTTATTTATTTATATATATATATGTATATTTAAAACCTATATTCTAGTAAACGAATACAATTCATAAAGCTCATACCTCAGCAGCTGAGATATCTTCACAAAAGATGAGGATAGTCATGAAAGACTCTCGGACGGGGACTCAAGAGTGCAGGTCACTAAATTATTGCTCCAAGACAAAGCTACAAGCCTGTGTATTCTATTAAGAAAGGTTAAAATTGTTGTCTTGTAAAAAATAATGATTATCTTCTTATCTAGAAAGAAACCTAAATGACTAATAAAGCTGGTGTTACCGTTACAAGTATCTAAACAAATACTGTATAAATCTAAATGCTGTATTTTTTAAAAAAGTCTGAAATCTAAGATTACAGAAATAAGCTTTAACTGTAGAAATATAAAACCAGTCCAAACAAACATTGTTACAGAATACATTTTCGGTGTAGGAATGTAATTTTTTTTCCCCCAGAGCTAGCTCTCTCTTGTGGTCGTTCATCCTGGATGTGCTAATCTTCAGATACTTTTCCTCAGAGAACAGCAGCTCATCAGCAGTTTATCTTCCAAAGCTGTTTAAATAGGAAACTTATCAATTGTATGGTACTGCTCTTTTTAAGTATTCATGACAAAGCCTATATCTGTCCCAAGACTTCTGCTCTATTTTCAGAGAGAGAAAGTGAAGAGGAAATTTAGGACAAGCTACACAGCATTCGTTTTTTTTACACAGTCAAGATCCTGATCTTTGTGGTTCCTTCAGTCTAAAACAGCAAAGCTAAGGAATCCATCAAGTGCTACATCAACTACAGAAGCTAAAAAAGAAAAGGGGAGAAAAAAGGGGGAAATGCCAAAGAAACAGAAAATAACCCAAACAAAGAATTTCAACTGCTGTCCCTCACCAGCACTATGAGAGACATAAGCTGTTCATAAATACTGTGGTACAGAGAAGCACAGAAAATAAAAGGTCAGGCAGGTTCGGCAAATAATGATTATTAATGAGTTAGAGACGCCTGCATTACTAATGTTCCTGGTGAAGACTGTTGTACTCCTTGCTGCCACTGACAGACTTTATTAGCAAGCTCACTGTATATAAAAGCATAAAACATGATCAAGAAGCAGACTTAAACACGCCACATACTAAGACAATCAACACAGAAGCAAAAAAGTCTAATACTTTGTAAGTACAAACATGTAGGAAGAGGGAAAAAAAAACCCCATCTGTAGTCATGCTTAGGAGTTGAGGGACTGTTTGCAGAACAGTTCAATGAAATCCTCCGAGAAATTTTTCAGAAGTCTCTTTAATTAAGGTGCAGATTAATTATTACTCCATGTGGAACAGAATCAGTTAAGAGGTATCTCTTATGCTCTTCTATTTAGCAGTGTCTGGACACAAGGCATCAGTGGAAATAAAATGCTAGCACCAAGTAAATAACCAACAAATAGTATCTTTAAGTGCATTGTCGGTACGCTAGGATGACTCCTCACTATTTGATGATTACTTAAATAATACTGACATTATGTTAATGGCAAAACAGAGAAAAAGTACTCCTGCTGTCAACTGGTCTTTAATGAATGACCCCACTGAGATGCTAAAAATGTTCATGTTTTAAAATTTACCTTGCTAGTAATAAAATGCACCTTTGCGCGGGTCTTGCTAAACACCAGCTGTGGGCAGTTACTGTGGACAAGTGACATGAGAGGTAAAGTAACACATAAATACTTCAATTAAAACAAATCAGGCACACTCTAACAAAAGTAACTCTTGCCTGGAAGAATTCAACTGCTCTGCTGTACTCTTCCTTAATGTCTGCTTGTAACATTCATTTATTATTTTCACAATAGAGGGCAAGTTTTATTTTCTCTTTTGTATCTCCTGCCTAGCACAAGAGTCAGCACTACTGTAAGACAAGGATTACAAAGCCATGGTTCACACTTCACAATTAAGTCAATGTACCTTTTCGTCTCACTTACAACAGGCATGTTCCAGCTCTCCTTTTGAGCAAACATTGCTGTTTGTGCCAAAGCAGATTGTGAAAAGTAAATCTAGAACAAGACACAAGGATGCTGGATTTACTTAAAAAAAGCCAAATCTAAAAAAGAAACAAAATGGTGACTTGTTGGAAAGAAGACCCAGTGGTACCTATGCCATTAGAACCCTCTGACTTACCACACAACAGAAAAAAATCAACCCTCCTTTACTTGCCTTGTCAGGAAAATATACACAAAACTTTCTTTCCCTCTGGTCAGACTTCAACTGATGACGGCTACTTCTGGCAGACAGCAGCAACTCTTTCTTTGCAAGCACCTCACCAGAGCACTGGCCTACCTTCCATCATGTACCATTACATCACCTTGGAATGCAGGAGTACAAGCTTGTTAGTACATTCAAATGATGATTTTCCCTTTACACCTCTGGGTTAACATCCTTAAAACATCAAATATGGCTTAAAATGTTTGCTTTCAAGTGACACTGACACATCAGATCAGCAAGAACATGGGAGGAGATGTCCAAAACACATCAACATATTTAACAGAGAATTCTTAAGGCAAGTGTTGCTGGAAAGGATTCGTCTCCTGGAAATCAGTGTTAATTGCAAATAGAAATCTGATTGTAAATGAACACAACTCAACAAAACCCGAAGACAGCACTGTACAATGGAAATGCTTTACAAGTGTCTTTACACAGAGGAAAAAAAAAAACAGAACAAGTCCAGTTCGAAAAGTACGAGTGCTTGCTTGCTTATGTTCACCTTCCCAAAGGCAAGCAAGGTCACTCCCAAATTACCTTGGTGACTCTGTACTGCACCATCAGTATAACTGCTGCAAGAAGATAAACTGAGGTTCTGAATAACCAGTCACAGCAGCAGATCTTAGCAATGTTTCTGATGAAGGAGACTGACTACCCGTCACAGGAAGCAGCATCTGATGGTCTTCAGTCCCAATGGGAAGAGGAAGTGCTAAAGACATCTCAGAGGGTTTCACATCTACGGACTCTGACAAAGGACTTCTCTGACTGTGAATGGATTCTTGTTCATTGAAAGAGTTATCAAGTGCAACACAATCAGGGGGAGTTTCAGATCCTGAGAGAGGAAAGAAAGAAATGTTCAAAAACTTCTTTGCAAATTCTGCAAATTCCCTCTCAAAACAAATGCTTGATGTCACAGACTGCCTGGGCAGATGTGCCAAGGGCTTCAATGTGCCACACGCCAGAATGAGCTGTAAATACAATGCAGGTACCAAGAATCATGTTCTCTGCTGTTTGTAACACAACGATTAGACAAATGATGCATTCCTACTTGACACTGTATAAAATATTGTTAATATCAGAGTAAAAAAACCAGCTGTGACAAAAATGTAATTATGATTACCTTAAGATTTTCCATCTCAGAAAAATCTAAGAACCACAGCCACACGCAAGCATCCTCTTTCTACCTGAGATAGCAGTGTAAAATATAACATTTATCCATTACTGGGAAGAAAAGATTTGTTAACTGCATCCCAGTTCAACCCAGTACAATTTCTACCCAGTCACTTGAGAGATTATTTTTTACCATTAATTGAAATCACAACAGATTCCTTTCTGCCTTCCTATTTCAGTGCCTTACGCCACTGTTCTTGGACAGCTTTCTCATTAAGCCTCCTGGGATATTCAACCCTTTCTCTGAAGCCTTCGATTTCAGGGATGAAGACCCTGTGGCTGCCTTCCATCTCTCCATGGGGACGGACCTGCCTTGGCTTGGTAGGTCTCCCAGCTCATGGCATTGGGCTCTGTCAGGCCCCCTCCATACTCCCCTGCTGCTCTCACCTCACCCCTGCTCCCACCGGCTTCCTGCTCCCCAGGCCTCCCTGTATGGGACTTTTCAGGCTTCTGATGCTCAAAGTGCCTCTATGTATGATTCCTGTTTTCTCATCCTCTCACTCACCCGCTCAATCTGTCCCAATCCTGATGTGCACAGATATCTATTATTCCTCTTTCTATTATGACAGAGGCCAGGGAATTATTGTTAATACATTTAAGGATGGGCAGATAATGAGGTGTATGGAGCCTATGTTGAAAGACACTGGTGACCTGAACACCTCTGTGCTGAGTACCATAGGCGAGTAATAGTGGTCAAATTTCTTCTCATCAAAATCTTGTATCTAGAATAGAGATTGAATGTACTTGACAAGTCTTTTTAGAGCACTACCTGAAAGGAGGTTGTAGAAAGGAGGGTAATGGCCTCTTCTCCCAAGTGACAGGGGACAGGACAAGAGGGAATGGCCTCAAGCTCCGCCCAGGGAGATTTAGGCTAGACATCAGGAGGAAGTTTTTCACACAAAGGGTCATTGGGCATTGGAACAGGCTACCCAGGGAGGTGGTTGATTCACCTTCCCTGGAGGTGTTTAAGGGATGGGTGGATGAGGTCCTAAGGGACATGGTTTAGTGTTTGATAGGAATGGTTGGACTCGATGATCCGGTGGGTCTCTTCCAACCTGGTGATTCTATGATTCTACTCTGGGAACATTTTGCCAGCTGTCTGATGTTGTGCGTTTGCTAATCCAAGCTTGGACTTGGATTAACATTGGCTGCATATATAAAAATAACTTGCACTGTTGTGGGAAAAATATTTGGGCCTTCAAGATGTCGAGTAATTCTCATAACCACCCAAGATAGTAAATATCCACATACATTCTCTCTGCAGCAATCCACTTCTATGTGTCTTGAATGTGTTTTGCAACAATTTGTCTTGAATCTACTTTGAGGCAAAGTACTTGATGCTTTATAAGGTTTGCCTACCTGAAAAGCTGATGCTTTTGGCTCTAAAGAGAGCTACTATCCAAAAAACTTTTATTTTTTTAATTTTAGGCCTGGAGGAGTGAAAAAAAAAATGTTCTTCATCATGGAAGAAGACAAAATAGCTGACACAGTTTCTTAACCTTTCTCTGAACAAGGAACTCACCTGTGTGAACTTTCATTTTGTGCTTCTTAAGATTTTTTATATCTGTGTATGAATTACCACACATTTCACAGATAAACGGTCTTTCACCTGAAAAAATAAAATTGGTTTGGCGATTAGAACAACCTTGAAATTGAAAGAGAACATGGTTATTAGAAATGTCAGATAATGGATTTCAATGTTGTATTTTAAGACACAACTTTCCAACTCCGCTATTTTGTCTGTATTCAGAATAAACCTGTTTCCAGAATAATAAATTAAAACAAAGTATGAAGAGTAAAGCCATGATCACCCACCAAAACTCATACTGTTAAACCAAAATTAGCCTGAAAAAAGCAAATAAAAAAAGAGTCACAAATATTTTCTTTAAATTATGTTAAAAAAAGACATAAATAAATTAAGAAACTCTGCTACTTTTACAGCACAATATGGTGCATGTCAAAGGCAAAAGGATAAAGGTAGGATATTATTTATAGTGCAGGAAGCAGCTTGTCTGGAAACTGACCTGTATGAGACCGAAAATGTTTATTGAGCTCTCCAGAGGAAATAAAACTCTTTTCACAAATGCCACAGATATACGGCTTCTCTCCTAAAGGAAACACAAGGAGTTTGTTATTTCAATATATAAACCAGAAAACATATAAAGAACAAATCAAAATGAAAGAGGGGTAATGGCTAATGGGAGAAAGGGCTCCCTAACTGGGAGTCAAAGGGAAAAAACATGAGGAGCTAGATGACAACTCCAGAGGTAACTTGCAATCTATTTTGCGGTCATTAGCCGCCTCCAGCCCTTCTGCTGTAGCCCCTCCCTGGCCAGGCCTGTCCCAGTATCATCGTGCTGTTTCCCCATACCTGTATGTTTTCGAGAATGGGTAATGAGAGAACTCGAGACGGCAAAGGCTTTCCCACAGCTGTCACAGACGTAAGGTTTCTCCCCAGTGTGGCGACGCACGTGGTAGGTGAGTGTGCTGGCCTGAGCAAACCGCTGCCCACAGCGATCACACACATAAGGCTTCTCCCCACTGTGCTTCCTGTGGACCAACACGGGCATTAGAGACCTCCAGGCAGGAAAGGCGGCAACACCCCTAATTAACTAACTTTCCTCAATTCGTACTTTAACCCCCAAGTTCCTTGTGCTCATGTGCTGTGAACTAAATAAAAAAAAAAAAACCAAACAAAACTCACAACTGTAAGTCTGGGTTTGGGTTAGCAGTTTCTCAGAGGGTGAAACTGACTGTCTGCTGACTCTGGGAATCAGCACATCTGTAATTTCAGCCGCAGCTGAACTGAACTACAGGCCTTGCACATGTAACACGCACTGAGAGAGCTCAGCATATTTTGCACTATGGCAAACTGAAAGACAAGATGATCATTCCCAACAAGGAACATAATTTCTGCTCCTGCCAGAAAATGCAAAAAGCCCCATGGTGATAGTAGTGAACAGGGAAAGCTGCTCTGTTTCACTTCCCATTGAGGAACTCTCTCCTCTTTGATGCTACAAGCAGTTTCGAACAACACCTGCATCAATGCCATAAGGATACCAGTGTGCATGCTGTAACAGTCATAGACTGCAAACTGCTTCCCCTAGCAAGAAAGTACATAGACATAATCATTCTGTTATGTGGTACAAGAGAAGACCTAGGAGAAAGACAGCAGAAATGACCAACAAATGTGAATGTGTAACTCTTGCTTAAAGTGGAGTAAACCACTCTGTTTAAAAAAACATCTGGATAAGCATTTGTGGGATGTCACTTTTGCCTACCGGGCATGAATCTTCAGATTACTTGATGTTGCGAACTGCAGATTGCAGACATCACATTTGTACGGTTTCTCCTCTCCATGATGCATCCGACTGTGGAACACTAACTGGCACTTCTGAGCAAAGCCTTTGTCACACAATTCACATTTGTATGGCTTCTCCCCTAGTGAAAAAAGAAACTTTTGTGCTCTCTGCATTTATGTAAGAAAGCTTTCCAACCCGTTGCCTGACCCAAGCTCAAGTGTCTGTTCTAATACTTCTTACAAATAACATCTTGAAACATCCTGTAATCAGTCCACTGAAGTGGAACATGCCAGGAACATAGTGGATAACAGACTATTTTTAAACATGTTATCTTTTTGGGAAAAAGAGCAAGGATTAATATTTTTAATAATGCTGTTTTCCTTCCATTATTTTAAGAATGCTACTACAGTATCTTCAGGCTTTTTGTAAGTTATGTCTATTCATGTTTCTTAATATTCAGGATGAAACATCAGTAAATCGCCTGCTTGTTCTTGCCTGTCAAACAGCAAGAAGTCTGCAACGCAAAGACCAGTGCTCACTAATTTCTCGTTAGCTTCTGCTGTAGAACACTACAGAGGTTCCTCTCACTATTCACGTGTTCTTAGAAGTAAACATAGACTCCTGCAATGGATCATGCTACTCCGCATTCTTAGGTGACAGCAGCTTTTGACACAACTCAAGCTTCTAGCAATGTTATTGAATGCAGAGATTGTAAAACCCTTGCATATTTCAGCTGCATATTTTACTAAACAAAATCCCAAACACTGTAGGAATTCTGTCACCTCCCCTACCTTTTAACATCCCATTTGGCTAGTTACCTACTTGTCACAAGCCTCCATTTTTCCACACTTTTAAAATCAAACATATATTAGGATCTGCACTTTAAAAAAGCAGCAGAAATTCAGCTATCAAGTCTAGTAAGGTTTTCACACTCTACTGGTAGGAGGTTTTGGCACTCTGTGACTCTATGGAGCTAAGGAGCAGCCAGGTCTTCTGAGTTTTTCCAGAAATCAAGAAGCTTAAACTAGCAAATAGCTGTCTAGCTATTTTTTGTACTGGTGATGATTTTGTACTAAAAATTACTGTAACACTTCATGCTACCAGGGTATCGGTACTAGCCCTGTACGCATACCAGCAGCAGACAAAATTTCTGAAGGAAGAAGCCAGAACACAATAATCATTTTACTCTTGCATTCACAGATTGTGAGTACAGGGCCCTACAATCCACAAGACAAAGTCAGCAGCTTACCTGTGTGAGTTCTTACATGTGTTTTCAGCTGATTGCACTGGGTGAATGCCTTCCCACAAAGCTGGCACACGTATGGTTTCACACCTTTGTGTATTCTCATGTGTCGACGGAGGCTACTAGCTTCTGAGAAGACTTTTCCACAAGTGTTGCACACCGGCTTAGCTTTGGAGTACTTCTGGTCAAGCTCTTCCCCTGAACTCTCCAGCGGGTAAGTGCTCTTGGTGCTGGTTATGTTAGACATGCAGTGCTCCTTCAGTGCCCAGTTCTGCTGAGGCTTTCCCCGTTTCTGTTTCGCTGCAATAGTCTGAACTAGGATATCCTGAGCAGCCAATGTTTCACTTTCCACCACAGACACCAGCCGTAGTTCAGAGTTATCGCTGCCTCGGGCAGCCTGTTCCGTTAGCTGGGTAGCCAGCTTACTTGCATCTAAAAACATTTCAATGGATGTGTGCTCCGTCACTTCATTCTGATATTGTACAGATTTATTCTGTAAGCTTTTGGGGGAGCCAAAATTCTTCTTTCGCTTTTTGGTTTGAGGAGATTGCTTTTCTAAAGCTGCTTTCTTTGCCTGTGGTTGAACCAACCCTACAGAAGCAGCATCTGCTTTCTCACGATTATTATAATCTCGGAGAGTCAGAAGGCAAGTCTGCTGATTCATTTCAACGTTTCCAGTGATACTGGATGTCTCTGTAGAAGAAGGATTAGCAATAAAAGCAAAGTCTTCCATCTTGATTTTGCATTTAGTGACCACTTCTTCTACCTTAAGATAGTCGGCAGCCTGGTGAATCTCTTTAACGTTCCAGCTGCAAGAAAACAAGACTCAAGTGACAACATTCTGGACACAGCAAATACTTGTTCTGAACTGATTGTATCATATACAGAAAGCACAGCTGCAGAAAAGCTACACTGTCAGAAAATGTAGCTTCGAGAACACATGCAGCAAGATGTCATCTCTAAATGCTGTAGTGCCGGGAGACCCAATGGCTCCTGAACTGACAGCCCTGTCTAGCGGAGTCTGTGGATCCACAGAACTGAGAATTTTATTGTCAGTTACATGCCTTTTGTAGAATTTTAAGTTAGAAGTCCAGCTGTGAGGTGATGAGGCTAGACATGAGTCTGTTGGTCCAAAAAGCTCAGAAATAAGAGCATGAAGGGATAAAACACTGGAGAACAAAATCATAAATTATCACTCTACAACCCTTCTGCCAAACGTCTTAATTAATTCACCAGTAGTTCAGTCACCTCAGCACTTCTGTGAGGCAGATATTAACCTTGTTTTATAAAGCGATTTGCAAACAGTCTTAATTCTGTATCAGCTGCACACAGTCATCAGTAACACCGAGGAAGTCCTCATTTAAACTGCTATGCTCTGTTTTTCAGTTCCTGCAACGCAGGACTTGATGGTTTGGAAAAAAATGATCTGTAAAAGGCAGCAATGTCTCATCAGTGCATTTATGGATTTACAGCATTTTAAAGATGTAAACAACATCACTCTAAAGAATCTCTTATACATTAAATGCAATTAAACATTAAGTACCTAGCCACAGTTACCCTGTGCATGGATACACCTGCTTTAGAATCTGGTATCATACTAGTGCCGAGTTCAAAGGACACCCTCCTGGTGTCACTCCTGCACCCACTGTGCAGCAGCCAGTGGAATTTGCAGCCAGTTGTGGTAGTTACCTACATGGACACAGCCCAAGGTGACAGGGGAACTGGGGCAGACCTGCAGGTGTCAACTTTAGACAAATAGTTCTTCTGGAGTGAGAACAGTACTTCTACCTTCCTTTCCTTTCAGAGATCTCAGCTGCTCAGAAAGAATCCAAAAACTCTCACACTATTGTCCCAGATAGACACCAAGAGCACTGTCCACCTCTGCTCATACCTGATTTACAAAGCATCGATCACCAGCTTCACCACAGAACTGTGCACGCTGCTCCAATATGAGCTTTCAGACATCAACAGCCACAAGGATTTTTTAAAATGCATTTGAAAGAAGACATTTAGAAATGAATTCAAATCCTGGCCTGTGTACTTCTAAGTAGTCACTTCCCACATGAGAGAGAATCTCTTTCTTTCCTTGAGAGAAAAGCATTGCAAAGAATCCTCTGTGCACATGAAACAATGCATCAGGCACAGAATCAACAGGGTAAGAGGAAAAACACTTTTTCTGTGACTCCTTTGGACACTGTGACAAAAGGTTTTAAGTAACAGATCATGCAAATTCTAATAAGTAGTTCCTCAGACTTTTGTACCTACTGCACATATAGTTTCTGTGTCTCCTCTGCAGAAGTGGGTTTCTACAACGCAACTTCATAAACAAGTCACCTATCTTTCCCTCTCCCAGTAATCACAACAGATTGTTAATCCTGGCAGAAAGACTCAAAGAGTAAAACTACACACCAGTAAAATACCAGCCAACGTACTTTTCTTTTGCCACTCACTTACCACATACTATTTGAAAACATACAAACAGATGATCTCCAACTTGCCAATATGCATCATATCCACTATTATTTGTTCCTCTGATACTTATTACAGAGAAAAAAACAATCCAGTGCTACCTCAACACAAAGTTTATTTCCCTGTTCTTTTGTTCCCTTTAATAGAGTATGTTACCTGTCAAGGTTCAAGTTTCCTGTATAAATAAATTCCAGGAGTTTTTGGAATCCATCAGGTTTAACTTGAGTCTGATCCAAAACAACATTATTGTCAGATGCGTCTCTGTAAAATGCACCGAAGTACTCGCTGAACGAGGCAAGCACATTTCTATGTGCTTTGAATTGGAATTCACCAATAATAACAGTGCAGTCACAAAGAAAGCCGACTTCTCGCTGCTTGTTCAGTCTCTCTAAAAGGTGCTCACAGTGATGGGAATACTGCATTTTGATAATCAGTTGCAGCCTCCTTGTTCTGATCTGGAAAAATAAGAAAAAAAAAGTAATTTACATACCAGATTTAACTTTGTTCCCCCCCCCCCCCAACAGAATACGTTAATTATTACAAAAGGTCTGGTGTTCAAATCCACTCATGATTTCCACAGGTCAGTTTGTGCAGCACCACTTTTGTACAAGGTACAGCGAGATGGGCAGATCCTTCTTGACTCAGGGAGCTGCCGATTTCAGAGAGAGAACAAGGGGGAGAGGGCAGGGACATGTCCTGCCCCAGCCAGATCAGTGGATTAACTCGCCTGATCTTGTGCGCTGCTGTGTCAAACTGGGGCTCCAAGGGACCTGCTGAGAAATGAGCCACCCAAGGCTCAGGGAGCTGCTCCCTGGGCACTGCCCTGCTCCTTGCCACAGGGACTGGTGACAGGCAATGCCTGGAATTGGGGAGCACAGGGGTGCAGGGATGACTCAGCATGAAGGCAGCAAAGAGGGTCCTGGCGAGCCACTGATATGGACAAATAAACCCTCCAAGACTCGTTTTGGAGTTTTGCAAAGCAAGCGTCCTATTTCAGGCCTGGGCAATGCGAGGGAGTGATCTCCATCAATCATATGCAGCGAGACAAGAGCTGGGGACAGAATACATTTTCCACTCACATGCATACGTATAAATATTCCCAGAAATCTCATGCATATTATATTACTATTCAAAGACTATTTTTAATGTTGTGATAAACTTCACAACAGTCAAAGCTCTTGCTAATTTGGAGTCGGCTCCAGCTCTCTGCTTGGCCTTGCATTTGATAAAGACTGCGAACAGAAGTGATTCCAAAATAGACACCTGTTCCGCACAGATCAGAGCGAACACAAGACACAACAGCATCTGAAGAACGCTATTTGAAAACACGCGCTATAAACCCCCATGCTGTCACGGGGACGCTCTGCCTAACTTTCAAAAAACCGGAGTTACTTGGATAAACTCAACTCCGCTTTAGCTCAACTCAAGACATCCCGCGTTCCCTAACAGTCACTATTTCTCGTATCGCCGCAGCAAGCCGCGGCCCCGGGTCCGGTCGCGCCGCGGGACGGGGCCCAGCGCGCCCTCCCCGCTCCCCCGGCCCGGCCGACCGGATGCCGCCCGCCCCGAGGGCCGCACGGGGCCGCAGGAAGGCGGCGGCGGCAGCGCCTCACGCACCTGCGGAGGGAAGGGGAGGAACGGGCGCCTCCGCCTCAGGCCGCCATGTTCGGGGGACGCGGCGCGCGCCGCTTCCGGGGCTGGACTTCCGGTTCCCCCGCGCGGAGAGGCGGAAACGGGGCTGGGAGGGACTCGGAGGAGGGTAACGTTCGTCAGAGCCGTTGTTCATTGTGAACGTTAGGCGTGTGAGAATTGATAGGGTTTGGTTTGTATGTTTAATTGTCTCGTCATATAAATCTGTCTTGTAAGATGTAGCTGGGTTAGGTCAGGAAACAACCTGTCTTAGGGCTGCGAGTGTGTATTTGGTGATTAGTTGTCTTTTAAGATGCAGCTGGTTTAGGTCAGGAGAAAAACTGAAGGGAGCCTCCAGGAATGGCTGGATAATCAGAAAAAGAACCTCAAACAAAAAAAACCCGCATGCTTTGAGGATTTATACGGTTCTTTGTCTAAAATTTATATTGATGAGAATGGTTAGACTCGATAATCTCTGTGTAAATGAAAAAAATATTTGCGCAGGTGTTTCCGCCCGGTTTCGAACCGGGGACCTTTCGCGTGTTAGGCGAACGTGATAACCACTACACTACGGAAACGCCGCTGGTGGAAAGTTTTCCCTTGGTGAGCTCTATTGATGGGATTTGCCCCGCGCCCCAGCTCTGTCACCCCAGCGCCGGGAAAGGGGTTGTGTCCCTGTGCTTGGCAGGGGTGAGGCTGCACCTCGAATCCTGGGTTCAGTTTTGGGCCCTTCGCTGTAAGAAAAGCATTGAGGGGCTGAAGCGTGTCCAGAGAAGGGAACAGAGTTGGTGAAGGGGCTGGAGAACAAGGGTTATGAGGAGCAGCCGATGGTCCTGGGGCTGTTGAGCCTGGAGAAGGCTGAAGGGAGACCTCATCCTGCCTTCAACAGCCTGAAAGGAGGGTATAGAGGGCTCTTCTCCCAAGTGACAGGGGATAAGACAAGAGGGAATGGCCTCAAGTTGCACCAAGGGAGGTTCAGGTTGGACATTAGGAAAAACTTCTTCACCAAGAGGGTTCTCAGGCCCTGGCAGAAGCTGCGCAGGGAGGTGGTGGAGTCACCATCCCTGGGGGTGTTTAAAAGACGTGTGGACGGGTTGCTTAGAGACATGGTTTAGTAATGGACAGGGTTGGGGTTGGGCTTGATGATCTCAAAGGTCTTTTCTAACCTAGTGATTCAATGATTCTATGATTCCCTCCTTGCCCAGAGCTCCAGGCTCACCCAAGCCCTGTGTCCTCCAGAATCACCGGCCCTTCTGCCTCCCTCCACCAAGGGCAGCCTCTCACACTTCAACTCCTCCAGAGCTGGAATTCCTCTGTCCTTTCTCCACACACACCAGAAGTAACAGAAATAGGCAGGATCTTCCCTCAAACTCTCTGATTTTCAACACATCTAAATAAAAAGCCATGCCCTCAGTTAATGCTTCACAATGAAGTGTCATTCTGAAACACCGTTTCTTATCATGTCAAATACAGAGTCTGGAAGGAGTGCTTTGTTGGGAAGGAAGCACAGACTAGAAGAAAGACACCAACAAAAGGAGCTGAAAAGGCCATGGAAATGAGAGGAAAAGAGTGTTAGCAGGGGGTCTTTGCCTGCTGGTGTCAGCAAATGAAGGTGGGATGAGCACAAAAAAATCCATCAGGGCTGCCAAGGAGAGATGGTCCTACAGGAGCAAAGCAGGGCTGTGTCAGTCCGTGTTTATCCAAAATCAGAACGAGACAGCTCCAACCAACAGAGACAAAGGGAGTCACTTGGCACTGCTAGCCTGGCAGGGTAGGAACACAGTAAACAAGGAATGAGAGCCTGCAGGCAAGCTGGGAGTTGAATGGACAGGAGCACATTCCATCAGACAGCCTCTTCTGCAGGCCTCACTCCAGCTGCAGCTCGGAAGATGAGGAAGTGACTAATTCTCCTGGATTTTCTAGGACACCAGGCACTGAAATGCCTCATCTTGGAAGGAGCTATGGAAGGGAACTCAGCTTTGCAAAGCATGAGCCAAACCCCAGCCACTGGGAGGAGGAGCAAGAAAAGCCAAAAGAAATGAGATTGGAAGGGATCCAGAAGAATGCAGTTAAAGGGAAAGTAGGCGGTAAACAGAAGAAAACTCTGAGCAAGCGGTGACAATGTTCTGTTGAGTTTGGCAGTGGCAACTGCAGGATTTCTCAACACTTCTTCTGTCATTGTGCAGAGGTGTGTAATAGCTACAGGGTTGTGTGTACCAGACGTGCCACGGAAGAGCACTGAGGGAAGACGTGCCTCATTACTGGCCCTTCTCGTGACTGCAACATCTCCAAGTCCATGTGGAAAAACACTTGTGGGAATGTTTTCAGTGGCACAACATGACCACAAGACCTGTTGTGCACAACAAGCATGAAAAGACTGAGACTGTGGCCACATCCCTGCTCAGCCCCACACTGCCCCAATGTTAATAATGTGCATCCTGCTCCTGCCAGGTCTGTAGCAATCCCCAGGGGAGTACAGTTAATAACTGTAAATAAGCTCATAAAACACAAAATCCAAATTAACTAATGAATATGTATTATTATTGTTACAGCACTATTTTCAATCACAGCCTGACAATCCCAGTTAAAGACGGAAGGCCCTGTTGAGGTACTCTGCTGTAACCTTCTTTGAGGAGTTTGTTGGAGGAGTTGAACAGTCTCAGTTCTTGCAGCTGCTCCAGTCCCTGGGCCTGAGAAAGGGCTAGATATCCATCCAGTATTAATTCAGAACAACGCACACCATTTAAATGTACATGAAGTGATTTTTCCTAACATATTTTGCCTCAGACATCCCCAAACAGACCAGGGCCAAGAGGAGATGCTGGTGTTGCTGTGGAGACCAGGGTCAAAGAGCACTTCTCCAGTGCCACTGTACTTTGATTCCTAGAGGTACCCAGAAAAATGTGGAATTATAACATCCCAAGAGAATAAGCAAGCTATGAGGAAGAATGTTTATGGCAATGACCTGAAGATGAAAAGCAGTAAGCAGACAGCCATTCTGCCTGAGGCACTGCTTATCCCGCTGGTTCTCCAATAAAACATTGGCAGAGCTCTTCCCTGAGCACGCTGACGTAACAGCTTTGTGTCCACCAGGTCTGAGCACAGGCTGAGTGATGGTCTCCAGTTACACTGTCACCCAGAGCGTACAGAGTCTTGAAGGCTACTGCTTGCCCCATGGAACTCTGGCTTGACCTGGACAGCTGTGATCTTACAGAGCACCTGATATGGATTCTGGAAGAAAGTGGCACATCACAAATCACCGCAAGTCACAAGGCATACAAGAAAAACAATGTTATGTGTGCCTGAGCCTTGAAGAAGAGATAAGTAAGAATCATAGTGAAGTGGAAAAAAATTGCCACCTTCCTGGTAGCCATTAAATTGTGGCTTAGAATCAAAGGTTTTGTTGCCACAAAAGCCTCTTTCACCCTCCTAATTTTGGCATAGAGTCACCAGGGATTGATAAACTTTGCTCCTATTCTGTCATGAAAGAGTCATTATCATTGCATTGACACAAGGATTTACTCCAACCCCAGTACTTTGTGGTGGTTTCAGCCTCTTCCCTGGAATTAAGCTGAATGCTTAAACAAGGAGGCAGTGTGCATGGTCCCAGGTGGAGTTCAGGTGAAAGTCCAGGCTCCTCCTAACAGGAGGTTTTCAATTTGAACAGAAGACTTCTTGCTTCCCTGAGTTGCCTTCCAGCCGATGCAGATTACTGTGACGCAGAACAGAGGGACTGAGCCTAATCCTGAGCACAGAAAACATTTCTAAAATACACATGATTTTCTAACAGATTTTATTTAACACTTCATGGAAAAGGAATGGAGACTGCAGGTCCCTGGAAGTGAGTATCCAGGGGGGAGTCTGTGTTGGTAGCATGTCCAATAAAAATCATAATGTCTGGCATAATTACTTCCTTCTCAGCCCATAAATACATCTTTCTGAACAGGTATAAAATATGCTTTTTAAAGAGGTTCTTTACTAGAACAATGCTGTACAGTCTATGTACAACTAAAGTAACTATAGAAAGAGTAAGAGCTCTAGGTTATTGCTTCATACTCCATTGTACCTGCAACACTGCCCAGCCTTGGAATGCCTTGATTTTCCGTGGAAACCTCATAGTCAACAGACAAACAGAAGAAAGCTGTTCTGACAACATGACATGACACAGCAGAGGCTAGACAGGTGGTGTCAGAAGCTCTGAGGAGCAGGTATTGGAGAATGTGCTCTAAGCAACAAGAAATGTCAGAAGAAATACCCTCTTCCAACTGCGCACAGGGGCTGGATCAGCCCTGCTTCAGGGGGGTAGGAGCCGTTCTGGGCCTACTTTGTCACTCAGGGATCCTTCACTGAGACAGGCAGGGACCGAAAACAGGCCATAAGTCCAGTGCCCAGGCTCCAGCCCCTATATCCCACCTCCAAGCCACAGGCAGGATGCCTCCTCCTGAGTTTAAAGGCCCAGACTCAGGCCCAAGACCGGGCTTGGGACCCAGGCCCCAAACCTCAAGACCCCAAACTCCAAGCCCCAAGTTCCAGGTCCCAGTCCCCAAGCTCCAGTCCCTAAACCCCAGGTCCCAATCTCCAAACCTCAGGTCCCAAACCTCAGTTCCCAGGTCCTAAGCTCCAATCCCCAAACCCTAGGCCCTGGTCCCCAAACTTCAGGCCCCAGTCCTCAAACCTCAGGTCCCAAACCGCAAACCCCAAGCTCCAAGTCCCAAACCCCACTTCTCAAATCCTAAACTCCAATCCCCAAACGCTAATCTCCAACCCCAGGCCCCAATCTCCAAATCCCAGGTCCCAATCCCCAAACCTCAGTTCCCAAGCCCCAGGCTCCAAGTCCCAAGCCTCAAATTCCAAGCTCCAGTCTTCAGGCTCTAAGTCTCAAGCTCCAAGTCCCAAACCCCAAGCTCCAATCTTCAGGCTCCAAGCCCCAAGCTCTAAACCCCAGTGCCCCAGTTCCCAAGCTCCCAATCCCCAGTCCCCCAGCCCCAAACTCCAGGCTCCAAGTCCCAAGCCCCAAATCCCAAGCTCCAATCTTCAGGTTCCAAGTCCCAAACCCCAAGCTCCAATCTTCAGGCTCCAAGCCCCAAGCTCTAAACCCCAATGCCCCAGTTCCCAAGCTCCCAATCCCCAGTCCCCCAGCCCCAAACTCCAGGCTCCAAGTCCCAAGCCCCAAATCCCAAGCTCCAATCTTCAGGTTCCAAGTCCCAAACCCCAAGCTCCAATCTTCGGGCTCCAAGCCCCAAGCTCTAAACCCCAATGCCCCAGTTCCCAGTGCCCAAGCTCCCAATCCCCAGTCCCCCGTCCCGAGTCCGCGGCCCCAGGGCAGGGTCGGCCCCGGGTCGGGCGCGCGCCCCTGCGCACGTGGCGCGGCGGGCGGACGACTGGCGCACGCGTTCCAAACTCCCGCCACCGCCGCTCCGCCCCCTCCCTGCGCCGCAGCCAATGGGAGCGCCGACGGGAGCGCGGCGGGCGTGGCCTCCGGAGGCTTTAAAAGGCGCTCGGGGCGCCCCCGCCGTCGCGTGGCAGGTGGGGAGGCCCCGGGGCCGCTAACCCTAATGGTCGCCGTCGCGCTCCCCGCGCCCGTCCGCTGTTTTACTCGCTGACTTTCAGCGGACGAGGGGAGTAGCCCGGGAGGGAGGGAGGCGGGGGAAGGGAAAGGGGTTCCGCCGTCAAAAAAAAACCAAAAAAAAACGTCAGCGAGGAGGGGGCGCTCCTCACCCGGCCCGCCCTGGGGTCCCCCGGGGTCCCGCCGCCGCCGCCCCGTTGGCCGCGGTCGGCCGGCTCCGCCACTGCCGCCGCGAAGAGCTCGTCTCTGTCAGCCCCGGTGGCGGCGGGCGGCCAAGGGGCGGCCCCTCCGCCTCTTTCGGCGCCGGGAGGGGACCCCAGCAGAGCAATAGGGGAGCGGCGCCGCTGGGCACCTCCGCCGCGCCTCCCTCTGCCGTGGGGAGCGCGGCCGGCGCCGCCCCGACACGCCAGGCACCCGGCACGGGCACCCCTGCTGTCCCCTCCCGCCTCCCACTGCCCCCACGGGACCCGCCGGTGTCCCCTCCTGCCCCCTCAAGGGACCCGTCAGTGTCCCCTCTTCTCCCCCCAAGGGGCCGGTCAGTGTCCCCTCCTGTCTGCCCCTGGGCCCCAGCTCCCCCTGCTGTGACCGTATCCGGGAGAGCCCTGCGGGAATGCCGAGGCACAGGAATGCCGAGTTTAACTCATGGATCGATCGATTTGCTCATCGATTTTAAGAAATGTCGAGTTTTACTTGCTGATCAGTTGGACCACTCATCGATTTTTCTCATTATGTTATCATTACTCTCTACAACTACCTGAAATGAGGTTGTAGAGAGGAGGGAGCTGGGCTCTTCTCCCAAGGGACAGGGGACAGGATAAGAGGGAACGGCCTCAAGCTCCACCAGGGGAGATTTAGGCTGGAGATTAGGAGGAAGTTCTTCACACAGAGGGTCATTGGGCATTGGAATAGGCTGCCCAGAGAGGTGGTTGATTCCCCTTCCCTGGAGGTGTTTAAGGCACGGGTGGATGAGGTATTGAGGGACTTGGTTTAGTGTTTGATAGGAATGGCTGGACTAGAAGATCCTATGGGTCCCTTCCAACCTGGTTGTTCTATGATTCATTGACCAATCAATTTACTTATGGATTTTAAGAAATGCCGACTCAATGAGTAAAATTCTTAAAATCCATGAGGGACATTCGATTTTTTTTTTAAGCTCTTAATTTAGTTTCTTAATTCTTAAATTCTCATCTTTCAAACGTGGGATTTTACTGATGGATTTTAAGACATGTCAGATTTTGCTGATAGATTTTTAAGAAACGTCAATTTTTACTCATGGATTTTAAGAAATGTCCATTTTTACTCATCAGTTTTAAGACACATCGAGTTTTCCTCTTTGATTTTAAGACCTATTGAATTTTCCATGTGGATTTGAGAAGCACACAGCTGAGCTTCTGCACAAACACCTTCTGCACAAACACGTGAGACTGAGCGCAGGAAGCTGGCGACAAATATTTTGCCAAGGTATTTACTCATCAATTTTTCTCGTTGACCAATCAATTTACTCGTGGGTTTTAAGAAAAGCCGAATCAATGAGTAGAATTCTCCATTTCTTAAAATCCATGAGGGGCATTCGATGCTTTTTTAACTCTTAGTTTAGTTCCTTAATTCTTAAATTCTCATCTTTTAAATGTGAGATTTTGCTCATGGATTTAAAGAAATGTCAATTTTTACTCATGGATTTTAAGAAATGTCAATTTTTACTCATGGATTTTTAAGAAATGTCAATTTTTACTCATGGATTTTTAAGAAATGTCAATTTTTACTCATGGATTTTAGGACAAGTCAACTTTTACTCAACAGTTTTAAGACAAGTCAACTTTTGCTCTTTGATTTTATGACCTGTTGAATTTTACTTGTGGGTTTTAGGAGCATATGGCTGAGCTTCTGCACAAACATGCGAGACTGAGCACAGGAAGCTGGCGACAAATATTTTGTTAAGGTGTGGAAGGAAGGATTGTGAGGGGAAAAGTTGTTGGGGCTTGTCCACAGCTGCTCCTGTGTGTGGAGGCTTTGGGGCTAGTCGTGCAGCAAACCTTCGCGTTGCGTGCCCAGAGGAGCAATGCAAGGAACCCATCGCGTGCCTCTCACCATCGTGGAAACAACCCGTTCAGTTGCCTTGTTCTTGCTGTAGGCCAAACCTTTTCCATGCTTCTGTAGCCAGTATCAACCCCTCATGGAAAACCGACTAGAGCAGCAGGGATGCGTGCGAGCAGTGTGTGGTGGAAGCCAAGCGCCCACCACTGCTCTGCTGCAGGTCAGCTGGGAACAGACGTGGCCCTAGAAACTGGATTTGGGTTTCAATCAGCTCACATTTCACTAACCCTTCAATCATCTTCTGAGTGTTTGACCAGTGCCATCTTGTGGCCTTCTTTTCTTAATTCATACAGAGGGTGGGCGTGAGCTTGGCTACTTAATATTTTTAATTCAATGTGAAGGAAACCTGTTGCCAGAAGAAGTGGGAATTGGAGAGCCTGATGCTGCTCAGCTCAAGATGTATATAGGTCCTTTCTGGCAGTGGAATCTGGATGTCACTTAATAAACCTGATCTAGCTAAAACTAGCGCTGGCTCTGCCACTGGCAATGTTCTTTCTTGTTTCTAACTTCTGTGTTTTCATTTGTTTTATCTTGTTTCCCAGCAACAACATTCACTTAGCATCAAATAATTCATTTCAGACTTGCAACTAAACATGCAGAGCAGAGACACTTCGTGTGCTTAGTACATTCTTTTTTCAAACAAGGCTCTCCTTGTTTTAGGAGTGTCTTAATTCCCCAACAAAAGTCTTGTTCCCTAATTATATCTGATTTTGTGGCGTTTGCAATGATTTACCCACCTCCTGCTGTCGCTTCTGTAAGAGGTGATAAGCTTTAAACTGCCAAGATTCTGTACACACGCATGTGTGCTCTGTAGATCCATGTGCCAGAAAAAAGTGTTTAGAAACTAAGAACTTGGTCTAATTTTGTTTCTATTTGTAGTAGTAAGGAAAACTTTGTGCAGCTGGGTATAGTTGTGGAGACTACAACAAATGTAGTTGTTGCTGCAGCTTGCTACAATTTCCACACAACCTGTAGGTGCCCTCCAGCCCCTGTGAAACAGTCCAAAAAGGTGCGACCATGGCTTTTTGGGAATCAAAACAGAAGCTCGCAGCAATTTCTCCCCTGAAGGGTGTAAAACCACTTGCAAGTGGCAGCCGCCTCAAGAAACTGTATTCAGTGGCTCTTCATTAAGCAGAACTCAACACAGTGAGCAGTAGTTACCTGCAAGGATCAGAATCTCAGGAAGCAGCTCCACCTTGGTACCATGCTGGAATCACTCAGAAGTTTATCATCAGTGCTAACTGTGACACAGTGACACTGAGAGAGGGGATGACATTTGTGAGAAGAGGAGCACTTGTGTTCAGTATAACTATTAAAGCTCGTTATTGAGATTCATCCTCTGGGCTGCCACTCGGTGACTTGGGAATTAGGATTGTGTGTCCTGGGTGACTTGTTACTGAGTGCCTGATGCTCAGAAATTAGCACTGAATCATCAGCAGGTTCTGCAACAAACGTTTAGGTGGTGAGCTTTGAAGAACACCTTGCTTGCATCTGCTTAAGGTGGATGTTTTCACTGCTTGAGGTCAGTCATGTGACATTTGTGACATCAGGTTGGGTACATAGAAAGTGCTTTGGCAAAAGGTGATAGAGGTTGATTACCCTGACATTATGAAGTGGCCTCACTGCACTCTACTTAAATATGAGGGGTCTCCTTCCTTTTGCATGGTCACCTTTCTAATATGCTGTTTCTGAACACCACAGAGTTTTCTGTCCCTATGGGAAGTCAGTCACTTTCCATGGACAACCTAGAAAAAAACCTCAGCACGGTGTGGATAAAATCCCTTAGGAGAACCTGTTGGATTGACGGGGTAGCAGGAGGCGTAATATTAACTTGCTTGTGCAAATAGCTCTGTTCTGAGGGCACGTCAAGGAGTGACAAATTTAGGGACCCTTGGGGGGTAAGTGTACCTCCCTCTTTACCAGATTTTCAAGTGCACATTTCTGTGTTTGAGATCTCAGCTGTGGTTTATTTTGGCTGTGGCAGTGTGTGGTGTGCAGAGGTCTTGTGCTGTGCTCCACTCCTGGCTCTACCTTGGGCTCTGCCTTCAGTCGCCTCTCAATATCATTACATATCCATTGTTCCCCTCTGATATCAACAAGAATAGCTTTCCACTCTCTTGCAACTTGCTATATATGAAAGCAGCAGTATTTTATCTTTCATTAAGCATTTTCCTGTTCACGTTTTAGCTTTCTTGCATGAATTTAAAAACAGTTTGGGTTGCATGTGATGTGCCGATGCACAAAACCCCAAAACAAATAATAAATAATTTTGAGAGGTTTATATGCAAAGAAAGATGGACAAACTTAAGTAAATTAGCGTAGATTCACATGTTGGTATGGCTTTGTGTGTAAACTTAAAGTACACTTTGCTGTGTACTTGAAACGACCAGTAGAAAAGCTAGAGTTTTTTTTGCTCACTGAAAATTCTGCTGGATATTTCCCAAAGTTGCTCACGAAGGCGACAGTGCATGCTGGCTTTGTAAGAATGCTGTGAGCAGAGTTAACGTTGAACTACGATATTGAACCTAACAAAGCAGTTCAAGTTGACCTTGCTTATGAGACGACAAAAAGCGTCTTAAGGAGAAATAATAATTATCAAAGAGTAAAGAATGGTTTAATTCAGAGGCTGTTTAACCTCCGACAGGTCTGGCAAACATTAATAGAACCCTACCCAAATTCTGTTTGTAGATTGCCTCAACAAGGGGTACTTTCAGAATGTGGTTGGACGTCATATCTAAGGACATTTATCAGCAAAGGGAATTGAAGAAGCATACATCTCAATAATTTTAAAATAAGTAATTAAATGGTGAAGTGAAGTCACATGGTCAAATCTTTGTAAATGCTAAAAAAATTGACTAAAGAAGGCTTAACCTCATAATAACTTTCTGTGTCTGCCTTTGCCTAGGTCTCTGTATTCAACTTAACACACCCAAGTGGGAAAATTGTTTTAGCCAAAAGAAATTTGGAAGAAATAACCCTGGGCAATGCCAAATCTTGAACATTAGCTCTTCTGAGGACAGCTCTGGGTCTTGGTCCTCTACTTAGTGACTTTGACCTGCTTTATGGGTCAAATCAGGTCTGTCTTCAAGCAGAAGTTCTGCATTGCTTGGCCTTTGCACAGAAAGCTGGAGGATGGCTTTTACTGTCTGCATTTATAGTTTTCAGTTTTCAGAGACATGATTGTAGCTTAGGTATAGTAATATCTTAAAATTAAGATTTATTAATTAATTTTCTAAGTAGTGCATGTGCAACTCTAGGTGCAGTCATTGGGGAGCCTTAAAACCCTCAAATCCATACAAAAATTGACAACTGTTTGCATTCATGTATACTTCCCAGTTGTATCAGACCTAAGAATTATGATGGTTTAGGAGTGGAAGAGGCTTTTTTCTTCCTCTCTCTGTCCAGTTGAATACCGTGTTTCCAAGATTTCAGTAGGGTGAGCTATGACTTGTGAAGTCTTTGTTTTCTACACCTTGTCTGTGCGGTGAGGTCTGTTAGATGGACTCTTGCTGTTGATCGTATGTTTTCCAACGGTAGATGGCAATAGCCATTCATTTGTAAAACGTAAAAGTAGCGCTCAGTGCATTACAGAATTAAATATGTGAGTAGGATCATTCCTGGGTAGGAATTCAAGTGAAACGGTTTGTAAAACCTTTTCTCAAGTACAGGTAAACTGCCCTTAAAGAGAAACCTTTGCAATTTAAAGATTTTTTTTTTTTTTAATAGAATCCACTTCAAAGCAAAAAAATAGAAAGATGCTATTTAAGCTTCACAGGAAAGGACTTTAATGAATTGTTGTTACTAGGTAAAAAGGTATTTAAAAATACACTTTCCAATGTGTGTTTAAACACATAAACCCAGCTGATTGAGAAGTGCTGGTTAACACTATCTGTTTATTCCTTTTCAAGTTTGCTAAAAAAGTAGCAATTTTCAGTTTATGCTTGATTGAGAAACTAATTGAGGCACATCTTCACACAAACTAAAACATTTTATTTCCTATCTATAAACTTCAGGATTCACCTTGACAATTAAATTAATTGACACCTTGACCCCATGGAAAATAGTGTCAGAGATTAGCATTTGAAACTAGATCAGCATAATTTGAAACTAGATGTAAAAATGTTAGCCTTTCCAGAATACCAAATTATGTTCTAGGATAAATTGCTTTCTACATTTCTTATTTATTGAAATAAATTTACTGTTTGCTTTTGTGGAATACATCCTTTGTTTCCTAAAAGTGAACATGGGAGGTATGTGGGTGAGGAAGGTAATAATCTATAACAAAGTTATAACTGAGTCACAAGACTTTTGGGAATTTTACAGCTGCAAACCAAATTTCTCAAGCACTATCGTAGCATTCTGTTTTGCAACGATAACGAGTTTAAAGGCAGCATTTCTCTGTTTTTATTGAAAATATAATCAGACTTTTGTACATTAATGATGGAATATTGGCAGCTATGATAATTTCATAGAAAATTCATTTTAGTGCTGCAATTAGTATTTTAATAAGGTTGTTTCTTATTACTGTATTGGTATTATCTGAATTTTACAGTTGGACACTTCACTGTGCTCTGTGGGGGACAAAATAAGGCTGAAAGAATAGAAACCGACTGAAATGAAGTGGCAAAGGGGGTTTGGTCCCAGATCTGCTGCCGGCTCCAGATGTGCACTTCAGAGCTCCTTACACTCTTCATCTATAAAATGGTGATAACGATTCCGAGCTCCTTTTGAGGCTATAGATGAGAAGTGCTAAGCAGCACTATCCTTTTTGCCTTTTGCCCCTGGCAACAGACCCATAGAGCTGGATTATTTCCTGAGAGGCCAGGCTCTTCACCCATAAAACTGTCTTCTAGGTCTCAAACTTTCAGGATCAGGAAAATTTACCAAGCCTGCATGCTTCAACCTTTTCTCTCTGGTTCGGCCTCTGAGCTCCTAAAGAGCAGAATTCCATCACTTCTTTCATCGCTCTAATATTCCTTTAAACAACTGTATCATGGGATCTATTGTACTTAGCTGTAGTATGTCTACCGTACAGCCCATGTTTTTCATCACAGGAAGCAGCTTGAACTGCTTATAACACATGGAGTTTACATTTGTCTTCTTTTAGAACAGCTTTATATTGTTCATCTGGCTTTACAGCCTCTTCAGAATCTAAAGATAAGTATGTTTAAGTATAATCCTGAAGTTCTTATCTTCTGCATCATCAGCCTGTGCTTCAGTTACCATTTCATATTATGTTCCTCTAGGCAGCTTTGAACCACCTTAGCTGGACAATTAAGGGAGTGAACTGGCAAAATTGCTAATTTCTCTCTCCTTTCACTCTTATCTCATATTCTCTAAGGTACACGTCTTTATCTACATGTTTCCAAGAAGGTGTTCAATTAATAACTCAGACAAGTCAGAGCTGATAGGATCTTTTCATGTATTAATTTAACTCTTCCTCTCAAACAGAGCGTCAGAAAATCACTGTTTTCATGTTTTCTCTATTTATCCTAGTGAAATGGTTTTTGAAGTTGTGTGCTGTAGTCCTTTGATTCTGCTCCCAAGAAATTATCGGGGATTACCGTAGCAGCCTTACAGGTAACCAGCATTGTCACTGCTGTATTGAATAGCAGTTTTCTTCTGCCTTAATGTTAATTTTACAGTGTTTATATTTATAGCAACAAAATGTAAACCAGCAGACTTGGTCATGCAGTATCTAGAAATATTAGGTGTTTTGTTACCCTGTTTGTTTGTGGTTTGTTTTTTTTTTATTTCTGAGGACAAGACTGATGCAACACAGCTGACAAGCATGACAAAATTAGTTTTCAGTGGAGACAATCACAAGATTCATTCAAAGGCAGAGATTTATTGGTCTGTGCATGTTAGTCATTTAGCAGTTACAGAGACCAAGAATTAAGAGCTCTCTATTCTTTCATTAGACGTGAACAATAATATGTTTAGTTCCCATCTATGTAGGAGGTTTAAATTTATAGTAAGAGCTAAGATTAATTGACATCACTAAAAATCCTCTTGACTCTTATCTACAGTTTAAATGGGTCTGCCCCCTAGAAGAATCTGCGTTATTGTCAGTGTGAGCTAGGAGATACAAAAAAGGCATAGTTACTCTGGGCTGGAAGCGGACATGAGGACGCCCATCTTCACAGAACAGCAGGACATTGAGTGAACATGAAATAAATTAATTTCACTGAGAATATAAGTAGCCCACAAGCTCAAACATGAAGTTCTAGACTGAAAAAAAAAAATCTTTCAAACACATCTCAGGGAACCTTTTTGTTTTCTTTTGTGGAGGTGAAGATAAGGATTCTTTATTGGTGTTTTTAATGCCAAAATATAACTGATGAAGCCTTCTACAAATTTCTGTTCATTTGACTTATAAGTCTGTGTTCTAGTTGCTTTCAGAGTGAGCAGCAACCATGAATTTGAAACTATGAAAACAGATGGCAAATATTGGTAAATGACAAGCAGAGTCTTGCTCCTGATTTTCCTTGTGAAAGCACATGAACCTTTCAGTGAACGATTTGTCTGAAATAAACTTAGAGAACGTAAAGGTAATGTTATCTAGTACAGAAATTGTTATGAAGTACAGAAACAAATTACCCATTAATCAGCTTTTCAAAATCATCCATTTTTCTACCAGGCTGATTTTTCATTCTCCAATCAGAGGGCTTCCCCTACTGATTTTTCCTTTGGGAATGTCATTTCTAATGTACCAAACTTGTATCGCCAGGACAAAAAGTTGGTTTATATCCAGTAAGGATCATAAACAGATGTGGACTAATAGTTAAATTGCTGATTCTGTGATTAACGCTGACCATTGCTTTAGCTGTCAATCTATTTCATGGAAATCTTGTGATTACAGAGTCCACGTTTAATAAGCTTGGGGATACTGCAGTTCTGGAATATTTCCACCACTTTGCTTCTACTTTCAAGTTTATCTTGGTAGTTCCACTAAAGCAGATGACATGTGAAGCCGCAGGTGACTTGCTGGCTTGCAAGCCTCCTGTGTTGCAGGGCTTGGCTACAGCACAGTAATGTTAAACTTCCTTAAAATACAGTTTAGTCTTGTAATAAAAGCCAATTCAGATCATGTTTTAAGTGTGTTTTTCAACTGTAAGTTCAGGCCAAGTGTTTCAGATAGTTCAGGAATACAGTTGAAAGAAAAATTGTTATGAGAGGGAATAATACTTAAAAAGGTGAAAGTCACCTTCTTGAAGCCAAGTCCTGCAACATTTTTTTTTTTTTTTTTTCCCTAAGTGAAGTGAAGGCTTCAGGTGTTTTCCTTCTTAATGCTTGTGCAAGGTAAAATGTGCCTTTTGAATGAGCCCTTTATAATAAATAAGAAGTATTGGTAGAACCTTTGGGAACCCCATTTGAAATCCAGAGATGTTATTGAATGTTCATTGCTAGAAAGATAGATCTTGTGCTTCCTACAGACTCCTAAGGACCATGTTCTGCTTGAGAAGGAAGAATCCATATTGACAGTGCTCCTTAAAGGGAAAGTTAAAATCACAGAACAACCAGGTTGGAAGGGACCCATCGGATCTTCTAGTCCAACCATTCCTATCTAACACTAAACCAAGTCCCTCAATACCTCATCCACCCGTGTCTTAAACACCTCCAGGGAAGGTGACTCAACCACCTCCCTGGGCAGCCTATTCCAATGCCCACTGACCCTCTGCGTGAAAATACTTCCATAGGGTGTAGCAATCAATCACCAGAAGGATGTTCTTGTACACCAAGTACAACACAGTATAGCTTTCCAGTGACCTTAACACGCTAGCCAGCACAGGAGCTGCTGCAGTAATTATGGATTACATCAAGTATCAAGTAAAAGCCAACAGCCAACTACCAGGTGAACCTTTTATGCGTTATTAAAATCATATCCTTCCCCCAAGACTCAAGCTAATAAAATTGAATTTGATATTGCAATCAGTAAAAAGCAGGTTTAAAAAAAAAATCTCCTTTGTTCATAATGTCCCAAGAAATTCTATGGTTTATATAATGCCTAATATACATAAACATGGAAATAATTCCTCAGGTATATTAACAGTTTCAGTTGCACATTTGCCGAGATTGCCTTGAATTTGTTATAATTACATTTTATTAAGAAAGGATTGTTATGTATCAAGCATGCGTTGCCCTTAGATTAAAGACTGTGGTTACCTGGTACTTCAGCAATTAAAATACAGAAAATTTTAGAAAGTATGAAATTGGAAGGATTGTTCCTATGTATTGAGAAGCTAGTTCTCCTTCTGGAGCAACTGGCTGGGACAGTTTGTTATAGGTCCTGAAAGCAATAAAGATAAGAAATTTGACATGAAAAAAGGAGGAGGGAACAAACATTTTGTACATAAGGAGACCAATGTTTACTGCTAACATTTGTAATAAATCACTTATATTTTGACATATCCTATATTTGGTGACCTCAAAGGAGTCCCTGTGGGCCTGGCTTTCAGACCAGAAGTTTCTGAAAATGTAGCATTTTGAGGGATTGTTGGAATAAGAAATGTTTTTCTCTCTTGGCCAAGATGGTATATTTTATTGTACAGTAGAAAGATAGTTACCTGAGTTTGAGAACTGACGCAGTACAGCAGCAGCTTTTGTGAGGTTGTTGTTTAGTCTTTGATTTCATGCAACTTCTAAAATATTCAAACAAGGTATATGCTATTCTTGTAGATCATCTGCAAAATGTAGAAAAAAGCTAATATTGAACAATATTCTACAACCAGCTTAGTGTCCTGTTACTATGAGCCTAAAGAGTCCAAGACCTGGCCACAAGGTCAGCGCAAGAGTCACATCTGTGCTTAATATCTAGAACATGGCTCAAAGCAGAATGTGGTGCCGATTCTCCGAGTAAGTGGTAAAATGGTTAAAAATAAATAAGACCAGGAGAAATAATTTTCATGGCAATGTATTTCACATACAAATTGCTGTAGTTGCAAAAATCAAGCTCTGCAATACTTAACTGGCGTAGCAGGGTGAGAGCCTAACCTCAGCTGTGCTTAAATGAGGACCTATATGCTTACATTTTCTTCAGTTCTTCCAGACTGATAAGAAAAGTTGCAACTCTGTGCATTAGATCACAGCTATTATGTAAAGCAAGAAGTATTGTCTGGTCTGTTCTTATTGAAGAGCATGAAAATGCCGCTTTTCTTAATTTAGTCGATTTGTTATCTACTTCCGATCTTGATATAGTCTTTGCTTTGGCTTTTGATTTCGAGACGATCTAATAAATTTTAGTTTTAACTTTTAAAAAAACCCCAAAACTTAAGCTCCTGTTTAAAAAAAAAAAAAAAACAAGAGAAAACCTCTCCCCCTTGGCCTGAGCCTTTATAGTTTGCTGTCTCAGAAAACTTGCCTTAAGTAGAAAATGGATCGAGGAGTTGTGGTGCAGCAGGCCAAAGTCAGCCCTCGTGCAGGTCCAGTGCAATAGTTGGCAACGTGCCTACTGAAACTGGGGCTGAATTTGACCCTCTGTCTTCGCAGTGTGAGTGGAGGTTCTGTTTCAATACTTCAGAGGCACCCAAGAAAACTTTCTAATTGATGTTTTCCACTCATTTTCTTTCTCTGCTGGTTCTGTATTTTGGTTGAGTCGTGTTTCTCTAGCTTTCAGACGTGTGCTTGAATGCTGGAAAAACTCACTCTCGTGCATAATGAAAGAGGAAAAGTTACAGAGGAGGAATGTATTGGCTAGAGTCTCCATTCCTGGTCTATATCTTGCTCTACAAGCTCCCACAGCAAGTGAGTGGTAGAGCCAAGAATAGAACACTTCTCTGACACCCAGTCCAGTGTCTTAACCCCTGCCTCCCGTGAGAAATTTTGTTTCGGTTTTCTGTACAGTGCAAAGATAAGGTCATACTTTATTTTGGTGCACAAATTGATCTCCAGGGTGAATGAATAAGGTTGGGAAATAGCCAGAGAATAACACAATGTAAACAGTGAAACATGAGGAGGTTATATATATATATACATAAAACACTACATCTTCGCAGACTGCTGTGTGTCTAGGTAGAATTAATTAAGAATCATATGAAGCATTTGAGTTCTTTCAACTTTGTTTTGAGCACACCGGGTCTTCTTTGGAGAGAATACAGAATTTCTTTTGCTTAGTTGAATTTTCTTTGGAAGCAGACAGTGGAGGTGTTGGGTTTGTCTGCAGAGATGCTTTTCCTCTCTGGTAGTACATGTTTGATCAGTGATAACATCAGGTGTTACGTTGTTTCTTTGGGGATAGCAAAGTAATTTGGGAAAAGATGGAGTTAGTGTGGGTTGGCTAATGCATTCTAACTGCAAAGCTTTGCTATTACTATGGATTGAGCATAGTAAGGAGCAGCATGTGTAAACTTAGGATGGGGATGCTAATATGAAACGCTTAACTGCATCCAGTATCCACAAATGATAAAAGCAAGAGTGGTCTCTAGATTTACTGACTCCGCACCCCTGGCTTCTGAAACAGCCACTAATCAGTGTTTGGTCTCCCCTTTCTGAAATATCTAGCAGTGCCGGTTTTAAACAAGCTCAGTTGTTAGGAGGGGCTCACGCTGTCCTTTGCTTCAGTATCCACCAAACTTTCCATCAGATTCGTGACTGCAGTAGCACTATGTAGGCCAGCTCCTTTTCAGGATTTCTCCTCCAGAAAGACTTTGAGTTTTGAGCAGTCAGAGAGTTATCATCTTACATTCAACATGAGGCAACATAAGAGCTTCTTTCTTCTGGTCTTTCCCAACGTGCAAACAGGAGGCAAATGTGAAGTGCCGTGGGTGAAAGCTGGATCCTACCTCTGTTTTAAAGGTATATAGGATTGAAAAGTCAATATTTGTGGAAGATTTATTTCCAGAATCTCTTCACACGTCATGAGTGGATACGTATGTGTATATGCAGAAAACAGAGATTGCTGTAAAAGGATGGAAAAGAGGTCACGGTAGCTTTCTGTCTGTGTTCTTTTGCCATGCCTGTTGCTTTTATACGAGCATTTACAATACAAGCTACTGAAATGCATTTAAAAATGATGCTGCCTTATTACAGGTACCTAGCAGTGTGGATGCACGAATAAATTGCTGGAGATAAGCTGAAGCATGGCCTTACAGTACCACTAGGACAGAGAGAACCTCCTTCCCTGATGGCAAAATTACACATTTGCTTGCTCACTGTCTAGAAACCATTTGGAATTTTTTGGCAGTGCTTTATGCTCGGGAACTCTTTATTTCTCACCACTGAAACATTTTGTGGGAACATGCGAGTTTCAGTGAAACTTCTGTAATAAAAAGTTTGTTTTCAGGCTAGAATCTAGAGGGTATGTGCTCTAACCCTGATCTGCCTGTCTGAGGAGGACTAAGCCCCCAGAGTCTTCACATTCCACGAGACCTCGGCTTCTGGGTTATAAGGTTGTTAGACTGCTCTTTCCCTTTCCTTGTGTTTTTGTTAAAACAAAAGCCCTAAACAGTAAACAAACCAACCCCACTTCTGAGCTAATCTTGTTGCAACTGGGAACACTTATGAAAATTTGGAATTATTTCTAGGATGGGAAAAATTATTTCTCTTCACTTTCAACTTTGCACCTCAGCACTTCATCATGAACTTTCTTTGCATCTGAGATTTTGCTCTTGATGAATGAGCTCTCAGCCATAAAGACTGCTGTGAACTAGGCTTAAGGACTCTCCTGAAAAATGAAAACCAAAAGTCTAAACCACAGTTACCTTAGGAAATATGAGGAAGGAGAAAAATGAGATCTTCTCTCTCTCCTGCCTCTTCTATGGGGTTTTGTCATTCATTCTTCAGCCAGACTCTCCTACTACAGACCCTGGCTGCCTCTTCTCAGACACGGAGCGGATAGAGCACTGCTGTATTGTCAGAGAGGCTCTCCCAGAGTTCTGCTTCATTTAAGGGAAGCCACAAACTGAATTGGCTCTTCACCTTTGTGGGCCTTTTTGGTTACTGTAGTTAGGAACACAAACTGCATTGTAAAACAAAGAAATTGAAACTTAATCTGTTGTTCTTTCTGGAACCTGATGTCTACTGTTATTTACTACTTGTTGTAATTGTGACTATGATGTTATTTTCATTATCTGTGCGGCAACGGAAAGGAAAGGGATGAATTTTGACCTCAGAGAAGTATGAGATGTTTATGCTGCTTATACTCTGCTTTCTTCCAGGCAGCAGGTACCAAGAGGCTTCTCCTCTAGGCTGCAGAGCTGTCAGAGAACTCGTGGTGATATCTTTACATGGGGCTGTATCAAAGTGAAAAATTTAAATCTTACAAATCACTACGCAGTATATGCATCCCCCTCCGGGAAAATGCTGGGAAAAAAAATGCTTGGACAGCTGTTTAGAGTGCTGTTAGAGTGTGCTCATATTATGGTGATGAGTGCAGAATGAAAGAAACAATATAGAAAAGCAAATGGGAGTATTTTAGAAATTTTTCCAAAGGCATTTTGAAAAAGGACTGCTTGGTAGTCAGAGTATCATGAGACTGTACTTGATTGCTGTCCTCTAGAATGGTTGGGGCTTTTAATGCATGCTCAGTTTAAGTGTGATTGAAATCTTTTGGGATTCTGTACGTAGCAGAAAGGTCTGAGCAATGACATCTGTTCTTACGTCGTGAGCAGAAGTAGCAGCATATGACATACAAGGGAGTAATTCCTGTCTGATATGGAAGGAACTGAACACACTTGACTTCTGTCAGCTCGAAGTGCTGTCTGTGTATACCCTGTATTGATATAAAGTGTTGGTCGATATGCGCTTTCATATAAGCCTTGACAAATTGAAATAGCAGTGCTCTAACAATATCTTCCTTCTTAATGTCTCTTAAAAACAACTATCAACTATGAATACAGTCATATAAAGTTTGTCTGTGCAGTCATGCTTTAATACTAATGAGTCCTATGTAAAAAGTAATTTGAAAACACTTTCAAGGAGAACAAATGTGGTTTATGTTAGCCAGTGGGGAAGTCTTAAACTAAAGTCCTCATGAAGGATTGCAATGGAACAAAATATTTGCTGGGCACTGGAAGGCAAAGGAAGCAAAAAAAAAAAAAAAAATCAGAGTTCTTCTGAATTATTTTTGTGAGTACATCAAATTTGCTTCTGACAAACTGTTAATTTTTAATTTTAATTTTATTAAATTGAAAGCATTTTTCATTTCTAGGTCAGTCTTTGAACCTGATCGTTTGAATTCAGCAGGGTCTGGAGGATGGGGTTCTTTGTTTTGGTACAATGAATGTGCTGAAACTAGCCATCATTTTCTGTTCCCTGCTCTCCTAACTTCTGGTTTTATGTGATGCTGTTTGCGTGGTAGCTACAGCAGGCATCAAAATAAGGTTTTTAATTAAAAATGTTATCGGAGGTCCAATATGAGATGAAAGATCACATGCTATCAGAGATCCAGCACTTTGATTCCACAATAATAGGTACCTTAGAAATAGTCAGATGGCTAGATTAGATAGTAATTTATTGTAGCTTGTTTCCTTTTTCTTAGTACTCATTCCAGATACCATAACCTGCTAGAAGTTTTAAGAAGAAACAGTAGTTTTTAAAGTGAAAAGTGAAAGGCTTCCAGTTTAAACAAAACTGATCAAAAAATTATGAAAGCAGGAAAATGAGACCTTTGGAATAAGTATGACCAAAAGCATAATAAACATTGACTGGGAGCATAATCCTGAATGCTAACATAAATCCAGTTGTTGTAACAAGCATTTACTCTAATTTAATCTTTGAATGTATTACTGCCAGAAAGAATAGAATTTACAGGCTCTAATCTGTTGGTTACCTTTAAAATTCTGCTTTAACTATTGATGCTGATAGTGTCTCCCACTGAGAAGACCATTTTAATTATCGTTGTCATCCATCTCGGTGGAGTCTATGCATGTGTATTATTTACAGATCATTCTCTAAACTACTAAATAAGTTGTATACTGAGACAGGAACAAGAGACAAAATCAAGCTCTATTGCTGTCAGAGCACAACGACAGAGTGTGAATTTGAGCTCTTGTGAGTTAAGAGCTTGTGGTACAATACTCAGAAGAAAGTAAAGGCAGTGCTGGTTCATTACAGGGCAGTGCATCTGCACAGCTAACGCTCAGATAAGACATTAATCACCTCTGAAAAGATACAAGAACCCTCCACTTCTACCCTACCCTTTGGCAGTTAATGGAGCTGGGTGCTATGTTTTTACCTGTTTACTTTTGGTTCACTTCTGAATTACTTTGATTTTAGATTAAGTAATCTAAATATCTGTTTGGTGGAGAACAGTATATTTTTTTTTTATTCCTTCACACTTAGAAATTACTCTAACAGCTCTTCCGGCTAATAAATCATAACTAAGTTGGTTTCTAATGCATTTGAACTGTCAACCAGTATGTGCAGAGTGTTATCAGGTTTTATGCATTGCAGATAGGGGAGATGGCAAAGTGGTATTAAAATGGTGCTGAGCTACTGCAAAGATTTTCCATTCACTTCTCAACCATTGCTTTTATGCAGTCTTGGGAGAGTTTGCATTTAAGTGGTAAAGGATATGGTCTGCTAGGGGGAAAGCTCTGCAAAGCTTTCTTTGACAACCATGGACCCCAAAAAGCTCTTTACTCGGCAAAGCCTTGTGATTCTCCTGGATGGACAACAGAGCCGAGCCCTGGGTCCCGCTTACCAATCTTAGTCATCTCTTCCCAAAAAGACTTTTAAATGACTTTCCATTTTTCTAACCCAAAAGTGGCTTTGGAAACACAGCAGGAATGCAATCAAATGTACAAAAGAGTCATTCTAATCAGGCGTACAGTTCTCAGAATTTCATATCACTTCGTTATCTGAAAAACTGCAAATAAGAAAGGAAATGCTGGCAGGACAGAGATGCACAATTTTGAATTCTAACAGAAAGCCTAGGATTCAAAATTCTGTACCTGGGTTCAGTCTTGTGAATGAATACTATTTTTAGAAATTAATTGAAAAATCCTTATTTTCCATGTAAATGGACATCTTGTTTAAATTCAGAGACAACCACCCCCCCTGGGATTAAGTGGAAGACCCACAATTCCATTTGCATGTTGAGTAATTCAGACTGTAATAGAAGCTTTGTCATGTTAAGGTTAGGTCTTTCCTGTGGCTGTTCAAGTGGGCTCTAAAGACTTTTTAACATGTTGCAGGATATTAAGGGGGGAAGGTTTGACCTACATCCATTTTTTTTCAGACCCGCTTCTACAGGTTTCATCACACTTCCCGTGTCTTGCACGTGGGACATTGCTGAGGGCAGGATAGGTGCCCAATTGCCTACATACAATTTCATCAGGAAAGGTGTATGATTTATTGCCCTGTAAAGGGTTTTGACATGAAGCCTGTGAAAAGCACTATATAAATGCCAATACAATATAAAACGTCACACAAATACTTTACTCATTAATTCTGACCCTGTGCTTTTGTGCTGGAGAAAAATGGGAGTGAAATATGAATGTGTTCCTTATGCTTTAAAGGGAAAAATGGGTTTGTGGATTTTATAAAGGCTGATGTGTTAACCTGCCTTTGTGGTTCCTTTAAAGACAAGCAGAAAGAAGCCTGCTATTTGCCTGGTAGTGACACTGTGCATGAAAGCAGGCAGAGCACCAACAAAGGAAAGCCCCACATTTGTGATGACAGTCCTTGGTCATGATACTGTTCTCGCAACACGAAGACGTGATTTCATTTTTCACTTCAAAATTTCATTTATTTCAGCACTACTTGCTGGAAGCCTTTCTGCCATCACCCCATGACATTTCCCTCTCTTATACTTTGTCATATTATCTTCTTTAAGCAGCTTAATAACCAAAGCTTCCTCAGCCTTCACGGCATTGGCCAGGCCCATTTCAGAATGTGGTTTCAGCTCAAGGAAAGGTGCATCACAGGAGTGTGTTACTGACCCTTCAGAGCAGAGCAATGCTTGTTGTGCCACCTTCATTGTGTTGCCCAAGGGAAGCAGCAGCTACCCAAAGTCATGATCTCGCCAATATCCAGCTTCTTCCCTCTGTGAAGCCACGGAGGAAGGAGGTGGTTGTGGGAGACAGCAGAAAAGCCCCGTTCCTCTTCTGTAAGGATTTTCTAGCCTTGCCCAGTTCACTTCATGTAATGGGAGCCACCCTGGCTCTCTTGTGTCTAACCAGCTGAGGATTTTTCTCATCTGCCAACTTACCTGTGTGATGGGGCTTCAGTTTTTTCAATCCTCAGATTTCAGCTTTAATGATTACTGAGTACGGCTGTAAAATTTACTTAGTTTCTTTATTGTTATTCCAGGTTGATATTCCCCTTCTGTGTTTCTCTGTGATTTTGATTATTTCAGATTTCACTTTTAATAGGATGTTCACTTTCTGCTGATCTCTGCTGACATTTTCCCCTTTTGATTTGTGGTACTATTAATTCGCCTTTGTTCAATGTTTTGTCTACATTCAAAACATGTTTGTTTTTCTCTAGTGGCCTGTAATTACTTTCCCCCTCCTCCTCTTTAATTTTTCCAATTACGTCTCCACTGATGCTCCTTTAAGACTTAGATGTACTGGGGTAACCTCTTGAGGATATGACCTTTTTCCTGGCCAGAAAGTGCTTTAAGTTTTGGAAAGGAGCTTTTGTTTAGGATATCAATTTCACCTCTCTTTGGCGAATGAGTTTTTTGGTTACAGTTAATTAATATGTAAGTCGTGTTCCATTTTTGGGGGTGGTCCTGCCTTGCGGGACTGGGAGGTAAAGGCAAGCCACCCTGTCCTAAAATGCAGAGAAGAAGGCTGAAGAGAGACCTTATCACTGTCTAGAACTATCTGAAAGAAGTTTATAGCGAGGTGAGTGTTAGTCTCCCAGGTAATGGGTGATAGGATGTGAGGGAGTGGCCTCAGGTTGTGCCAGGGGAGGTTCAAATTGGACATTAGGAAAAAATTCTTCACTGAAAAGGTTATTGGGCACTGGCAGAGGCTGTGCAGGGAGGTGGTTCAGTCACCATCCCTGGAGGTGTTTGAAAGATGGGGACATGAAGTGCTTAGGGATATGGTTTAGTAGTGGACAGGTACGGCTGGGCTTGATAATCTCAAAGGTCTTTCCCAACACAGTAATTGTATAATTCTATGTTCTATGAAAATGGAGACCTCTAGCTCTTGGGTTTGCTGAAGCTTCTCTCTGCATCAGCTGAGGGATGGAGGAACACTGAGACTCAGGGGCCAATGCAAAGTAATCCAGTAAATAATCAGATTCAGTTTTCTGGCGTCCCCATTTACCTTTCTGACCTTCACCCTGGTCTTTGACCTAGCCTCCTGACTCTTCATTTTCCTCTGTTTGGTTGTTTTGGGTTTTTTTCCCTTCTCAGGTTGTGGAAATCAAGTCCTTCCTACTGGCAGAAGTGCAACCTATTTCATACTTGGCATCCTGTCCCACTTTAACAGGGAAATGTTTCTAGAGGAGTATTTTCAAGCTTTATTGCTATTCCAAGCTTGTTTCTCAACGTCTGAATGCATTTCATTCTTCCCAACTCCCAGCTGGAGCTACACTTTTACCAGGGATGGGACAACTCCAGGCCTGTTGTCCCCGTACTCGTCACTGGTGAGCCTGCACCTCGAACACCGTGTTCAGTTTTGGATCCCTCACCACAAGAAGGTTGCTGAGGCTCTGGAGGGTGTCCAGAGAAGAGCTGATGAAGGGGCTGGAGAAAAAGTGTTAAGAGCAGCTGAGGGAGCTGGGGGTGTTTAGCTTGGAGAAGAGGAGGCTGAGGGGAGACCTCATTGCTCTCTGTAACTACCTGAAAGGAGGTTGTGGAGAGGAGGGAGCTGGGCTCTTCTCCCAAGTGACAGGGGACAGGACAAGAGGGAATGGCCTCAAGCTCTGCCAGGGGAGGTTCAGGCTGGATATCGGGAACATTTTTTTCACAGAATGGGTCATTGGGCACTGGAAGGTGGTTGATTCACCTTCCCTGGAGGTGTTTAAGGGACAGGTGGATGAAGTGCTCAAGGATATGGTTTAGTGGTAGATAAGAATGGTTGGACTAGGTGATCCAAGAGGTCTTTTCCAACCTGGTGATTCCATGATTCTATGCAATTCGAGCCAGCCCCTTGCCTCCAGCCAGGCGCCGCCACGGCCCGTGGGCTCGTGTGCCGTTAACCCCCCTTTTTGCCTCATTTTTTTCCCCTTTTAGCCGGTGCAGCCGCCGGCGCGGGGGCCGCTGCTCTCCCCCGCTGTGCCGCCAGGGGGCGCCGCAGACCGCGGGGCGCGCAGGGGCGCGGGGGGCTCCGCTCTGCTCCGCGCAGCCCTCACCCCTCCCGGGGGGCTGCGCGTTTCTCCTGGAATATGGACCGGGGAGCGTTCCCGAGGGGAGCGGCCGCCGTGCCCGGCTCCTGCTTCTCCCCCTCTTCTTCCCCTTCCCCGCTAAAAGGCAGCAGCGCTCGGGCGCAAACGGCTGCGTGCGTGGAGCGCAAAAAAAAAAAAAAAAAGAGGGGAGGAAAAAGAATAGGGGGAGGGAAAAAAAGAAGGAAAAAAAAAAGAAGGGCAAAAAAAGAAGGGAAAAAAGAAGGAAAAAAGGAAGCAAAAAAAAAAGAAGAAGAAAAAAAAGAAGGATAAAAAAAAGCGGTCATAGTAGGTTTGTTAAGGAATCCGGTAAGTTATAGGAAGCGAAATGAAATGTCTGGTGCTTCCACGACGTTATGTTTTACAAGGGAGAGAAGGAAACTGCGCAGAAAACGCTGCTCAGGCTTTTTATTGTTGGTTTTCATTGCCTGTATTGTGGTGGATGCTTTTATGCTACGGAGAGCAAGTTTAATTGAACCAGATCGCTGATTTCATATAAGCAGGGGGCACGGGGTGGGTTGGTTTTTTGTTTTTTTTTTTTTTTTTTGGGTGGGTTTTTTTTTTTGGTTTTGTTTTCCGAGTTAACCCTTTCGGGGACGGGAGGGAGGGAGGGAGGCGGCGCAGCGCTCCCAGCAAATAAAAACACATCACACACAAAAAAAAAAAAAAAAAAAAAAAAAAAGAAAAAGAAAAAAACAAACACCGAGCCGGTTATCAAAGCCTCCATCTCTATTATTTTCCCTTGTATTTGGTGCCTTTTTTTTTTTTTTTTTTTTTTTTTTTTAAATCGCATCCGTCGTTCCCAGCCTTTCCCAGCAAAGCCAAGCGGACAGAGCTTCCATGTGACCACCTAGCGCAGGAGGAATTTTTCTAACTGGGAAAACTTTGGAGCGATTTTTTTTTTTTTTTTTTTTTTTTTCCCCTTCCAGGGAAAGCAAACCGCTCAGTCCTGCCTGTGATTAAAGTCGCCGGGTTTCTCTTCGGACTTATCGGGTTTATCCAAACTTTTGTGTGTGTGTGTGTGTGTGTGTGTATCCCCCTCCTCCTCCTCCGCGTTTGTAAAGTAGCCCCATCTAGCAATGATAAATATCCCTGTTGATCACTTGATTGATTACCTCTCGGAAAGGTCAGGCGAGCTCGCAGTAATTTCCTTTTGCCTAAGGCTCCCTTTTCACTTTTTACTCCTTGCGCCACAGCTCCAAGTCTACGGGATCTTTATTTTTTTTTTTTTTTTTTTTTTTTTGATTTTTAACCCCTAAATAGCTCCCTCAAAACAATGCGTCGGGGGGGGGGAGGAGGGGGAAAAGCAGCTACGGCTGCTTTTCCCCCTCCTCCCCCCCCCCGACGCATTGTTTTGGATTTGGGGAGCCGGAGCCTCCCCTCCCTGGCTCTCCCGCGGGCTGAGAATTCGGATTTAACCCACCAGACAAGCTATTAATTTAGCCATGCTACCCAGGGTCCTGAACCCAATTAATTTCTAATAATTACAGCCCAAGGGGGCTGGAGAGATCCCCCCCCCCCGCCTCTTTCTAGCCTCGCCCCCCTCGGCGGCACCGGGGTCAGGATGGAATAATAAAGTGTATATTTTGAAAGTGATCAGCAGAGCAAGTTGAGTTATTGCAATGAATGAAAATTGTTTCCATTTCGGCTAATTGAGCCCGTGGCTGAGAGCTGCAGTTCTGAGACTAAATAAAGAGGACTGGTTCATTTCAACGTGGACTGGAAAGCCCTGTATAGCTTTTTCTTTTTTCCTTTTTTTTCCCTGTCTCTCTCTCTTTTTTTTTCTCTCTCTCTTTTTTTTCTCTCTCTCTTTTTTTTTCTCTCTCTCTCTCTCTTTTTTTCTCTCTCTTTTTTTCTCTCTCTTTTTTCTCTCTCTCTTTTTTCTCTCTCTCTTTTTTCTCTCTCTCTTTTTTCTCTCTCTCTTTTTTTTCTCTCTCTTTTTTCTCTCTCTCTTTTTTCTCTCTTTCTCTGTCTCTTTTTTCTCTCTCTTCTCTCTCTCTCTCTCTTTTCTCTCTCTCTCTTTTTTCTCTCTCTTTTTTCTCTCTCTCTTTTTTCTCTCTTTTTTCTCTCTCTCTTTTTTCTCTCTCTTTTTTCTCTCTTTCTCTGTCTCTTTTTTCTCTCTCTTCTCTCTCTCTTTTCTCTCTC
>JAUMJK010000906.1:0-227126 GCA_033558105.1 Coccyzus lansbergi
CCCCACCCCCGGCCCCGCCCCCTTCCCCGCGGTGCATTGTGGGACACAAACAAAGTGCCCGGGCGGGCGGCGCGGCGCGCGGCCCCTCGCTCCGGCCCCTCCCCTCGCGCGCGCCGCCCCGCGGCCCCCCCCCCCCCTCCCCCCCTCCGCCCCGGGGGGGTCGCGCGCGCCTGAGGGGGAGGCGGCGGCCGCTTCTTCCTCCTCGTCTTCCTCCTCCTCCTCGTCGCCCTCCGCCGCCTCCCGCCCCGCCGACATGGCCCCGGCAGGGCCCCGCCGTGGCCACAGATAGGGGACTCAGGCCTCCCGCCCGCGCCGAGCGCAGGTAACGGGGGACGGGCCTGGGGGGAGGGGCGCGGGTTCCCCTCAGGGTGAGGGGGGGGGAGGCTACGCACCTGTATATTCCGCTCTGTGCACGCGGGTTCCGCTGGGGGAGGGGCTGGGGTGAAGGGATGTCCCACCCCCACGTGTATGTGTTCCCCCCACGTGTGTGTGTTCTCTCCTCGGGCCTGTGTCCGTCCCCCAGGATCGTGTTCCCCTCCCCCTGCGAGTGTGTCAGTCCCGTGTCTGACTGTGCCCCCTCCAAGGGACAGTGTGTGTTGTCCCTCATGCCTGACTGTGCTACTGTGTCCCCCCAAGGGGCTGTGTTGTCACCTCCCCCCAAGGGACCCTGTGTGTCCCTCTGAGGGACTGTGTGTGTGTATCCCAAGGGACAATGTTATGCTCCTACCCTCTGAGGGACAGTGTTATGTATGGTGTCCCCGAGGGACAGTGTTGTGTGTCCTCCCCCTTCTTCTGAGGGACAGTGTTGTGTGTCCTCCCCCTTCTTCTGAGGGACAGTGTTGTGTGTGTCTTCCCCCTTCTTCTGAGGGACAGTGTTGTGTGTGTCCTCCCCCTTCTTCTGAGGGACAGTGTTGTGTGTGTCCCCCTTCTTCTGAGGGACAGTGTTGTGTGTGTCCCCCCTTCTTCTGAGGGACAGTGTTGTGTCCCCCCCCTTCTTCTGAGGGACAGTGTTGTGTGTCCCCCCCTTCTTCTGAGGGACAGTGTTGTGTGTCCCCCCCTTCTTCTGAGGGACGGTGTTGTGTGTCCCCCCCTTCTTCTGAGGGACGGTGTTGTGTGTCCCCCCCTTCTTCTGAGGGACAGTGTTGTGTGTGTCCCCCTTCTTTTGAGGGACAGTGTCTGTCCCTCTCAAGGGACCGTGTTGTCCCCCCTCTGAGGGACATGTGTCCCCCCAAGGGACCGTGTTGTGTTCCCCTCATGTCTGTCTGTGTCTGCCCTCAAGGGACTGTGTCCACCCTTCTCCAGGGGAGGTCTGTGTGTTCCCCGCTCCAGGAACCTTGTTCACTCCCTCTACACGTGCATTCCCCTCCAGCGAGGTAGGATGTGTATCCACCCCCTGAGGGTCCATGCTACCCTCACCCCCAGGCACCATGCATCCTACCCTGCGTGTGTGTGTGTTCGAGGAGCTGTGTCTGTCGTCCTTGTCCCCCAAAGGACCCTGTCCACCCCCTCACATGTCCCTCTGAGGGAAAATGTGTTCCCCTCCCTTCCACCTACGAACCATGTACTCTTTCACCCCAACTTGGCTCCGTCCCCTCAGAGGGACCGTGTGTCCCTGTCCACTGAGGGACCACATACCCTTTACACCCTACTCTGTCTCCTCTCATGCCCCGAGGAATCCTGTTGTTTCCCCCCTCACACGTGTTTTCCCCCATGTCACAACCCGGATCCATGAGCCACATGCTCATGTCCAGCCCTGACAGGGGGGGAAAGTGGATTCGTTTGTGTGGCGATCTTGAGGCCAATAAGGACACTCCCAGGGTGAATATCAAAACAGGATTTATTTCTGGCTCCAGCAAGCATAAACACACCAAGATACCGGGGCGCGCAACAAAGACACGGCGGGGCAGGGGGGTGTGCAACCACCCAAGGGGGTAGTGGGCAGCATGCCTGCTCCTGCACTGCCCCTCGCTGAACCGTGGCACCACAGACAAGCTGGTGCCACAAGCAGGTGGTCCTCAGGCGAAATGTTTAAGGCAAACATAATCTAACTTCACACCCTTCCCCCTAAGGGACTATGTGTCCCCCCTCGTACCTATCCGTGTCCTCACACAGGGACCCTGTCATCATCATACCTGCACGTGTCCCCTCCCTATCCCATCAGGGACCCTGGCCCTGGCCACCTCCTCTGCACGTGTGTGTCCCCCCTTTCTTCAAGGGCCATGTGTCCCCCTCCTCTCCACCGAGGGACTGTGTACCCTTTCCCACACACTGTTTCCTCCTCTCCTGAGGGACCCTGTCATGTCCCCAGCCCTGAGCACCCTAGTCCATCCCCCTGTATGTATATTCCCCTCGAGGGACCGTGTGTCTCTCCCCAACCCCCACTGGGACGTGTCCCCCTCCTGAGGGACCGTATGTGCCCTGGCGGGGTTCCCAGGGCAGGGAGGGATTCCACTTTCATTGCAACCACCACTCTTTCCACATCCCGAGGTTTTCGGTGGGTGCACTTGGCTGCCCAGGCAAACGCGAGCATGGAGTTTTGGGGAGGGGGGAGGAGTTGTGTTGTCGCCAGCATCCCAGCAGGATACCTGCTGCCTCCCTTTTCCAGTGCAGGCTGATGGGAGGAGAAGAGGGATTCCCACTAGCTGTTAGGCAGAGCTGCTTTCCCTTTGTTGTTGTTTTTCCCTCCAACACCCCTTTTTGCATATTCTTTACTGCCCATCTGCTAGGGTCTGCTGTGCCGCCTCTGCTCACACCCATGTCCACGCGCAATGAGGATGTCGTAGTGCTCATCTGCCAAGATCTGTTACGTGTTTCTCTGCTCGCCTTCCATGTATGCGGGGTTGTTTTCCTATATGCAAACATAAACACTGGCAGATGCTTGGTGGGGGGGAATACAGTCGCCTTTTAGCTTGCCAAGAGCCTGTTGCCTCCCCTCAGACGCACAGGGCAGGGGTGCTGCTGCCTTCCAAAATCTGCTCCACTTCTCTCCACCCCTATGTGTGCTGGGAAGTGCCTCCACGCTTGACCACCACAGCTTTTTAAATACATGCACCCCAGGACGCCCCTTCCTCTTTGTGGAAAGCTGCAGAGGTTTTTTTTTTTCTGCCCAAATAGACATCCAGATATCTTCCACCAAAGCCTAAAGGATGGCTGCTCCAGCCCAGCTCCTTTGTGCAGTGGAGCTTATGCTCCCCATATCTATGCCCCCGCCAGGGTTATCCCATTGACTTGCTTACCAAAAGCTGGTGCATCCCACATTGTGCGTGTTTGTACACATCAGGAGAGGCGCAGGTGGCGCTTCACCGGCAGCCTTTGGGAGGCAGGCATTTCTCCTCCCTGCTTCCAGGGAGGTTTCTACTGCTTGTCCTTTCGTGTCCTGCATGTTCCCACAGACACCCAGCGGCAGCTGTTCCAGTGCCTGCCCCCCGACCGTAGTGCTTCCCTGCGACACGTGCCAGAGAGGTCACCCCTTCTTACCAATTTCTTGTTTCTTCTTGGCTGTGCTTCATGGCTGCCTGTTACATCTTTCATGACTGTGACTTCCAACCCCTTTTCTTCATGTGCCTTGATACTGCGGTGTGATACAGTCAGGTTAACTGTGTTTGTTTCCTTCAGCTTTTAGTTTTTTTGACTCTGAGCAGTCTGCCAGAGTGAAATGAAGTAGTCTATGTGCTTCCTAGGTATCTGCAGGTCCCAAGCTGAAAACCACAGGTCTGAAATTAATTCACTTTCTCTTTTACAGTGATACACATTATTTTTGCAGCCCAAGATCTATTCTGATGTTGGCAGAAGTCTCCCGTGTTCATCATTTTCATCACATGAGGTCCTTAGTTTGCCATCTCCACGTGGGGAATTTCTTAGGTTTCCTAATTATGTTTGCCCCTGCTTTCTCTCTGTTTGCTTCTGCCTGATGTGCAGCTTGTCCTGTCCCCCTTTTTTAATTTATATTTCATTTATCTTTGGGATCTTGAGTACACTCAGCTTTTACTAAGGTAGATGTTGCCCAGCTCACCTCCAGAGTTCAGTCCCAACTCCTAGCTGTGTGTTTTTGTAGACCAAGTGACGTGTTGTTTATCATGTGCTGGGCTTGCCTGCAGCCTTGCTCTGCAGACTCTGCAAGGTGACGCTATGTGGGAAAAGCCTCAGTACAGGCAGGTCACTGACTGGCATCCAAGAGACTTTTAGGGTATTTTGAGTGCAATGTGATTTTCTTCTGCCATTGAGTTCTCTCGCTTCAGCTTGACGTCTGTGTGTAATGCAGATCCAAGGTGTGATGCACCTGGAGACCGTGCCTGGGTTTAAGTGCATCTATTTAAGGAGATGGAGCTGAACAAGTGTTAACCTGCTAGCTTAGACACAGCCCTACTAGTATAAATGCCTCCATTGATGTAGAACTGTTTATACCAGAAACCAGTTACAATGCTCTAAGTGTCTCTCCCTAGGGACTACTTCTATTTAAACAGCTGGTTTTAATCCGAAACTTTAATTGGTGTGAACACTCCAAGCAGTCACTTTCCAGGGGAAGGGAATTTCCAGCCCTACTTCAGTCTCCCCAGGTGGATGTTGCACGGATACTGACTTGTCAGGAGGGAGGATTGTGCTCGCTTTCCCACACAGAAGGTTTCACGCTGGTTTTGTTTACAGGGTGAGAATTCCTGTCCTTGTGATTGTGAGGTTTGGAGTGGGGGAGTGTCCTTATATATTTCTTCTCTAATACTTAAGAGAAGTAGTCAGCAAGCGAAACTGAATCCTTGCCATGTTTGTTGCAACAGGAGGTTAATCATAAACTCTGGCAACTTTTAAAAGGGGTGGTTTCCTTCTGTGGTGTCTGTAGCAAGCGTGCACTGTTTGGAGGGTCTGGTCAGCTGTTTGCTAAGAGGATCAAAAGCAAATACAGCTTCCCCCGTGTGTTAAGTTGCACAAGCGTCTGAATGTTATTTTTGGTTGTATCCCGTGACTCTCTTGAAGGAGGCTTTTTATTTTTGTCCCTCTTGTGAATGGATGTGTGATGCCTGTGCTGTGAGGTGAACAGTGTGTGACTGGTTGCTGATAAGGAGGAGATCTTGGGGAATTTGAGCTTGTATTGGTTGCTTCACATCTGGCATCTTTTCTTCCATCTGGTAAATGTCTTTTTCAATGGGCTTTGAGAGCATTTGAGCATATTTCTGTGAGATGATCTGGCGGTATCTGTACTCTCACTCATTTTAGTTATTGTCATCCACTTGCATAAAAGAGAAGCAAGTGAAACTGTGACCAAGCAGGGATACCTCTGCTGGTGCCTGACGAGGAAGGAGATGTCCCTTGACGTAGAAGGGATTGTCTGTTGACATTCTTCTAACTCGCCTGGATATAAGTAGGTTGTCCCCGCTCAGATTATGCAACTGTGCAGACAGCCAGACTTCAGGAATTCCAAATACTTCAATGTGTCAAGTGCTGACTTCTAAATTAAATGCTATGGTTGCTGAGCGCGTTCACAGTCTGTCGCTTGAAATATGACATCAATCTTGGAATTGCATGTGGCTGAAAAGGGGCAGCATCTTAATTACTTGTTTCTTTGAAAAAGTGCTGTGTGAGATGGCAGGAACAAAACTGGGTGGGAGAGGTGCCTGCACCTGCGATAGCATGATGTGGAAGTAGGTGGTTAGCACTTCAGTGGTTAAAAGCAGGAAAAAAAGGACAGAAAACTGATTTACGTAAGAAGTTGAAACGTCTCACTCTTGGTGGCTGCTGCTGTTGCCTCGAAAGTTGCAGTTTACAGCATATAGGTCTAATTAAATCAATGTGTACTTATTGCTCAGTAAACAGAGGAGTCCATTACTCTTAACCTACCTTGGAGATCAGATTGAATCTTCTGATGGTTTCACTGGATGAAAACAAATGCCTAGTACTGCTTTGTAAAAGGTGCCTAAATGAAATGGTGGTGATAGGGAACAAACTGCAAACCTGATAAAATGGCATTCTTGTGTGTGGATGGGAAGAGAGGAATTGTAAATGCTCAGCGTTTCATTTAATTCTTACATTCCACTTAATCAAGTTAAGTAAGTGACTTAACCTGTGCATTATTTGTAGATAGTGTGTTTTTAATGTATTGCTCTTTAGAGCTGGGGAAGTAATTATTTGGCATGATGGGATTCATGGGAGGATGTGAATGATGGGATAATCAGGACTGCAGAATGTGTTGGAGCTCAGCATGTGGCCTGTGGCAGTGGCCAGAAGTAAGTCATTAGGGGAAAGTGGGAGAGCTTACATAGCTCAGTTGTCATTCCCTAGTGCATCTGCCGAAGATGGAGGGTTGGGATGTGGCCTGGGCTGGAGGGTACGTGCTGGCATTTGTGCTTAATGGTGCCTGTTGGACCTGTTGTGTGTGGCTTTGCCTGCACCCCCTGAACAATTTGTACCTGTAGCTTCTGCAGGACACGCGCAATGAATTCTGCAAAATCAATTTCCTGGCTTTTTCGTTGCTTTTGTTTTAAACCCGGGGAACGGTAATCTCATTGAATGCCTCCTAGTTTTTATAGTATGAGAAAGGATAAGGAGTCTTTCTCCAGTCACCACCTCATTTGCAGTTTCCCCTGTGTTCTCAGCTCTCTCCCCAAGTTTTTTGTTTTCCAAGCTGTATTGTCCCGATCTCTTTTGTACATCTGCTTGCAGAGGCTGTTTGGCATAGAATTTTTTTTGTTCTTTGAGCTCTTCTGTATTGTTTTGAAATAATTTGACCACAGCATTTATGTGCTTGCTTTACCCAGGAAGGCTCAAATAAGGGCAGGTTTTTCTGAGCAATAAGAGCTGCTTTCTAATAAAAGGAGACTGTGTAGCTCATCTGTGGTTACACTCATGTGTCATGTCTTATATGCAAAAGTACAAATGAACATTGTAATTATATTGGAATTGTAACTGTTTTAGTGGAAATACAGATTCTCAAAAAGATCCTGGTTTATAAATCTAGCTACAGATGGTAGTTGATTCGGCATTTTGTATTTGGATATCACCAAGAGTGGTCTATGGAAAAGCTGCAATTATGGTGGGTACTTGCCAGCATTCAATCTCCTGACAGATTCTGAAGGCATGAAGATGCCATGTCCCATGGAGACCCAGGAGCCCCAGAAATCACTACTGGGTTTAGAAATAACTAGTGATTCAAGGGGCAAGTTGTTTCACTGTTAAAGACAGGTATTTACATTGTGTTGGAGCTCCACGAGTCTGACCGTTTCTGCAGTTTTCTTTCAGCATCTAGGGTTTTCAAAGTGGATGAATCATGGGTAGACGAGGTGCTGAGGGCCATGGTTTAGTGTTTGATAGGAATGGTTGGACTTGATGATCCGGTGGGTCTCTTCCAACTTGGTGATTCTATGATTCTGTGAATCCTCTTGTAAAGAAAGAGCCATGTTGAGAAGTTTCTATGAAGTGCTAGTAAAGGTGCTAGAGGTTTAAAAAAACTGCAAAACCCTCTCCTTATGCCCAGCCTGAACCATGGATATAGAATCATCATTCTACCAGTCCCGGACTGGCTGTACAAGGGGAAAAAATTTAGAAAGCCCATATAGTTGTTGCTCACCTGGTAACATGATATGCGGATAAATACAACGTTTTTAGTTTTGGGGGCCAAGAAGGAACTCCTTTTAGGCATTTAAGTTTATCTGCATAAATGAGTCATTAGGAAAATAAAGGGTAAGCATAGTGCTAAAAGGGTGATGAGACAACCACATTCCTGCCTTGCTTAAACTTGTTCAGGATTCTTTATAGCTGTTTCCGTTTCAAAGGTGGCTGCTTGTTTATGTGTCTGTGACACCTTGATTAGCTGGCCTGGGTCCATGCTGTCTGGATTAGGGATACCTTTTTGCCTCTTCAGATTGTACACAATGTGGGACTTGACCTTGATCTCTACCATTTGCACTTTAAGCGGGATTTTCAGTGGTGTTGCTTGCCAGCGCCGGCTTTAGTACTTCAGGCGTTAGTGGGGTCAGCGTTCTTCAGGGAAATGCAAGATTTGCATCGGACTTGAGAAAAGAATTGTAGTTAACATGGATTTCATTAAGGCGTAACACTTCCTTGTTCATCTGGAATAAAAGCGAGAGAAGGAAAGCTGTCATTTTTTGTAATAAACCTGAATACTTCATACAATAGATCAGTTGACATGTAAGCTTTGTGCCAAGCTAGTGAAAACTAGCACTTAGCTGAATTTGGCTGTCACAAGCCTAATGATTGTGATATGTAGTTACAGTCACTTGTTTCTGTGAGATCAGGAGACAGGTATGTCACTTCCAGGTGACAAAAATGAAAGCCTTGTGCACAGTGAGATAGGAGGCACAGCTTGGGGGGGTAGCAGAGGGAGGGATTCCTCAGTGTGGTTGCCACTGGAAGCTCTTGGAGTGTAAGGCACCTGGTCAGACCCTCATTTTAACTTATAGGAAATGAAGAAGGAACTTCTCCAAGCATGGTTTTCACTGTGCTATCGGTTAAAATGATCTCTGCAATGGACCCTCTTCTGTCAGAAAACAGGAGACACATGCCCTTTCCTCACTTCAAATCCAGGCAGTAGGACTGGGTGTGATTCTGTAAACAGGCGTGCATGTGTGTGAGGGAAGTATGGGCAATCCTGGGTTTTCTCCTTTTGACTTCATGGATCTAATGCTGTAGCGCTACCAAGAAAATCTTTAACTGCTCTAGAACATTTTGGCGTACAAATGCAAAGAAAATGCTATTTTTCTTGACATTTGTTTTCCATGGTACCACCAAAAAAGAGCTTGGAGCTTTTTGCTTTTGTTAGTGGTTCAGGAGGTTGGCTTGAGTACTCTTTTTGATGAAGGTCTTCCATAAGTTTGTGTTGATGTGCTTGCAGAGCTTCTGGAAATGAAGACTGAAGTGCTCTGGGTAGCCATGGTGAAATAAGAAACAATAACTTTCTGGAGTGAGTGTAAACTAGGAGGTTGCTGCCACGTGACAAAAATACTTCATGGATTTTTTTTTTTTTTTTTGGCAATTTGCAGCACTTAGAAGAGTTGAATGTTCAATTTGGTGAGGTTTTTGTCATGCATTTGCATTGCTCTTAAAAGATTGAAGAGTATAAAACTGAAGCCTTGCTTTCTATTCCACTGAGTGGGAAATAGTCATGTAATGGCTTGTCTGGGCTGAGAAATTTGGGGAAAATTTAACCTGAATTTGCACACAGTGGAAGTATAAAGAAGGCATTTAGATCACACAAAAATTATGCATGAGTACTGTCATGGAAAGAGTGGTTAAATTTGAATATGAGCCTCAGGGATGTAGCACGTGTCTCCAGTATAATCTGATTGCATTTTGTGGGGTTTACGTGCATGAGGATACAAGGAGAACTGTGAATTCACTTGTTGCTTTAGTAAAAAAAAAAAATTAAAAAGGAGATTTGCTCGTGTGTTGGCAGCAGAAGTGTCTCTAGCATGCGCTTTCACGGCAAACCGTGATTAAACCAGCAATCTGAGAGTTTGTGTGCTTTTTCAGAGAACTCTTGGGTTCTTCTCCCAAGTGTCAGGGAACGGGACAAGAGGAAATGGCCTCAAGCTCTGCCAGGGGAGATTTAGACTGGACATTAGGAAAAAAAATTCATGGAAAGGGTGATTGGGCACTGGCAGAGGCTGCCCAGGGAGGGGGTTGAGTCACCTTCCCTGGAGGGGTTTAAGGGACAGGTGGATGAGGTACTGAGGGACATGGTTTGGTGTTTGATAGGAATGGTTGGACTCAATGAACCGGTGGGTCTCTTCTAACCTCATTATTCTGTGATTCTATGATCCTAAGTAGTGAAAAGCTGATTTCAGGTGATCACACCAGAACTTGAAATGTCATCGCTCAGGAGAACAAGATGAGGGCAAAGCTGTGGAAATGTATGGAGTTTTCTGCATGTTGTTAGGAGTACAGAGCAGCCAGATCGATGTACCTTATTGCGTTTAAATGGTGCAGTTACTGTTTTAAGTTCTCCTCAGATAAATCTTAAAGAGTTCAGGTGTTGCCTGGGACATGGTGTTTCTTGGAGCCAGCAGACCTCTTTTATGTACAGAGTCATTTAAGTAAATGAAGTCTGTTGTCTTTGTGTGTCTGTAAATGGTTTCAAGAAGCATCTTGTCTTCCAGCTGTTGCATAAGAAGTTAGTGGTGTGAGATCAACAATTTACATGTGGAACACACTACTGCACTGCCCTGATTATTGTAATCTCTTCTGTTAATTAGATCCTGAGATTAAACGCTGTCTTGCTTTTCAGTGCGCTTAATGTGTGCCCTATCAGGTCTAGTTAGCACATGTTTCTAGCTGAAATATCTGGGTAAGTCAGATGCTCTGAAAAGATCTAAGCATAGTTTACTTAAAGGCATGTTAAGGGGGAGCCATGCAGAGAAGAGAAGCACACAAAAAAAACCCTCTTGAGAACCTTTCTGGAGGTTAAATAGATGCTGGAAAACATTGGGGGAAAAATGAGGTATTAAAATAGGCTGGTGGTTCTGTGGGCCTTTCAGTTTGCTGTTCCATTTAATTTAATAGTACAGAGATCTGGCTCCAAAGTCTCTTAACTAATTAGCTTCGAGATGATAGCTCAAGTCTCTTACTAGCTCCCTAGTACATCTTGTTGAGATTTTAAGTTCATATCGTTGGATTTCCTATGAATTCTGTTCTGTTCCTAGGACACCAGTTCTCTGTCCCTTGTTTTTATGCATTGTGTGGATGATACACCTTAACCACTTCATCAGCATTTTTTGAGCCAGCGTCTCTAGGGAACCACTCGAGATCATTGCTAAAATGAGTCCTCATGGCAATTCACAGGTAAATTCTTTAATCTGACATTTCACGTACAGGAATTGCTTCTTTTCAGCCGGCTCCTTAGCTTCAGCTTGTCTATTCATCTCCTTGTTTTCTCTAATAACTCTGTATGTCACGCTAGTCAAACATTTTAGTGACGTTCTCATCATATGTGGCATTTCCTTTTTTCCTGAAACATACGTTATCAAGTCAGTTGGATGTACTTCAGCTTCAGTAAACACAGGTGGTGTCCTGTTTTCTGTTTGTTTTCTTTTTCTCCCTTCTCTTCTTCAGGTTGTTTTCAGTTAGACACACTTCTGCAGCTTTATACAAACACCTATAATTGTTTATCTTTGAGAGATGAAAACTTCTCTGTATTTCTAAATAATCAGAGCTTCTGTAGGAAATATTTGAGAGATGAATTAACATGGTGTTAATGTTGCCAAACTCTTATTTTGTGGTACGCACCTGCCAGGAGGCCTTTGAACAGTCCTGCCTCCTTTCCTGGTACACCAGCACCTTTTCCTGGAGGATTAAAATACCAGTTTGTGTGTTTGCAATCACAGCAGTGTCTGATGGAAACATATTTAGATTGACTTCTAATAAGAGGAGTGCTGACATGTTTTATACACCTACAACGTGATCTTTAATCTTGAAGCTTTATCTAGCCTAGGAGTTGTCGCTATGCTTTAATCTCCTTGCTGTATTAATCTGGCACGCTCAGTGCCTGCTCGCAGAGCTCTCAGTTATCTGCCAGTGGTTCCCAAGCCTTTTTGGTTACAAGCTCTTGTCAGCTCTCAGCTTCTCCCTTCAGTCAGAAGGGTCTGCTTTTGGCCATGGCCATTTACAGTGCAGTACAGACTTGTTTCCGTGTCCCAGAAGCCCATGGCACCATTTAGCAGGTTAAATTTTGTGATGCATGACCTGAGTCCTAGCTCTGTAACACTTCCATGGCTAATAATTCCCCGATTTATCTTTGAATTGATTGTCTGCCGCAGAGCTGCCTCATGACAGCTGTGAGTTTGTCAGCTGCAGAGACTAAAACTCTCATTTGTCTCTTACGTGCCCGAGATATAAGTGGTATGCGGTTCTTACAACAGTAATTAAATAGAAGGGTGTACAGCAGGGTTAAGTTCTCTTGCTCGTTTGAGATTGGCCAGAAGAAAGTCTCAGAGGCTGCTTCCTGTAGGCCAAATATACTGGATGATAATGGAGAAGAATAAATCCACAAGTGTCACTTTCACGAGGAAATGACAAGCCAGAGCTGCAGGAGAGTCTGCTGCAAGTATGGGGCTGCTGGTGAAGTTAATGAATGTGGCCTTGGCAACTGTAATCTGTTAGAGTCAGACAGATGACTTCTTAATTCTACCAGATGCAGGGGTTGGAAACTCTCCTTTCTGAGTTCCAGGACATGCTTGGGGTTTCAAACAGATATGGTCTGCACAAGACACGCTGGAGGATCCATCAGTCCCAACTGGCAGGTTCCCTGTCTCGCTGTCTTCCATCACTGGGCAATATTCAAAGGTCTGTGGCGACACTGTTCTCTACAGATCCAGCGTGGATGGGGTGCACACGTTTCCATCCTCTCTGTGCTGCACTCCGATGTAGAGTCCTCATTAGTCTGTAATACTTCTGCCTGTCAGCCTGCACCCAGGCTCTCTCTATCTTTAGTACCTTCTGCCATGCTCTCAGAACATGACTGCTGAATTTTTACATCAGACTTCTTTGTCTCCATGCAAATGACTAATCAGGAAAACAAAACAAATCCTAAAGACTCGGTGTATGTAGAAAGAGCAACTCCTGAAAAATAGCAGTGGTTTAACGAATGGTTTACAGCTTTGTCTTTATGATCTCATAGTACTAGAACAGTAGATCTGTGATATATTTTATGTCAGTTTGAACATTGTAACTTAAAAGTAGTAGATGTGTTCCCTTCTTTCGTTACAGGAGATATTACTGTTTTAATTTATGCAGTGAGCAGTCTTGCAGCATGAGGAAGACTTTGGTCCTCTCACTGGAATCGGTGCCCTTTTTACTTGGAGCTTTATAGTTTAGAACCAGTGCAACTGAGACACTTGGAACTAAGCAATTATTTCTGATTTATTCTTGGTCTGTGTTGCTTTTACACTTGGTATTGTGCTGTTTGTGTGTAATATCAGTGGTGTTAAAAAAATAAAAGATTCTGCAAAACCAAAGAGAATATAGAAGAGCGAGCTGAGGTACCATCCATCTTTAGGTGAAGAGAATCAAAATCAAGCAGCAGGAATGCACAGAACTGGGTTTTGAGAGCAGTCAGTGCCTATCCCTGTCCTACCTTGCAGCGGACATTAGGTAATGTGTTCTTACTAGGATCTCTAAGAAGATATTTGGCTTCATGCAGGCCCCTTCAGTTCTGCTCAGATGAGCTCTGAGCCAAGACAGCTGCACTAAGTGGCTGTTCCGTGCCCTGCGTTCCGGGCGGGTGCTGGCAGTTGAGGGACGGGGCTGCTGGAGTTCAGAGATTGCCAACCAGGAGCACTCTCTCTTAGGTCACAACTGTGGCACCCACTCCAAGGTGATGGATGGGGATGACTAAATGGCTTTGATGAGCAGGTGCTGGGCTCACCATGACTAAAGCTGAGGAGAGAGATGAGAAATTTTGTAACTGTTTTTAGGAATTTGCAGAGAAAAGGGAGCTCTTTCATCAGCCTCAGACCTGGTGCACAGCAGTTCTCTTAGCGCTGAGTGAGACGTGTTCCAGCATGTGGAGAGCTCGAGTTCAGGGCATTCATTAGCAGCACAGGTTTCTGACCAAAGCTTACACTTTAATGCTAATAACACCTATTCTGAAAGCTGGAATAGGTAATTTTTTTGCTATCCTTTGTATGGAAATACTCTTCAAGAAGTTAATTCAATGCATTTCTTCAGTAAAACACAACCGGGATTTAAGGCACAGTTGCCAAAACCAGTCCCCAGGTTTTGTATGGTGATAAGTGGCTGGGAGCCATGGATTATCAAACAGAGGGAGTATCAGCTCCCTCAGTACTCAACACTCAGCTGAGGTTCCAGTCAGGGAAACCAATATAAGACAGTCTGTACTTTTCTGTGAGGGGAAAGAACTGTGGTGTTAATGCAACAATTGCACCCTGAACTTCCGCTTAAAATGTACATATGGTTTTGAGCTTTATGCTTTCAGAAGTATTCTGCAGCTGCCTTACTGTCTCAATTTACAATAAAGCCATTTTCTAGAATAAATTGCTGGTTTTGACATCCCTGAATTTGTCCCAATGCTTTCACCAGTTCTGAGAATCAAAATGCACCAACCAGACTTGTGTCATGCAAATCCACTTTTCCGTCATCTGAGGTGTTCTTTTCCTATTCACATGAATGCTTAATGTTTTCAATAGCAGTGATAATGTTCTGTTAGAGCTTTGCCATGCCCTCACATGTAGTCTTTCTTCTCATGGCATGTTACAATTAAAGCTTTTCCTTTCTGTTATGGGGTTCAGTTTTGGGGAAACATTAGGAATATGAAACAGGTATTTCATGGACACTCTGGGCCTTCCTAGTTACTGAGTAATCATTAATATCTTGGAAGAGGAGCTGTTGGGTGCTTTTTCTTTTTGTCCTTAGCAGATAAACACTACTCCTGGTCTGTCGGAGAACTTAGAGTAAAGGAATAATGTGTGGGTTTGCACCTGCCCCTGTTTCCTGTGCCACAGAGGTTTCCCTTAGTTGGTACCAAGCAAATAATGTTATCATGGACCCTGGCACAGCTCAGGATTTCCAGGGGCACAGGTCTTTTCAGTAATTTGGCTAGGAATCACAGAATCGCAGAACAACCAGGTTGGAAGGGACCCATCCAGATTCATTTAAAATTGAGGGAACTTATTGCCACAATGCAGTTTTCACAAGTGTTAAGCAGTTAGAGGTCTCGGTGCACAGAATTAATCTTTCATCTGGAAATTACGTATGCTTTGCACACAGACCTGGATCAGTCAGGATTATTCCTGTGCACTTACTCATTTGAAACAGTAGCTGCTTCCTGACTGTGTTTTGGTTTGCCTCTCTGAAGCTTAACTCTCTGAAATACTGCCTGCCACTCTTCTGTGGTAGCTTCTGCTGGTCTGTACTGAAAATTCAGGAAGGTCTTCTTTTGGAGAGCCTTTTTAGCAGCAGTTCAGGGGAAGAGGTGGCTGCGAAGCAGTTGCCACTGTAATGAACATAGGAACAAACTTGTGCATGAGTACAGAAAAGCTGCCACTTGCTGTTAGCGAGCCGTGCTGATGGTAGATGGAGTCAATGTCCTCAAAAGCCTCTGGCACGTGAACTTGTTAAAAAGTGTGCCAAAGACCCCATTTTTACAAAATAAATGGTCTTATCAAATGCAGTGCTGGAATATGTGTGAAAAGCAAAACGCTCTTTTATAGGCCTTCTCCTGTGAAAGGGAACATTACTGCTAGCGATATATTGATGTATTTTAGTATTTGAAGTCTTCAACTTGCAGTATGGAATTGCTCTACCATTAAAGCTGGGAAGTGGAGTTCTCTCACTGTCAGGGATTTCTTCCTAGACAGTCCCAGGACTGTCCAGCCTGCAGCTTTAGGTCCCTGTCTAAGAACAACCTCCCTCATACAAACTCTTTAAAACAGAGAATACCTGAAAGTTTCTTTGTCTTTGAAGCTGTGAGGAAAGGGACATGGGAACAATTTCTGTGTCTGAGGTTAGTCCGGTGGGAGTAACTTGGAGGATACAAGTCTGGTTTCTGAACTGAGAGACCAAGGACCAGGTCAGCCCCAGCACTGAATGCTCTTGTGTTTTTGTGGCGTTCGGTGTCACTTCAGCCTCCATTTATGGCCTGTAGCTCAGCATCTATTTCAAGTTTTTAACCTAATGGTGTTTACGAAGTAGCTAGGTTAACACTGGCTCCTTTGTGCGCTTCCAGTTTGAAGTGTGCTGTCCGAGAGGAAATTGAAGATCTGAAACACTGCATACTTATCTGGATGGTTCATTTCCCTGGTCCAGTCACCCACTGCAGCTAAAGGTTACAGGTTTGCATTCCATGGATTCCAGTACATGAAAGTGAATGGTGCACATTGACGTAATTTTGAGCAAAGAAACCTTGTGCTTGCTTTCTTTTCATAAATACCATCAGGCTTGGCAGTGGTAGGCTGAGTTCAGACTAGTTTTACTGACCTGACTTAAAATATGGCTTTAAACAAGGTTTAAAAAGTACTCTTGATTAGTTTGAAATGAGAACAGTTTGGCAGCTCCAGCCAGGAGATTTTTTTCAAGTAGAGCAAGGCAAGATTTGCAGTAGGCGATGGTACCTTTTATTAGGCCAGCTGGTGCTGGAGAAAACAGATGCGTGTTTAGATAGAGAAGTGTTTAAAGTCTGAAATAGAAATAGCAAACTTGAAATTAAGTACACAGTAAGAGCAGTTGTTCTAATTCAATTATAAACATGATTATACTAAGTAGTTAGACAGTTGGAGGAAGCAAGGGGTGCTGGTACCTGCAGTGAGGTGGTTTTTCCCCTCTGTCTCAGAGCAGCCAGTTATCCATTAAAGGAATAGTTTGAGGTGAGATATGTTGTCAAAGTTATCAGATTAGTACTTCTGCTAAGGGTGTAGCTGTACATCATCCCTAGCTTAGCTGTTTGAGGACTTTCCAGGTCATACAGAAAGCGTTTCTGTGCCTGGGCTGGTGCTGCTGTTTATGGGATGGTGCTGTGCCCAGTGCCTGAGGAGTGGTTTTGGTTAGGAGTGAATTTCAATAAAATTCACTGTAGGGATGTGATTGGCATCACTTGGCCTAATGCTTGTGAGAATTGACGGTTTAGTGGGCACATGGATGGGAATTTTGGGCACTAGAGTCAATGTAGCATTCATGTATCTGAAGTCTGTTGGTTTTAGTATTCAGAAAAGTTTGTGGTTTTGTGATGGTTGGCAAGTTGCCATGGGTCAGGATACAGAGGTTAAGAGTGGGTGGTAGTTTTGTGGTGCTAAAAAGTTATTTGCTTCTGTTGTAAAACGATGCAGCTAAGTGAGAAATGGGATGTGCACAGCTTTGTGAGTCAGATTCACCCTTCCAGATAGGAATGTGTTGATTATTATAGGTGCTGTGTTTCAAACCCAGTGATTCGAACCGTAACATTAAGCAGAGGGTGAATAAGGACCTAACTTTGGGGTGTGTGGAAGTCAGCAGGTCACATAAGCAGTATTTTTCAGTTCTATTAGGTTTTTTTTTTCTATTTATACAAAAGTGCACACTTCACCTTTACTGTTTCTAAGCACAGAAACATGACATGTGTTTAATCATTGTCCCGAAACACTGGGTGTGAATTGGTAAATGCTGTTAAAACTTGTTTTTCAGTAGCCTTGAAACAGTAAGAATGAGCTAATTTACTTTGAACTGCTTAAAGGTCAGGTCTACATGACTGCTGCTAGGACTGGAAAAATAAAAGAACTAATTTTCAAATGAATTGTACAGAGTCTTTTGATACAGTAGCAATTACCTTCAGGTTGGGTTTGACTGTTAGTGGAGAAAGTTCTCCTTGCCCTGGAAGTGCTTGCATTTTAATTCTCACCTTATCTGGAGGAGTCTGTGCTTTGGCAAGATGGCAAATCCCTGCACATTTCCATTGTAGGAATGCATGCTGGAAAAACATTCTCTTAAACTGTGTCTGCAGCAATCTTTAATACAGCCCATTAAATATGAGCTGAAGTGTCCTGCTGAGAATGTTTTTTAGACTTTTGAAAGTGTCTTAAAACTTCACTGTGTTTCTCTGGATATTTACAATGCTCTAAAGTGTTGTGGGCCAAGGGTGTCAGCATGTGCTTGGGGATGGCAGGGCAGAGGAAGGAAAAGCAAGCCGCCCTTGTCCCTGCTTACAGAATCACTGATGGTTTGTGGCTCAAAGATGAACAACTTTTCCAGCTCCAGCCCAATTATTACTTAGTTTATGTGCACACCTTGATCTCCCCACCCCAGACACTCCCAAGGGACTGTGTATATTCAGTTCTAGTCCGTGGTTCTTCCTCACTCCTGGGTGTCGCACTCCATACCATGTGGTCTGACGGCTGCTGTCGTCAGTGGTGAGACGTGACAGAATATCACTGTGAAATGGTGATGATCTGGAGAAGTTAGACCTGAAGTGAGTTTGTAGCGCTGTACCCTTTACTCTCTTCCGTCACTGTGACTTAGTGCAGCTGTAGAAGTGCCCTGTGTACTGAAAGATTAACAAAGAGAATTCTTTATAACCATTTTATAACCTGGCTGGGCTTTAGCCTGCTTTTCATGTGGAAAACATTTTCATATTGTTTAAATTACCTTCTAAAAATATTTGATGTTTTTACTACCTCATTAACTGACCTTGTTCCCCTTCCTCAATCCACCCCTTTGGTTTTTCTGAAAATAGCAGGCATGTGCATCCATCCTTTGTGAACACTGAAGCTGGTGTAGGAGCCACTTGTTCAAGTGGTGATGTTGGGGCAGCGAGGCAGAAGGTTGTTTTACAGAAGGGGCTTAACAGAGCGATATCCCACATAGATGGCAGGCACACTGATCCTGTAATAAATTTAAATCCATTTATTGCACATCACTGGCTTCCGCTATTTTATTTGAAATTCTGTAACGAGATCAAGGTCAAGGAAGCAAAAGATGAAAGGAGAAGGGGAAAGGAAGCCAGAAGAGGGGAGAGGCGGGCAGGAAGGGGTAAGGAGGACAAGGAATGGTTCAGAGCAGGATTTGAAGGAGATGAGCAGAACAGAGCTCTCTGTCTTAGAGACTGGAGAGATGAGCATTTCTCTACTCCTTCAGATGAACAGAGATGGAAAACGGGTTAGTCTTTTGGGCGTGGAAGTTAGGAGCAGTGCCTGCTTAGATTTTCTTCCTTGTTTATAATTAAGTATTGATACTATTTCTAAATGCCAGATATACCATTGATAGTCCTTGAAAATGAATTATTCTTTTTGTAGCCAGTTGCTGAATAGAGGTACTTCTGGACTTCTGATGTGCCAAGGAGTTGCTGCAGCGACTGGGAATTGAGAAGGAAGGGTATCCCAAGGCCATTTTAGAATATGCTGTTACAAGATTTTACTGTAGTGTTTTGGTCTGAGATCAATTAAAGATGTTTTTCATTTGATTCCTGCTGCAGAACAAAGAGTCTGGAACTTCAGATCCCTCTGGAGGTCAATATGTTTTCTTTCACTGAAGGGAGTGTTTTGCTTGCACTTAACTTCTTCCTCTGCAGCAGCGTGAAATTTAATTTTAAACCCAAATGGCCCTTATAGTTTCACTCAGACTTTATATATATATATGTGTGTGTGTATATATATATATATGGTTAAGTGTTAGTTAATCTGTTCTCTCAAATAGAGATTTTTCCTCTGTCTGAAAGGGTTTGCAGTATCAAAAGTGAAATAAGAACAAGGAGCAGCCAAGTGTAAATGTGTGTGGAAGAAGGTAGGCTCTGACAGCTGCCATATCAATATGTGCTGAGACTGATGAGATTTGTGGTGGGTTGTTCCAAACATGCAGTGCTCTCTGGATCTGCGAAGCTCCACATGAGCAATTTGCAAGCGTGGTGTGTTTTTGCATATGCGTAAGGGAAAAGAGAAGGGTGATGTGAAGAAGCTGCCTGACTCTGGGAAATAATCAAACCCAATTATGTTGTTAATGTTTCACCCCAGTAAAGCTGGTGGTTATATTTCCGTATTGTGTTAATTCCAGGTCATGTGGAGCACAGAAGACTTTTCATTGAAGTTTGAGGGGGCAAAACATGGTGGCTTAGGTTTCCTTTACAATTAAATAATTGAAATAACTGGAGCAAACCCAGGAACTGATTTCCCTTGTTTGGAGATGCTCCAATCTTTGTGAGCAGAGACAGCCTTGGTGGCCACTGGAGCTTCTCTGCAGGGACAGAGGATGCCCAGGCTACCCGCCCCTAGCCTGACACAGTGTCTCTCCCCTCCGTACTGCAGAGGGAGGGAATCGTCAATCAACTTCATCTGTCTCATGTCAGAGGCATTTAGCATCTAGATATTGTTGCAGCATTAACCCTTGCACACAGTGTGGGCCACGCACGCCCTTCTGCTTCAGCGCCCTGCACTGAAAACATGATTTGCTGCCACACATAGTAGAGAACCCTTCCACAAGAAGGCAGTTTGCTTCTCAGAAGGAAGACGTTGCCCTCCTTGTGTTATTTATCACATATATAAAATCAATTTTTGTGTATTTTCTTGAAACCTAAACTTTCCTTGGAGGTTTATAATCCATTGAGTTTTTGAAGGAATTTTCAATAACTTCTCATCCTAGTCCTAAACTATTATTAAAAGCAGCTTTAGGCGAACAGAACCTGTGCTATAGCAGGAGAGCAGGGCTATTGCCAACTTTTGGTTTATGTTTACTAGCTTGAACTCTGAAAACTCATGCAGTAAATTCTCTGAAGCTTTTCTGATATTAAATACCTTCTCTGGAAGATCTGATTGCTCCTGCACACTTATAAGTGGAGCCACTTCCACTTAAAGGAAACATTGGACAAAGTCTGTCAGGTTTAAGAACCATGAGCATTAGTTTCCTGAGGCCACAAAGAAAAATTACAGGTTTTTCTTACACAGGTAATAGTTAAAAAATGCTTTCTTTTTAGTGTTACAGGCATCTCTTCACTGTTATGAATTAGTTTTGAGTGGACAGTAGCAGAAATGTGGAAGGTGGTATCAGTGATAGACTGCAAATTGTTTGGTCTGTGTTCCTGAAAATAACAGGTACGTAATTGCATTTCTGTTAGAGTTAGTCCATTGCTTAATCTGGATCCTAGAAAAACCTGATCCTGGAGAATCCTCATGGTCATACAGAGGCTTAAAATTGTGAAGTCACTTGACTTTTGCTTTCAGAGGTGGAAATGACGGTTTTCCTCTTTTTTTTTCTTTAGGATATCTGTGATCTCTCGTATGTGGAAAGAAAGCAGAAAGGTGGAAAAATGGGTGTTAAAACATTCACTCATAATTCTCCTGCTCACAGTCAGGAGATGCTGGGAAAGCTAAACATGCTCCGCAACGATGGACATTTTTGCGATATCACCATCCGCGTCCAGGACAGAATCTTCAGGGCGCATAAGGTGGTTTTGGCAGCCTGCAGCGACTTCTTCCGCTCCAAACTCGTTGGCCAAGCAGAAGACGAGAGCAAGAGCGTGTTAGACCTGCACCATGTGACAGTGACTGGGTTTATACCTCTCCTGGAATACGCTTACACAGCAACGCTGTCTATTAATACAGAAAACATTATTGATGTGTTAGCTGCTGCCAGCTACATGCAGATGTTCAGCGTTGCTAGCACGTGCTCGGAATTCATGAAGTCCAGCATCTTGTGGAATACACCCAACAGCCAGCAGGAGAAGGTGCTGGATGCGGGACAGGAGAACAACGCAAACTGCAACTTTACTTCTCGAGATGGCAGCCTTTCTCCAGTTTCTTCCGAGTGCAGCGGAGTGGAAAGAACCATTCCCGTGTGCCGAGAGTCACGACGAAAGCGCAAAAGCTACATCGTGATGTCTCCGGAGAGCCCTCTTAAGTGTAACACACAAACCAGTTCCCCTCAAGTGCTGAATCCTTCAACTTCTTACCCTGAGTCCAGAAATCAGCCCGTGGACTCGTCCTTAGCTTTTCCCTGGACTTTTCCTTTTGGAATTGATCGAAGACTTCAGTCTGAGAAAGTGAAGCAGGCTGAGAACTCTAGGACTTTGGAAATGCCTGGGCCCTCTGAGTCCAACAGACGAATTGCAGATTATGTGACTTGTGAGAGCACAAAAGCCAGTTCTCCCCTCGTGATTGAAGAAGATGTGCGTGTCAAAGTGGAAAGGTTAAGCGACGAGGAAGTTCATGAGGAAGTGTCGCAGCCTGTTAGCGCATCCCAGAGCTCTCTGAGCGACCAACAGACGGTCCCAGGAAGCGAGCAAGTGCAGGAAGATCTCTTGATCAGCCCACAGTCTTCCTCTATAGGTATGGCCATTTCTGGGTGTAGATCTCTGTACAGATAAGGTGTGTGCACTTGTGATTTTGTTGGAGGGAGTCTGCTTCAGGTTTTCTCATGAGTTACTTTTGTGAAACTGCATTTTGTTTCTTGTTTTATGAAGTGCTACCTGTAAACTCTTGGTGGGGAGATAGGACTTGGAGCTCTTTAAACAACTGTGCGTAGGGAGCTAAGAAAGGTAAGGGAGAGATTGATAACTCCTTTTTTATCTCCAGTTGCTTGACTGGGGGAAATAATTGTGGTTTCAGTAGTGCCAAAATGCATGATCTCAGCTGAGCTGCCTTGCTAAATTTAAGACTTGTCTGTGGCCACAGAGGGATAGAATGATACTTTGCATCAGATACAAAATGTTGTACGGTCATGACAGCCTTTGTAAGAAGATTTGCAGAATAAGTGGTGCAGCACTGTCATCTTAATGCCCCAGATGCAAACAAAACCACACAGTCATAATATTGCGAGTCTTTCCATTTCTGTGGGATCTGGTTCTCGAATTGCTCCTTCAAATACTGCCAGATGCTGAGAGAAACCTTTTTTTCCATGAAAGACAATTTGAAACCAGTTTTGGGTTCTTCTAGCAGTCTGTGGTTTATTAATAGCTAATACTTGAAGGGTACCGAAGCAATCCTGTTTGCATCAAATGGCTTTTAGTAAGTCAGAAGATAGCAGGGTTGCAATATTTCTAGTTTAATTACCAAATTTTTGCCAAAGTCAGCTCTTTTGCTTTCAGTTAAGTGGCTTGACCTGTGCTCAACAGAGTTTGTTTACTGAAAGATTTTTAATAAAGCCTGTTTTGTTTGAAGAGCATAAGAATGGTGATTGTGCTGGCCTGCTTCATTCAAGTAATGTATACGTGAAAGGCTGCTTCAGTTACTTAAATAAACTACAATAAAGTAAATAAAAGTAGTCTAGTAGCCTGCATTATTTGTTTTGTTTGGTCAGCACAACTCTGTCCCTTCTCTGAAGAAAGTGAGTGATAGATCAGCCTGACCATTCCAGGCTTGCAGTTTATAGTCAGTGTTGTTAAACCATTCAGGTTACGCTCACTAAAATGAAACAAAAATATTTTCCATTCCCATCCTTCAAGGCTTTGTTATTATTTTCATTTGTTGCTTTGCGTAGCCCATGTGTTCATATTTTAGATCATGATGCTTTTTCTGAATGAAAATGTTTTATTTACTGGAGACAGGGCTCTTTAGCTTTTCTGAGAAGCAGGCTTAATATGAATTTAAATATAAATCTTGAAATGTAGTTTTCCAAAGTAATGTGCAGATTAAAAAAGTAAAAGAAACAATTTGCTTGCTGAGTAGACTCCAGGAAAAGTGATCCTGTTCCAGAACAGGTTTAGTTTGGCTCAGTTTTTAACTCATAGTCGGAACTTTGGAAAGGCCTTACCCAGTCTGTGGGATAAGAGATGAAATTTATTTCATCAGCGTCATTGTCCCATCATGGACAAAATAGAACAAGTAGAAATAACGATTAGGAAAAGTTAAAAATAGCATATCAAGTGAAAGGGAGTGTTGCCAACTATAAATATTATTCCCGAGCAGTGTAAAAGGACAAACTGGGGATAAACTCCAGGTTGCAGATGAGAAGCAACTAGGAGGTTTCAGAGGACATCTCTTGGAGCTGGAAATATCAGAAAAAATGCATCCTTAAAAGAGACTTGAATGAATTGGACATAGGAATGTGAGTCTGTGACTGAATCATAGAGGGAGGTGCCACTGCCTGCTATAAAATCTCCTTTTCTAGGAGAGTCTGAATGTTAATCAAAAAATGACCTCAAAACATGCTCCAATAGTCGAGCACCTTGCTGAATCCTGCTCTTGCTTTAGCCAGTTGCATGAAATGATTTCTTTCGACAGGCAACTTTGCACATCCCGCTCAGAAACCTCTCTGCTTTGAAGCCATGTGGTGTTTTGGGAAAGCTTTCCATTTTCTGTTTCCTATTGCAGGTTTTGTATCACTGAGATCGCTGCTTGTATGGCATGAGGGCAGGGGATCCTAGGCTTCAGTGATTATAATGATTAAAATTAATGTCTGTAATTGAGGATATTTGTACAGCATGTTCTTCCTTAAGGCGGCTACAGAGAGGAAGAAAAATCCGCTTGCCTTGAACCTGCAAAGTACAAAACTGTTCTTTGTCCTTGAATAGGTTTGAATTAATATTTAGTAGTCTTTGCATAACATTATTAGCTGACCTCATAAGAGGTTTTACTCACATTTTGCTGTAAAGAGAAATAGTGCCCTTGCTTCTCAGCGCAGTTCACAGGTACCTAATATGCGATAAGGCTTTGGAGGTAGAAAACACTTTTTACATCGCAAAGCTGTATTTCCTTATACAGTAATATAGCCTATTGTAAATGGAGACAGCAAAATATGTTAAAGTACAGCTTCCTCTTCCCTGAATGTATTTTCCTCATATAATTGCATATATTTATCTCAGTGTTTTATAGTGCATTTATGAAATCGTTCCTGCCTCTCTTTCTGATATTGCAAAAAAGCTCTTATTCATTCATCGAGCAATTTCAAAAATTGTTCATTTGCAATTTATTATATTTGGAAGCACTTTGTCATACGGAAGGAGACATGAAACAGGGCCTTGATAAATAAAATCATTATGGTCACAACAGTAGCTGTGTCTGAGAAGAGGTTTTCATAACTCATTAACACCGTTTTCATTTGAGAGGTGAAGGCAGAAAATTAAACCGCAGAGCGATTGGACTTATTTATCAGTAGACTTATGGTTAAGTATTTCCTATGAAAGAAAAATAAATCAAAATGGAATTAACTTCCGTAATGTTATGGATTGCATAGTTGCTGAATTTCACGAACAGAGTTTGTCAGCTCACAACAAAAGAATTGTGATTGTCCTGGTGTTATTGTGAGACTGCTGGAGAGAAGAGTTTCCTCCCACTGCTACCCCATAATGTAAGGTCATGTTAAGACAATAATCTTTCACTTCAGTTTGGTTTTGTAGCACGTGCTGTCCTGTATAGGGACAGCCTCCTTTGGAACCAGTACTCTCAATCTGTTTGATAAAATAAGCACATTTTCTTCTTCTCTTTCCATATCTTGGTTCCTTCTCTTTTCCATTTTGTCTGACGCTTGTCACAGCAGATCTAATGATACTGGATTTTCCTAGTGTGCTTTGGAGAAGGAGTCCCAAATTCAGATTGCTCACGTGCCATGCTCTTAGAAAGCAGAATTTTTATGACAGGGCAAGAACAAGTCCTAGCAATGTCCTAAGCTTTGTTTGTTCTCAAGGTGCAAGTGGAGGGAGAGAAACTTCATTGGCTCCTCTGTTCCTGTGTCAGATGGATCCTGTGGTAGAGACCCAGAGGCTGCTTGACTGTCCAGAGAAGTTCAAGTGATACTTAGTGTTCAGTCTCAACAGAGGGAAAAGGAGGCAAAACAGAATGACTTCTGCACCACTTCCCAGTGACTTTTCATGCTACTGATCACACGCATCCTGGTCTGGGAGCCCCTGTTTTGGAGAGGAATGACATCAGTTCTGGTCCTTCTGAAACTTGGCATCCTTCATTCGTTTATCTTTATCATCTCCCATTGCATCCATAACTAAAGGAAAGGGAAAGGAGGCATGCAAGGAGATTCAGTCTGCTCTCTACACACAGCTTAAAGAGTGAATGAAGCATGGCTTATCTAAATGGTCAGACTACCCCACCAGAGACTGTTTATCAAGGGCTGTGGTTGTCAGCGGGTGGGTACCAGCTCTTCAATTTATTTCAGCACCGTACTGCCAACTTCCCCCCCAGTACAGTGACGTCAGGCCAAAACAACCTTGCCTAATGTGCCTGAACAGGGATTGAACACCATGCTCCAAGTGGTGATGAGGGAGGCTCGTCTGAGCAACAGCCATGTCAGGTGAATGAAGTCATAGCTTTGTTTTAGTGCTGCATTTACCTTTGATTCTGTTTCCAAAACCCACTTGAGCTTCATTTACTTTAACATTGGTTCATGGAACAAAACCGTGGAATGGTTTTGTATGTGTGTTTCTCTTGTAAACAGATGTTTGGTCTCTTTTGGGTTGCATTTCCAATTTCTCAGTTGGCTCTTTCTGTATCAGCATCGTATCAATAAATGGAGGTGTTATCAAAGAATGTATATATATGGATGTAATGTGGTGTAGCAGCATTGAACTCTATTGCTCAAGATGTCTTGAGAATTGATAAAATAGTCCTTTTGGGTGAAGGTAACATTTCTGCTTTACAGTGTCAGTACTGGATGTGTTTTGAGAACTGTGTATTTAACACAGATTCTTTCCATTTTCCAGGTGTGCCAAGTATTTGCCCTTTGAGTTGTCATTTTACTAAATAATGTGCAGAGGAGAAGCTGATTTGGAACACATTGCTCCTGAGTTTTCTAAATGATTTCCTTATAACAATTCTAGTATCTTCTCACCCAGGAACCAGATTTAGGAATGAGAGCTTTATGTGTATTTACCTGTCCCCAAACCCTTTTTTGAACACTTATTTGCATTAAACTACCCTTTTTTCTCTGCCTAGGCTCAATAGATGAGGGGGTTACGGAGGGATTACCCACACTCCAGAGTACCTCCAGCACTAATGCTCATGCAGATGATGACGATCGGTATGTACCAATGTAGTTTACAAACTCTTCTGCAGCAAATGCTGTGCTGTAATTAACATACCCAGCCTTAATCCCGGAATGCTGAGTTGTTCCTACATCTCCTCCTCTCTGTTGATCGAAGTACAATCAGTGCCTGAGGGTTCAGTAGCTTTAGAAGAATGTAGGTGACGAAAGTTGCTTACCTTGTTGCCTTTCATTTACTGTCTATTTCCAGACAACTGCTGAAGAAAGATACTGATTTTTTTTTTTTTTTGGCTGTTTCTTCATCACAGCTCTTTATTAATAGCTCAAAATTAATCTTCAGTGTGAAACAGAGGTGGTAGTTTTATGCATGGTAAAGCTGCAAAAGCAACAAACTGAAAAGGAGGTACCCAGTCTTGCCTTCAGCAGGCTTTGCTGCTAACATAAACCACAGAGCAGCCTTACGATTTGTCTCCCAAACTTCCTGCATGGAGCTTCTTATCAAGATGCTCCATCCCTTTCCAAGCAGAATTATTGGCAAGGTAGCTTTTGCACACTGTTTTGTTAGGCAGGCAGGTCTGAGGAAGAAGTGTGAACCTTTGGGAGTCATTCCAGAAACTGTGTCAAGTGAAACTCCCTGTAGAGACAACCATCAAAAGCTGCATTTTCATAGCTCCTGAAACCTTCCCTGCCATTTCCATCTAAAATCTGTCCTATTGTGGGATTAGATCTGAAGAGAAAATAACTGCCTAGATAAGACTTTGTGTATGACAGAAGATTTTATCTATATGCTAACAAACCTCAGTATAAAAATAATATGCAGCTCTTGTGGTTTGAATTGATAGTAGGAGCACATGTTGCATTAGAACTAATCCAGGTCTTTAAAGCTCTAATTCTCAAGTCAAGTGGCATTTTCAGCAGTGGATTATTTCAGAGATTTGCTATGAAATTGCAGAGCCTCAGTACAAACTTCATAGAAAATTCAAAATACATAAACCCCTTTAAAGACACTGAAAATTCACACCGAAAGATCTCTTTTATGCAGAGAAGGGAAGAATATTCGCCTTAGTTTATGCCCAAGTTTGAAAATAATTAGTCTCAGAGTAACAGAAGCATCAGCAAAATGAACTAGAATTTGCACATTGTTTATGTAACAATAAGGGAATTAATAGTTAAGGGAGTTTGTCAGAACTTTAGACTTAAGAACTAAAGATTTCAACCACGTGATTTATTTTATAAATTAAAAGGAAAGTGCCAAGATTGCACTTACTCTGTGAAATCAGTTCAATGTGTAAAATGCATTCAAGTCCTAAGAAATTTTCATTTACATTTATGCATGATTATGCCTGTCAGGAGGGGACGGTGCATTCGGATACGCTGTGACCACCCTTTGAGCACTGAACTTTTAAATTCCCATTTCAAGCACTGGATGGGCACATCGCAAAAAAAATCTGGCCTGTCATTCACTGTGCAGCAATGTAAGCACAAGAACTCTGGGTGCACAGAACGCCAGATAATTTAAAACATCTCTGCCTAGCTGAACCAAGTGAAAACGTGATCAATAAATCATACAGATACAGAAAACTTCTCTTGTTTTTTTTTGTTTACTGTTTTTTTTAGTTCACCATTAGTTTAAGTCCAGGTTGTACATCAGTTTATTAATAGCGATTCTCAGACTGTCGAAATCAGTTGAGTGAACAGTGCAAATGTATATTTAAAAAATATACGTTTTAGTAAGTCTATATTATAGTTATATTCTTAAAATAAAGCAACAGACAAGTCCATCTAAGGTTTTCTCACTATTCTATCCTTAGCCCTGTGGAAACAAGCATAAATATTTCAAAATTTAAAATGTCTTGTGTTGAGTTGCTGTGTTAAATAATTAACATCATTAATTGCTCCTCCTCCATAATCAGTGTTTCATAAACAGCAGGTCACGGATAATTGTCAGTTTAATAGACACACAGGAGACTGTTAAGTATCAGAACTACTGTTTCACTATGAGATGTCCGATATGTTCTTTCTCTATATTTCGCATCTGGATTGTACTAACTTTGCTAACGTGAATCTCATTCAGCCTTGGCTGGTTTAACGATGTCTGTATCAGCCTGTGGCTGCGTTTAAAAAGGAATTGTGAAGGCTCAGTTATAAAGGATCTCTCTAATCCATTATAATGAGAAGCCCCGTTTTTCTAAACTAATTGTTATTTGTAAATAGAGAACATTTCCAGGCTCACTGAGCATTTTGGCATTCCCATTTGTCGGAGTTTAATTCTACATAGTTAAGTATATATAAGCTCTTGGTGAAGAAATTGCAAGTGGAATATTTTAGCGCTACAGTTGAAAACATTTTAAGCCTCTCTCTTTACCTAGTCATTACAGAAATTCTCTGGGATGTTAGATGAATCTCGACTGTGATGCCACTTATCACAAATTGCCAAATCTAGTGAAATCGAAAAATCTAGTATACGTGGGAAAGAGAAGCAAGTGAGAGAATGTATGATTGTTTCACATGTAATTTCTTCCTTGTGCCCTGGCCCACGGTTGTCACCAATTTGCATTTCAGCCTGCTTGCAGTGTAAGGATGGAGAAAGACGTGCTTGTCACTGGTAGCTGGAGGGCCTTGTTTTATCTGCTTTAACCAGCCTTTCTCATTGTGAAGTTTTTATATAGGAAAAGAAATCTGAAGTATTTTTAGAAAGCCTTAGGGGTTTTTTGCATTTTTGCCTTTTCACAGTCCCCTAACACGGGAATGAGAGAACGAGGACCTAAGAAACATGTTACCAGGAGATGAAATTCTTTGTAAAGCAAGTTAAACGTTGCAAAACACAAATGTCATTCTACACACTACGTGTGTACAACCAAGAGCAGGAGGACTGTTGTCTCCTTGGCTGCACATAACTGTGAAAACTGAAATTGTGAATTCTCCAGTCAGCTGAGCACAAGGAAACCTTTTCTGCAGGTTTACCCTTTAGCCAGACTGCGTGACATGTGCCAGGTAGCAGGTATGGGGCAGGTTGTCCATCCTGGACTTAAACTAGTTTGGCTGTTTGTTTATAAGGCTTCTAAAGCCCTGGGACTTCTTTGCTGTTTGCTTCTTTGCTTTTGGATGACAGACCTGTCTGTTCATCTGGGTTGAGGAAGTTTTCACTGGTAAACTGGAAGTGGTAGGACTGTAACAGCTTCAGAGATAAAACCAATGTTTCCACGCCCAAGTAGAGCCAAATCTGTTCTTTACCATAGTGATCTGCTCACAAAGAGGAATGGGAGTGCCAGTTCATCAGGAATTTGGTTAGACAAATCAGAGCCTATGTTTAAAAACGCCCTCGTTTGTCAGATGCATTTGGTGAACCAGCTGCAGGCTTTTTTAACCCCATTAGTGAGTCTAGATTTTGTCAGGCCTGGGACATGAGCTAGTAACTCCTCTCATGTGAAAATCAACAGATCTGTCAGCGTCTGTCTTCTCCACACCTCCCTAGGGCCCTACTGTGTACAAAAAGAAGTGAATGACAATAAAGCCTCTTCCTTAGAGCAAATACTATTCCAGTTCCATGTAAGACCAGAAATCCTTATTAGTTTTGTGACTAATTGATACTAAATGACTGTAGACTTTTGTCTCGTGTATATCGAGAGATGCCCAGTGCTCTCTCTCCAGATAAATTTTACTCCTGAAACTGTTGCCACTGAGACCTATCTCTGTACTCAGAATTCAGATCCCCAGCTCTCATAGAATCACAGAACAACCAGGTTGGAAGAGACCCACCAGATCATCAAGTCCAACCATAGTTGTGTTGATATCCATTTCCATAGCAGAGAAAGACAATAGAGGTATTGATTTTGAAGGTATGATTCTAGTTCTTGTCCTCCTGTGCTAATTCGGTCTGGATCTTTTGTATGATGCATAAGAAAATGGATTTGTGCAAAGTGCACATTAGAAGTCCCCAGATTCAGCCTAACCATGAAACCAAACATCTGGGCTTGAGATAGAAGCAGATGAGCAAAGGGAGGCTTTCTGTGTTTTTCTTCAATACGTTTCAGGCATTACAGTTGAGTAGAACTATAATTGCATTGTTCAGACCATGGAATAGTCAGGGTCAGAGCAGTCCCCTGCTGCCAGTGACGTCTGGTCTGCCATCAGGCTGTGAGCAAACTGAAATGTCTAGTTCAACAAAAAATAGAAACTCTAATGCTCAGAAAAGGGGAGCCCCGGGTAAGTACAAATTCCCATCATTATTATTTTGTACCAGCAGATTTGTTTTTCTTTCACTCTGCCCTTTAGTGAAGCGAGTTCCTTGCCAGAGGACTTGGATTATAACACTGTAGTTCCCTTAAACAGTTTGCAGCTAGAGGCTATGTAGGAGCAATTAGTCAGTTTTAAATAAATTGCTTTGAAAGTTAAATTGTTGCTTTATTACAGTCTGTGAGCTGTTTTTTTTAAATACAGTGCTTGAGCTATTCTCACAGAGTCAATTGAATCAGACAAGGAGCAAGTATTGATAAATTAGATTAATATTTTAAACATAGAAATACTGATGATTTTTCATTGAACTTGGACTGAAGTGAAAACGAATCAGCTTGAATTTAATTTGTAAATGTCACTGAAGCTGCAAAATACTCTTTTGGCTTTCCAATTTGCTCAGTTCTTTAAATTCTTCCTCAGGGCCTGTGTGCTGATTGTAAATCAGCGATACGCTTGAGAAAATGCCCATGCTTGGAAAATAAAGTTCAGTTTGCAGCTGGTGCTCAGACCTGTTGCCTGAAGAAACAGAAGTTGGAGGTTATTCTCTGGTTCTGTTCAGTTAGTGGCTCTAAGATTTCAGGCGCAGGTTGCTGTAGACACAGATCTTAACAGAAATGCGAAAATCGCTCTTTTTCTTCTTAGAAAAATGTGTTCAAGATTTTGATTTCCATGGGCAAGACTTCTTATTTTTCCCCTCTAGCTTGCTTGTAAATCAGTAATTTTTTTCTTTGTAGTTTGGAGAACGTTCAGTATCCCTACCAACTCTACATTGCTCCTTCTACCAGCAGCACAGAGAGACCCAGCCCAAACGGTCCAGACAGACCTTTTCAGTGTCCAACCTGTGGGGTCCGGTTCACTCGCATTCAGAACTTAAAACAACACATGCTTATCCACTCAGGTAAGACACCTTACTGCATCCAAGAATTACTAATTTCTAGATTTGCAGAGGTTTGCTCACTGTGCTCAAATGTAATGACGCGGTTCTTTTTTAATCACCTGCCAAGTGCTTGTGTAATGATTTCAGAGAGATTGGGTAGAGGTTTGTCTCACTGAATGCTTGTTTTGATACCTCAGATCTGATTGAGAGCTCTGCTCGTGGGTGATTAGCATTTGTGTGGACTGAAAAAAAAATCTGATTGCTTAACTCATCAGAATAAACCACTTTCATGATAAAGATTGGGTATGAAATAACGTATACTTGGCTTTTTTATTATACAAAAGAAGTAATTTAGTTTGAATTTTTTCCTCTTGCATGTTGTAATTGTCTGCTGTGTTATAGAGGAGACTTGCAGCCAATCAAACCAATTCAGTTGTCCTGCAATCCCTCCAAAATGGAGGACAACTGAATTGATTTGATAATCAGTTTAGCTACCAGAGATAGTACAGGTAGCAGTGCCTCCTCTGAGTCTCGGTCCCCAAGCTGTTGCATTCGTTTTGATTTGTAACTTAAGTATGAACTCCTAATATAGAATCATAGAATCACCAGGTTGGAAAAGACCCACCAGATCATCAAGTCCAACCATTCCTATCAAACACTAAACCATGTCCCTCAACGCCTCATCCGCCCGTCCCTTAAACCCCTCCAGGGAAGGCGACTCAACCCCCTCCCTGGGCAGCTTATTCCAGTGCCCAGTGACCCTTTCTGTGAAAAACTTTTTCCTAATGTCCAGCCTGAACCTCCCTTGGCCGAGCTTGAGGCCATTCCCCCTTGTCCTGTCCCCCGTCCCTCTGCTATCTGTGGTTTTGAAGCCTTGTCAGCGCTACCTGGCACTAGCACTGGCAGTTGAGTGAATTAAGGGGCTGCTGAAGGGCTGTCGCAGTTGAGCACTGAACCTGATGGTTTTGGCATCTCCTGGTCTGAGCTTGACTCCTACCTCAGGCAAACGCTGCACTGGATTTGGGCAGAGCGACCTCAATTGTCAAGATGTCAGCAATTATTTCTCAAATCCCTTCCAGCAAAATGACCATACTGTAATAATCTGTGCTTAATGCTTCAAACAGCAAACTTTGTGGGCATGTTTGGCATGAAGTTATCCCTAGTTTGTTGCTAACGCCTGAATTGAGAGGCAACTGGCTTCACCAAAGTATCTAGGGCTGACCTGTTGACTGGTAACCCCTGAGCAAAGCTGGGAGAGGTTTGAATTGCTGTTCTAACATAAACAGCCCAGAGGAGAAACTCTCAAAATTGGTAAATGTTGAAAATGTTTTCACATAAGCAAAATGTCTGAAGAGGTTTTCTTCAAACTCTCAGAGGAAATAGATGCCCTTGGATAGTACGAAAGCGTGAAAAGTTTTAGGTCCACAGGACGTTATTCTTGGGTATTAACTTGTTTTCACATGCTTAACGAGGAGTTTCAGTGTAACCTTAACTACAGCTTTCTCTTTATAAAAGCCCCAATTAAGAGTTCAGCTCCTGCTTTGAACATAAGGAAAGCAGAGTGAAAGACGGTGGAATTAACAGCCTGGACTGATGCACATTCAGCCTTTTGAAAAAACCTTTTTTATTCCTTGACAGCCCCATTATGAATAGAGCTCCATATTCCAGATTCTTGGCCTCGTGTTCGCATTTCCACACTTTGTGGAGTTCAGACTTTTTATTAAATCTTCGCTTTTTGATTATTCGGTCTTTTATGTTGTAATAGTTCTGTTTGGGTGTGATTGCGTACTCTCAGCCATTGCAGCTCTTGCACAGTTCCTATGTTTTAAGAGTTTTATTAATGTCTGTAATAAATGAAAAATAAACTAGCAAAGGGATATCTAAGTTAATACAAGTTAAAAATGAGAGGCAAAAATTTAAATGCTTTACAGAGATATCTGTCTTGTGAAGTTGCTGACAATTCTTGTATGGAAAGGTTCCCACGCAACATAAAGGCTGCTTCTTCACCCTTTTATCGCCATTCCTGCTGCGTTCCAGGGGCATCCTTGTGAACACAGTCCCCCTGCCAGACCACTGCTCTGAGGCAAAAGGCAGCCAGAAAAAGCCATTGCAATTAAGGGTCGTCTGATAATTGCATTGTTGGGAACCAGTCTGGTACAAGAATTTCCTGAGATCAAAGGAGTTCAAAGATGGTTAGAGGTGACTGCTGCATCGGATACTTTTTGACTGTGGCTTAGGATCTTAACCGTAGTATAATCCGTGGAGGCTTATGTTCATTTCAAACTGTGGGGAGGAAGATGTGTAAGTGTTACAGACAGGTCACTTTATTATGAAATTTATTGGCCGTTGGTTCTGAGAAAGTGTAGCTCTGTTTTAATTGTTGCTGCCGTTCTACAGTTAACTGGAGCATTTCTTCCTAGAGCAGTGCCTTGCTGCGAGTGGCCGCAGCTGCTGTCCTTTTGCTGTTAGAAACCTGGAAGGGTTTTACCAGTGACCTCTCATTACGAAAGGTGAATGTTTTTTGCTCTCTCTTCCGCAGGCATTAAACCATTTCAGTGTGACCGCTGTGGGAAAAAGTTCACCCGAGCTTACTCGCTAAAGATGCATCGCCTGAAGCACGAAGGTAAACGCTGTTTCCGCTGCCAGATATGTAGTGCCACTTTCACATCCTTCGGGGAATATAAACACCACATGCGGGTTTCCCGGCATATTATCCGCAAGCCTCGGATTTACGAGTGCAAAACATGTGGCGCCATGTTCACCAACTCTGGAAATTTAATCGTTCACCTGAGGAGCTTGAACCATGAAGCATCAGAGCTAGCAAACTACTTCCAGAGCAGGTGAGGTGCACAGCAAAAACCTAACAGGGAAACTTGCTTTTTTTTTTTTTTTTTTTTTTTTTCCCTAAATTATCTTTTCCTACTTTCAGGGCAGCCTGCTGTGCCTCTCATCAGGTTGCCAGCTAATTCCAGACAAACTCATTCTTGTGCCACTATCTGTTGTATCTGGTCTGTCTTACAGCGTGTAAGCTATAAGCTGAAGAATCGAGTGATATGCAGATGTTGCTTCTGGGCTACTAAATTTCTCTTTTCCGTAGTATCTGTGGACAGGCTGGTGGTGTTAAGCCATAGTGTTCTATGCCGTAGTGTCTGTGGAGTTTGTTTTCCAAACCTTGTGCACTTACACAGAGAATAGATCTGTGACTTTAAGTACTTACTTGATGGTGGATATTGTGGGAAGATTGCATAACTCCATACCTTCTGTTTTCATTTTCTAGGTAACAATTTACTAAATGATCAGACTCATAGGATTGAAATAGTAAGGGTTGGTTGGACATTCCTGGTCTGTCGGGGCACAAGAGACTTGGCAAATCTCACAAATGCACTTGACTAAAGACCATTAAAAGGGTTCAGAGGCATCAGGCTAGCACTGTGCTCTCATTTTGAAAGAAATGTTTGTAAGCGTTGGAACTTGAGATAGAACCATGCAAAAGTGGGTGAGGGCAATTGGAGGGAGATGGATCTGTCAGCTCTTAAATCTACAGAGGGTGCTGCTTGGTGCATACAAGTCATCTGTCTTGAGAAATGCAGAGGAAATGTAAATGTTACAGCATCTGCAGTACCGTCCCTCGTCACTTCTAGACATTGTTTTTCACAACAAAATGTTTCGGCATTTTGCACTCTCTGTGATTATCTCAGAAGTGACGTAGGATAAAAAAAATTGCAAAACAAACCAGGAAAGCCAGTCACTGTTTTTTCCAACAGAATATTGCTTAAAAGTACAAGTGCCTCATATCTGTGGGTTTACGCAGTTCTTGTTCTTAGCACTTGTGCCAAAAGTAGAGCGAAAACTCTTAAGGGATGATGCTGTGATTGTGCTCATCAAATTAAAGTCAGATTAAAGTATGTGATTCCTGTTGTCTGTAGCCCCTCCTTTAGTTTGACTTGATAAACCCTAGGCTTAGCAGAGGTGATTGCAAATTTGGATTTGAAGCAGTGAATGCTCCTGTCATTAAAGTAAATTACTGTTTTTAAATGCTTTACAAGCACAATACCTAATTTTTTTTTCCAAGTACAAACTCATATGTCTGGTGCTGAAAGCTTGTAAAGAAATGTCATTTTGCCAATGTGCTCATTTTCTGAAGAACTGGTGGAGGGTTTGGTAGATTTTCTCTGGATACGCTCAGAGTAAGTTACAGAACTGTTGTCCAGAAAGGACTGGCACAGGAAGCAAATGCAATTCCAGTCTTTTCAGGGCAGTGTGATACACATCAGCATCACAAAACACCGTTGCAGTTGGCAGCCTCAGCAGAGCCCTTGCCTTGTGCTTCTGTTTACAGCCTGTCTGCTTCGAGTGCTGCTACTTATCCTGGGTCTTATCTTACTGGTGGAAAAGGCCCACATCTCATGTCTGTTTCTGGTTTTAAAGGTTGAGTGCTCCCTTTTTTCAGTGAGGTTTTCAGTGCCATGTGACATCCCAGACATTAACTTTCATTCTCATCAGGGTGATACAATCTAAATAATAATAAGTTGCTGTGTAGGAAATACTCTTGCACAACAATGCCAAGTAGATGCTTTTGGATAAATTCTCTGTGTGTTTAAATGAGCACCAGTGCTATAGTGCTTCGTGAAGTATGTCACCATGATGATCTTAGAGCAATGTGAAATAAGTGTCTTTGTTCTCTATGTGATGCTAATGTAGCTTGTGTGATGTAACTAATAGAAAGAAACTGATACCGCTGATGTTTGTGTGAGAAATGACATTTCTCTTCTGTCCTTTGCCCCTCTTCTAGTGACTTCCTAGTACCGGACTACTTAAACCAGGAACAAGAGGAGACCCTCGGGCAGTATGAGCTAGGGGAGCATAGCTTTGAAAGCAACTCTTCTGTCCAAATGCCTGTCATTTCGCAGGTCTCGTCAACTCAGAATTGTGAAAGCACTTTCCCCTTGGGGTCTCTGGGTGGGTTGGCAGAGAAGGAAGAAGATGTGCCAGAGCAGCCAAAGACTAACGCCACTGCTGAGGCAGCCGCAGGTGACCCTCCAAAACCGGAGCTGTCATCGATTACTATTGAATAATTCATGGTTTGGTTTCATTTTTGTTCTTTGGAAAGTGCCTGTGTTTGGTCCTGTACATTTTAATTTAATTTTTTTAAACAAAAGTGGGGAGATTGTCCCTTTTTACTTTGTAAGCTACGCTTTAAACAGAAAACTGCAACAGATGTTACATTATTTTTCATGACTGAATGATCACTTCTGTGAAAATATTTAAGACTGAATACATTAAAAAGATCTTGTCAGAACATCATGGAAGCTGTGATACACTTCTAAAGAAGAACAACCGATTCAGATCACTTTAACTGTTTCTTCTTCCACAGTTAGAGCAGCTCATTAAGGTTCTCTTGCTTCTGCAGACCCTCTGGTTAAGGAAAAGAAATCAGAGGAAACCTTTTTAAAAGGACAAACAAAAGGATGCGTTGGAAATCATTATCGAACAGTTGTGACTAGTTTTGAGTGGATGCTTTAATCTTCTGCACACAAAAATGACACTTCCTATCTCTGTGCCTGCTGTTTTTTCAAAGCGCTTACTGTAACCCTTTTCTTGGAGACCGTAAGCATTTTTGAAACTAACAGTCACACGCTTTTTAAAAACACGTTGTCCCTTTTCATCTCAGATGAAACCGTTTGGACAAACCAAGTGATGTCATGCCAGGTATTCCTACTTATTAGAGTCCAGTCCTTTTAGAAACCACTTGATCAAATAGCCAGTCCAGATTTGCTCACCCGAGGTTAGGCGTGGAAATGCTGCAGCCTTATGGTGCATAATAAATTGAGAGTGATAGGGAACTGAGAGTGCTAGGGATACCCATGCAAGCCTGACAAACATCGCCTGACTGTGTCTCGCTGTAGAAGGGGAACGATGTATGAAAATGAAGGTTTTTCCCAAGCTGAAATTCTTAAATCGCCTCCCCCTATCGTATATACTGTATTTTCACTGATCTCCAAAAGCTAGCTAGAGGGAGTTTACAGATGGAGTTTACAGATGGGGAAAAATGAGCTCTTTTGTGCATTATTGCACATTTTTTTGTTTATACATATGCATGTATAGTTTCTGAGATTTTTATTAGTCTGTTTTGGACAAAACAAGCAATTTATTCTCTTCCGAGGCCAACTTTCTAACCCAACAGGGGGTTGTTTACAAAAAGCCTATATAGCAATGATGGATTTTTCCTGTTCAAAACATTTTAAATCCTTGCCAACTCGGTTTATTAAAGGCCGTTACTCCAGCTACGTCCACAGCTCAAGTAAGCAATAAATGGAAAGGTCTGCAATTTCATTTTTCCATATTTAGAAAAAGCTGCAAACTTAGGGTGTGGGATTTTCAGAGCAGTGAGTCTTGTTTTGTCGAGGCTGTTTGGGCTATAGCACTGCTTTGAAACCTAAATTAGGAAATCCATTAGGAGGTTTGTGATGTTTCTTATTGCTTCTGAAGTTAACTCAGTGTTTGATGCCAAATGCCTATTGCCTACAGATGACATGCCGAGCGAGTAGGTATTACTTGATCTTAGTATTCCAAAGGCATGATATGCTCCCTTAGTTTTGAATCTTGCTTTGTTTTTTTTTAAAAATTGTTGGGTTTTGTCCAGATTTGTTTTATGCAAACGTGAGGAGGAAATGAAACCAATAGAGAAAGGTTGCTCCTGAAGGAACAGAAGACACAAAAGTTGTATTATATTGCAAGATCCATTTGTATTCAGTTAGCTTAGGCAGCTCTAGTAGTCTGTGGGTCTGAGTTATTTCTACTAATAGCCAGCTTTTTTAGGAAAAGAGTTTATTGCCCTTTGGAAAGAACTTAAAGGGTTTCAGTGACTTTAACAATTTTTCTCTGCTGTGTTTTAAGTAAAAAAAAATAAAAAGACAGATTTTACTTAAATAGAGCTAAATCAGTTGTGAACTAAGGCCTTTCCAAGTTACTGGTATGAAGTTTCTTCTCCATATCCAAAAGGTGTTCTAGAATCATGCTGCAAATTAGTTTTCTGCTGCAATTCAGTCTTGTGTGTCTATCTTTGTAAGTCGTCTTAAAAGAGCTTGAAGGAGAGATTCTTGCTTTGAGATGCTGTGCTGTGAATTAGTCCAGTGTCTGCTGATGGGCTGGATTTAAAGACCAGTTCTCTTCCACTTCCAATTTCTGTAACTGGGAAGCCAATGAGAGAAGAAAATGCATTTTGCTGAGTTTTATCCTGAATTATAGGGCTATGACACTGAACTCAAATACATTATTTTCTTTTTTTCCTGGTAAGTGTCACTCCACTTTGCAGGTTTATTAGAATCCTCTGTGATTCGTATAGAAAAAAGTACTTACACAGAAACATATTTTCAGACTGTGACCATAAAAGGTGGTTAAATAGAGTCAGACACAATCTTCTGTTAGAACCTGATAATTTTCACCCCTTGGCTGTTTTGCTAAGCAGTTTATCAGTATGAGGATGTGCAAATACAGAATAGACATATCTGGATTTTAGATTTTTAAGACTTAAAGCTTTGTTTCAGAAGGCAAACTATGTTTTGAATGCCAAAGAGAAGAGGGGAAAAAAAGTTAAAAAGACTTTGTAACTCTAGTCTCTTCTTCCTTGAGAAAGAAAATGTCGTTAACTGCTAACACCTTGGCACAAGGCAGGTCCTGGGTTTCTTTGTTCAGTGCACTGTTACACGTTATCCTTTCAACCCTGTAATCTCTGTAACATCTTCTAGTTCTTACTTTTCAGTTCGATTCAGCTGCGGGAATAATAGATTTCGTACAGGGTTTTTTATGTTTATTTGGTTTAGGTTGGGTTTACTTGTTAATTTTCCTGTTGGTAATTGTTTCTTGTTAGTATCTCTTTTCCCTGTGGAAGTAGAATCATAGAACAACCAGGTTGGGAGGGACCCATCGGATCTTCTAGTCCAACCATTCCTATCAGTAAGCACAGATTAAATACGAATATGGTTTTATATCCACTCCCCAGCTTGTTGGAAGTGTTCGGTTCTTTGAAACACTAGTGGTGTTCATGCGAGGGATGTGAAAACATAAGATGTCATAAAACAATCTCTGTTGCTAATATGTTTAGATTCCAAATTGAGCTAGATAGAAATCTAAGTAACATGGAAGAAACTTTAAAGTACTTTTGGGATTAAATAAATTTCAATACATTATCACAGGGCTTTGAGTTCTGGACTACATTTCCTCTTTTCTTTCTTTTTTCCTACCCCTTCAGTTATTTCGTTAGGATTTAGATTTCTGCTTGACAAGGATCACAGAATAGTTGATATTGGAGGGAGCTCTGGAGGTGATCTCTTCAGCCCCCGTACTCGAGGCAGAGCCAGCAAGAACAGGCTGCTCAGTCCAGTCAGGTTTTGAATATCAGCAATGATGGAGAGTCCCCAACTTCTCTGGGAAGCTTATTTCAGAGTTTGATCACCATCACTGTAAAAAAAAAGGTTTTAGTATGTTAAGATGTGACTTCTACTATTTCCGTGTGTGCCCACCAACCAAAGTCTGACTCCAACTTCTTTACACCCTTCTATCTGGTAGTTCTAATGCTGATAAGGTCCCTATAAGCCTTCTCCAGGCAAACCAGTTTGACCTCTCTTCACCGGTTTGGCAGATGCTCTGGTCCTTCCATCACCTTCCAGGCTGGTTGGTCAGAATTTCTTCCAAATAGCTACATGTACCTGTACAACTCATTGCAGCAGCTCCTGCATCAATGAGTAGTCTCTAAATTCATAGAATCATAGAACAACCAGGTTGGAAAAGACCACTGGATCATCGAGTCCAACCATTCCTATCAAACACTAAACCATGTCCCTTAGAAATTCATTCAGAAAGTTATTTTGAGCATTGCTTTTGCATATCCTTCTCCCATTTGGCACCAGTCTTTGCACTCAGTGGAAAATCCTTTCCTCACCCATTTATTTTGCAAGCAGAGTGCCTTCCTTGCCACAGGACTTGCAAGGTTCTGCTAGGTGCAAGGGACCTGGATTCTCGGAGTCTGCAGGGTCTTTACTCCTTGCTTCTTGTGCAGAGCAGCACTTCTGATGGGAACAATGCAAAAAGAAGGCATAGGGGTTTTTTTCTGACTTAACATGATGTTTTGGGAGAGGGGAAAAAACTTGGAAGCTTCCTATTTCCGTGCAGAGAAAAAGAAGTGGAATTTTAGCTTTGTGGGAGATTTGGCCAAGTTGTAAGGGTTTTTTCTGTTTTTTTTGATGCAGACGCATAGCACAACGCCCCTGGAAATCCACGGGGATGCCCACACACTCAGCAGATTTAGCTCCCTGTCAGAACTGGTTGTCACTGTTCTTACACCGCGTTACAAAAAGCTCCTGATGGTTTGTCTGTCTTACTACAGTTTGAGTTCAGTTGTCAGGCTCGCAGATACTATGGTTAAGTCTCTCATACTGAGAGATTAGTAGACTAGGGGATTGAAAATGGTTCTGGGTTCTTGTGTATCTTGAGTCTAAAAGGTGTGAATTTAAACTTTTTAAAAAAGTAATAGCTGCCAATGCAGTAAAAATATATTTTGTAAGACTATGATCCCTATATGTCCCTTACGGGATAAAATTTTATTGTTTTTAAGCTATGGTTTAAAGTTTTTATATGAGGGCTTCAGTCGCTTCTTGGTTGTCGGCGTTCCCCTCCAGCCCCAGGATGTAGGAGCACTGATACTATCGCTGGTCTCTCTCCGAGACAAACCGTGAAGCATTTTATATGCAAATAGAACGGGAGTTTTGCACACCCTGCAGGGATGGAGAAAATGCAGATGCAGGAGCACCTGTTGCTTCTACATCCACTGCGACTTCCACACCATGAAAATATGGAAAACAGCTAATTTTTTCATTCAAATCAATTCAGTTTGAGTTTTGCTTACAAGGTAAAACCCGGTTTTGGAGGGTTCTCATCTCCAGTTATGGACATACTCTAATTCCATAGCATCTCGATGACAGATAAGAGGGTTCAAGGCCAGACAGCGCCTCGACCGCATCAGAAGTCTCCAGTAAATAGAGTCGGTTCCAAGCGCTTGAGGAAACGTACCATAAAAAAATCAAATGTGAATATTTTTACTGCACCAGTACTTCTGCTCTGGATTTTTGTTAACTCGATGTGGGCTATCGCAGGATAATTCAGTGTCCTGAAAATCTCGACTACAAACCTGGTTGCACTAAAAAAAAAAAAAAAAAAAAAAAAAAAAGTCGAATCTGTTTCTGGTGCTGCCAGCCTGTGTGGCAACTGTACCTACAGTCTTCCTGAGGGTTCCTGAAGTCCCCGGAGGAGTGATTTCGTTTCACCGTTCGTTTAGCTGCTGCATGCTTTTGGTATTCTGACTTCTCGCCCTGGCTACACACAGTTCTTGAGCAGCTTCTTTGCCCTGTTCCTGCAGTGCCTTCGCTCTAGGTGCTGCCCTGTGGTGACACCCCGCAGAGGGGGGAAAAAAAAAAAAAAAAAGAGTAAGCTGGAGGAAAACAAAAAAAAATGTGAATTAAATTATTGTCGGGCTTCTTTGTGCATTTTAGTAACAGTGAAACCCCCTTAACTGTGCCAGTCTCGGGTCACCAGCCGTATATCCAGTTGTCATCTCATCCACCGTACAGCTTCTCTTGTCGCTGCTGGCCACAGCTAGATTACTTGGCATGTTTATTGACTTAACAGAATTGGTTTTTCGGTTTTGGTTTTGTTTTTTAATGTATACGATGTTTAAATACACTTCACATTTTATATAATAATAATACTATCTGGCTATTAGTATTTTTCAGGAAGCATAGTTCTTGGTGGCTATATATATTTTTGTGACTTTTTTTGTAAACTAAGTGCCGTTTCAACGTTACAATCATTTTTAGAGTTATTGTAATCAATGTGAATACCATGTTTTTTCAGATCTGTTCTGAGCCTGTAGTGTTTGCTTTGTGATCATATGTGTAATGTATATATTCTGTATAGTTACATTGTATTGAAATACTAGCTTGTTTGATATAAGAAAAGTATGTATTGGGTACTTTTTTGCTAGCCTGGTTGTTTAATCTTTAAAAAAAAAAAGTTCTAAAATGCAAAAAAAAAAAAAAATCTCCAAACTGGTCCCATTATAGGTCAAAATTAAGGGGGGAGAAAAACTAGTTTTGAGTGTCTTTGGATAGAAACATGAAGCTAAGATTTTTCATTAAAATATTAATGTTTTATGGAGTATATCTTGGCTTTGTGTCGTTATTTAACTGCTAACGGAGTGTCTTACGGTATAAAAGTCCAGCTTTAACCTCATATAAGAAGGTGCAACCCTTGCTAACTTATAACTTCCGCTTATAACTATATAACTCCTTATAACTTCCGCTTATAATTAGTCTCAAAATAGTTGAGTGTGCGGAGAGCTCACACTTGCTGAAGCTGCCATTGGGAGGAAGGTAGCGTAAAACTAAAGAAATGTTAATAAATGATTGGAGAGGTTCAAGAGTATTAAGAATAAAGTACACATTTATGTTTAATTTTCCACTGTACATTACATTTCCTTTTGTTAATGTTCTGGTTTAGGCTGTATTCTGCAGAAGTGATAGGACCACCTCTTGAATGGGGTTTTATTGATGGAAAGGCAGCCAAGAATGAGCCTAATCGAATTAGTCAAAGCAGAAGATGTTTAAAAAGGACAGTAGGCAGAGGCATCGTGATGGCAGCCGTGAGCCTCACAGTAGTCATGAAACAGCCTAGAGTCGTGGGACATTAAAACACATCTCTGCCTTTTCTGGCAACATTTTCAATTAAATTAATTCGCCTTCTACAGCCCCACCTGTCTGCGGAGCCAGAATGCTGGCTGGAGCAACACCTAGCTAGGGCACAGGTAGGAAAATAGAAGTGTCGTAACTGCTTGGCTGGTATTATTTTCACTCTGCCTGTATGAACAGCAGAGCAGGCTGGCACGATTAATGCGCTAGCACTCAGATTGTGTTCAGCATCTGAGGTGGGAGTGAAAACAAAAATGGAAGAGCATTCCATGGTGCAGAGTGAACAGCACAGTGGGCCTTGCATGGGAAGCTTGGAGAATTCCTGAATTCTGAGCTTGTATTTCTGAGCTGCCTGGAGAAGAAGGACCTGGGGGTGTTGGTTGACAATGACTGACCATGAGGCAGCAGTGGCCCAGGTGGCCAAGAAGGCCAGTGGCATCTTGGCTTGGATCAGAAACAGTGTGACCAGCAGGGCCAGGCAGGTTCTTCTCCCTCTGTACTCAGCACTGGGGAGACTGCTCCTCGAATCCTGTGTTCAGTTCTGGCCCCTCAGCACAAGAAGGATGTTGAGGCTCTGGAGCGAGTCCAGAGAAGAGCAATGAAGCTGGGGAAGGGTCTGGAGAACAGGCCTTATGAGTAACGGCTGAGAGAGCTGGGAGTGTTTATCCTGGAGAAGAGGAGGCTGAGAGGAGACCTCATTACTCTCTGCAACTACCTGAGAGGAGGTTGTGGAGAGGAGGGAACTGGGCTCTTCTCCTAAGTGACAGGGGACAGGACAAGAAGGAATGGCCTCAAGCTCCCCCAGGGGAGGTTCAGGCTGGACATTAGAAAAAAGTATTTCACGGAAAGGGTGATTGACCGTGTCAGAGGTCGCCGAGGGAGGTGGTTGATTCACCTTCCCTGGAGGGGTTTAAGGGGACGGGTGGACGAAGTGCTGAGGGACATGGTTTAGTGATTGATAGGAATGGTTGGACTCGATGATCCGAAGGGTCTCTTCCAACCTCGTGATTCAGTGATTCTGTTTTCCTGAGGACCTTGCTTATGGGTAGAAGTATTTGATCAAAGGCATAAGTGGAAGTGGGGGACATACCCGGTAGAAGCTTTGGAGAGAATGACAGTTTGAGATGGAAATGCTTTGACTCAGCTGGTCTCCTGCAGGAGCCAGACTTCTGCTTCTTTGCAGGCAGACAGACCCACTGAGGAGCATGTGATGCTTAGCAGACCAGTGCAAATCTAAAGCCTGTATGGCTCGGTATGAACACAAACTATCGTAAAGCCCAGGCAGGACTGCTAAAAGGCACCTTTGATGGATGTTGAGGTTCAGACTTGTGGCTCGGGCAGATTTTTCCACAGCACGACCATATGTTTAAGTTTAGTATGAAACATCCTTAACAAAGCAAGTGTGCACTATTGAAGTTTTCCTGTGGCTTCCTTATGGTATTTAAGCATTTTATTCCCAAGAGTAATGAAGGACTGTTTCTTTTGCACAGGCGAAAGCTGAGATTCAACTCGTAGCTATCAAGAATGTAGTAGAGCAAGAAAGAGTCCTCCCAGGGCTTACTGCACCATTACTGCGTATGCGATGTCCTGGTGAAAAAGAAGCTGCTAGGAGAAACCTGGCTTGGATTATGCACAAAGCACTTTTCACGAGCTGTTTGTGCTTGCAGCATCTCCAGAGTACTCGGCGTAACTGTCATCACCAATCTTAGAGCAGAGAGCGCTGTAAGCAAGCAGAGCAGGGTAAATATGTGCATGTTAGAGCCTCACTTACAGCTCAGAGATGTGTGGGTTTCAGTCATCCTGATATTTTGATCTGTTAACGCTTCTTTCAGAGGAGACTGGGCTCATCAAGAGCAGATTTACGCTTGCTGATAGTAGCCCTGATTTTTCTTAGATGCCTTTCACAAATCCTTTAGCAATGGGCAGCAGATGTGCAGAGTGAAAACCGGGTGTTTGAAAATCACTCTGAAGGCTTAAGTTAACTGTCTTTGACCACGAGTTGCCTTTGTCTCGCTCACAAAGTCTCCTTGTGGAGATTAGAGAGCAACTCATGTGGGCATCTCTTTGTGTGTCTCACCTGAACCTTCTCCTGTGATAGCTGAAATTCAAATTTCTATCCAAATTTTGAGGCTAACGACCTAGGTGTGTTGCTTGAGTATGTGTTAATTTGCGTGGCTGTGCACTATCACTGACTCTTGGATAACCCCCGTTTCGCATCAACTGATTGGATTGATGTGGGATTATCTTGGAGAATACATCCGCTGTATCTGGCTAAACTATATTCCCTGCCTTCTGTATGTCTGCCTAAAGCTGGATGCTCAAGCCCTGTGTTTTGTAATACTCCCATAGTTTCAGAGATAACAGTTTTTTCTTACAAAGTACTGCTTGTTCCCCCGTGCACGCACGCGCGCACAACACACAATCTGCATGTGCTCATTCAGAAGGAATTTTGAACAACGAATCTACAAAAACATCAATTGACCAACTCTTTCCTTGCTGCTTCCCTACAGAAGCAGCTGGTACTACTGTCTTTTTGTCTGGAGAACAAGAGGAGCGGCTGAGAGAGCTGGGGGTGTTTATCCTGGAGAAGAGGAGGCTGAGGGGAGACCTCATTGCTCTCTACAACTACCTGAAAGGTGGAGAGGAGGGAGCTGGGCTCTTCTCCCAAGGGACAGGGGACAGGATGAGAGGGAATGGCCTCAAGCTCCACCAGGGGAGGTTCAGGCTGAAAAAGTTCTTCACAGAAAAGGTCATTAGGCACTGGAACAGGCTGCCCAGGGAGGTGGTTGACTCGCCTTCCCTGGAGGTGTTTACGGTGCGGGCGGATGAGGTGCTGAGGGACATGGTTTAGAGATTGATGAGAATGGTTGGACTTGATAATCCAGTGGGTCTCTTCCAACCTGGTGATTCTATGATTCCTAACCCAAACCTCCAACAGGGACCTTGCTTCCATCTTCTCTTAGCCCTTACAGACTTGTCTGGAGTGAAAAGCAGAAGCAGAGCTCCCTGTGACCCTGTGCTTCTCATCTCTAAACAGGCTTCTCAGAGTGGCAGGACTTATGGAGAAGTTATTGATTGTCAGGAAGTAGATATATTTTGTGGATTTGAGAGGGATTTTTTTGGAGGGCAGGACAGTTGATGGAACCTCAGTGTATTTTTTCAGTTTTTATTCTGTGTAGAACAGTTTTCAGACTATTTCTGAGAGGGAAAAAACCTAACATCAGCTACCAACAGATTGCTGTTAAGCGTAAAGGACCATTGAGTAAGTATGGGCAGCAAACCAAAGTATAGTCCTTAATTATATGAACCTTATGAGAGTGGCTGAGGGACCTGGGGATCTTTAGCCTGGAGAGGAGGCTGAGGGGAGATCTAATTGTTCTCTGCTGCTCCTGCAAGGAGGTTATAGCAAGGTGGGTGCTGGTCTCTTCTCCCAAGCAACAAGTGATGGAATAAGAGGAAATAGCCTCAAGTTGCACCAGGGGAGGCTTAGATTGGATATTAGGAATAATTTCCTCACCCAAAGGGTTCTCCGGCACTGGCAGAGACTGCCTGGGGCGGTGGTGGAGTCTCCATCCCTGGAGGGATTTAAAAGACAGGTTGATGAGGTGCTCAGAGGTCTGGTTTAGTAGTGGACAGATATGGTTGGACTCGATCACAAAGGTCTTTTTCAACCACACGATTCTCTGATTTGTTTCTTAAAGCATTCAGCTGTAGCTTTCTAACTACCTTGGGCCCAAGGTAGCAGGGAGAATGCCTCTGGCATCTGTGCCTCTAGAAAGACCGAAAGCTAACAGTGAAATGGCTTATCTGGATTCTGCCAGGTGAGTCCAGCTCTGAGCTGTGGGGAACAACCAGAAGTGCTGGGAGAGGGGCTGGGAAACCACGATGCGTTTGTGGGTTGGTGGAGGGGGGTGACTCTCAATGCCAGGATCAGTTTTGTGCACAGAAGTGAAGAGAACACTGTGACATGGAGAGGGTCATTGGGCATTGGAATAGGCTGCCCAGGGAGGAGGTTGATTCATCTTCCCTCAAGGTGTTTAAGGCACAGGCAGATGAGGTCCTGAGGGACATGGTTTAATGTTTGATAGGAATGGTTGGACTCGATGATCCAGTGGGTCTCTTCCAACCTGGTTATTCTATGATTCTGTGATTCTATGACACACACACACAGAGAACGATCCCACAAGGTCCGACACTCTGTCACCAAATAGTAACAATCCTCTGGTTTCAGAAGATCAAGGTAAATTATGATCCCACTCTGCTTAGATGTAGTCTGCCTTTCCAGAAATGTGTTTAAATTGCCTCTTAAGAGCTTACCCTGTTTGTGAACTCTCCTTTTGCCATTGTTTCTCTGACTCAGCACAGTGTATTTTATAGCCTGTGTATTACTGGGGTGCACAGAGCTGCTTTTGGAGCCTTTATTTGCATAAACAGACCCTTTGCACTGTGTAAAAACTGGAAAGAAAAGACACCAAAGCACAGGACTAATGGGGAACAGAGCTCAGAAAACCAAAACATCTCTCCAGGGTTGGACTTCATCTTCCCACAATGTAAACGAGAAAAATAACAAAACTCCTAACAGACCCTTTTATATAACTTCACTGTCGCAGCGATCGCTTTCAGGGTTGACGTGATTGCAATTATAAACAACAGTTATGCAACTGCCTCCTTGATTGAATTGAAATTAATACAGAGGAAGAAAGAGCCAAAGAAAAAGAAATGGCTTTGGGTTCACTTGTTATGTTTTAAATAAATCAAAAAAAAAAAAAAAAAAAAAAAAAAAAAAGCTCAGGTCTGCCTCTTTTTAAGAAGAGAGTGCAAGCTTGGGATGAAAAATCTCCTTGAAGAACAGGCAAAGTGAATCGCTCTTAAAATTCTGTTTGTGTTAGAGGCTGAATTTAGTTTATCTTTTAAGACTTGCAGCTCGTTTGTTTTTTTTTTTTTAATCTAACAGTGAGGCAGTTCAATATATTAATTTTACTCCAGCTCCTTCTACCTTAAAACTCTCTTAAAACCCTGGTTTATAGTGGGTGTTGTGATTCCAGTGTCACCAATTCACACCACATTTGGAGAAGGTCTGTCTATAGAATCATAGAATCACCAGGTTGGAAGAGACCCTCCGGATCATCGAGTCCAACCATTCCTATCAAATGTATGTGTGTGCACAGGCACTTTATTTCCTTCACTCACCATCTGGCAGGCATTCAGATGTTTGTGAGTGGAACTGAAGACAAAGTGGTTGGTATCTCGGAGAGAGACGCTTCCTTAGAGCAGGTACCAGTCAGTAGTGCCTGAATTCGCTTAAAGAAAGGGAAATTCTGTGCTGGCAAAGCCTGAGTCCTGCCTGCATCGCACAGGAGCTGTGCCCAGCTCGGCTCCTGCAATCTGTCTGATGCAGGCAGGGATGCAGTTACTGTTCATCACCATTAATGCTTTTGTGTGGGCATGGGCTGGAATTAATTTGCCACTGTGAAGTAGGTGGATAAATCAATCATAAAATCATAGAATCACCAGGTTGGAAGAGACCCATCGGATCATCAAGTCCAACCATTCCTATCAAACACTAAACCATGTCCCTCAGCACCTCATCCACCTGCACCTTAAACTCCTCCAGGGAAGGTGACTCAACCCCCTCCCTGGGCAGCCTCTGCCAGTGCCCGGTGACCCTTTCTGGGAAAAACTTCCTCCTAATGCCCAACCTGAACCACCCCTGGTGGAGCTTGAGGCCATTCCTTCTCGTCCTGTCCCCTGTCCCTTGGGAGAAAAGCCCAGCTCCCTCCTCTCTACAACCTCCTTTCAGGTAGTGGTAGAGAGGGATTTCCTTATCAAAGGAATACTGTGGCTTTTCTGTTTCTCCAGAATATCTCCAGCTGATTCAAGGAAGAACACATCCAAGAAGAGATGGAAAATGGTATTTAAACCTGTGGTTTCTCTGCTCCTTTACACCTTTTCCACCCTTTCCCACAGATAAGCCTCAACCTTGTTTCTTTCAGTGGGAGAGAGGGAAGCAAATTTTGGAGTCTTCTACCCAAGCTGGATTTGCTACACATCCCCCTGGCGCGTGCTCGTGTGAGTCATCCCAGGAGTTCAGCACTCTGTGTGCAACAGGTTCAGTGAGCAAAGTGCCAAAGGAAACCTGCAGAACAGAGCAGGCTCGCTATTCAAACACGTGTGCTCGGCTGTGCTGAGCTCTTGTGCTGGATTCACATCAGGTTTGCGTAAGTAGTTGTTGGACGAATGGCTTCATCCCTGGCAGCCTTGTTGTTGAGGAAATACAAAGCTGATCTTGAAACTACCTGCCTTAGCTCTGAAAATCATAGAACAATCAGGTTGGAAGAGACCCATCAGATCATCGAGTCCAACCATTCCCATCAAACACTAAACCATGAGGGACATGTTGTTCTATGATTCTATGAGTTTCCAAAGGCCACTTGTTTACAGTTGTGTTTCCTCAGCCAGACACTCAGTGTTGCACTGATGCTTGGTGTGCTGTGAGGTGACATCTAAGGTGGCCAGAAGGGCGAGGGAGGTGATTCTGTCTTTCTATTCCTCTCTTGTGAGACCTCATCTGGAGTGTTGTGTCCAGTTCTGGAATCCTCAACATGAGAAGGAGATGGAGCTGTTGGAACGGGTCCAGAGAAGGGCTATAAGGAGGATTTGAGGGCTGGAGAACCTCCCATATGAGGACAGGTTAGAGAGTCAGGGTTGTTCAACCTGGAGAAGAGAAGGCTCTGAGGAGACCTATAGGAACCTTCCAGTACCTGAAGGGTCTACAAGAAAGCTGAGGAGGGGCTTTTTACAAAGGCTTGGAGTGGTAGAATGAGGTGCGATAGGTATAAACTGGAGAGGGGCAGAGTTAGACTAGACATAAGGAGGAATTTCTTCACTATAAGAGTGAGGAGGCCCTGGCCCAGGTTGCCCAGAGCAGGGGTGACTGCCCCATCCCTGGAGGTGTTCAAGGTCAGGTTGGATGGGGCTTGGAGCCCCTTATCCAGTGGGAGGTGTCCCTGCCCATGGCAGGGATGGGACTGGATGGGTTCTAAGGTTCCTTCCAACCTGAACCATCCTATGATTCTATGCAGAGTGTGGTCTCTGTAGCTCGTTGTCCTTGCATGCCTTTCCTGCTTCCTTCCTCCAGTCTGTTGCTGTGGATTCTAAGGAAGGAAGGGAAAAGTGAAAGCTCACATGGCCTTTGACATCTCTCCAAGCCAGAAATAAAGCCCTGGGAGGTTAAATTTTATGTTTTGCTCAACCCTTCCCCTCTGGAGACATGAAAAGAATTAGAGGAGCTTGATGTATAGCGTGTCTCAGCAACCGTGATGGCTGCTTTATTAAAGTCTGCAGCAATCGAGCTAACAGAAACCAGAGCCTTTCCCTGTAGCTTTATGTAACCCTTTAAAAAGTGATGGATGCTTTAGCTGCAGGAGCGGAGGGAAATCAGTAGGTTAGGTCAAACTGCACAACATGATAACCAGAACAATTAATAGCTCTTAATGTGGAATAGCGAGCTCCTGGCTCCTCGAATAGTACATAATCCAGGACAGGCTTGTCTTTAAAGCATGGCTCTCATCAAAAGAGTGGCCACAGAGCCTGTGCTGCAGTAAAGCTGCTCCGTGGAGAAGATCCTTTTTGCTGGCTGTGATGTCTTAAGTAATTTTGCTACTGGTTTTCCCCTCTGCCTGCAGCTCTGGGAGAAGGAGCTGGATTTCTTTCTTTCCCGAACTGGCAGCAGAACTGTTCGCTGGACTCCGGTGGTGCTGGTGCCTTTTCCCCATAAGTTGCCATTTGTGCAAATTCACTGACTCAGCTGCAGAGCAGTAACTGGGCACGATCTGGTTTTGTCTTTATTGCTAGCGATGATGCCAGAAAGCCGGCAGCTTGAATTCCCATCTCAAAGTGGGTTTGCAGGACCCGTGTTTTGAAAAAAAAGCCTTTCTTTTGTTTGCTGTCCAGAGACTCTGAGCTGGGTGTTGGGAGAGACAAAGAACCTAACGGCACAGAATGCAACTTGCTTGAAATTTGCTTGAACTTGCTTGAAATTTGATAGGAATGGTTGGACTTAATGATCCGATGGGTCTCTTCCAACCTGGTTGTTCTATGATTCTGTGATTCTATGAAATACCAGGGGCACATTTTCCTCTTCTCGAGAGCCCTGGCTGTTTCAATCCCATAATTAACCCAAAACATTCCATTTTCTGGGTGTCTGCTGCGGATCAGGCAGCTACTTATCTGTTTTCTTTCCTAAAGCCAGAGAGGGAGCATCAAACCTCAGCAGGAGGAATCAAAGAGAAAGAGGCAATTCCTGCTGAACAAATGTCACTCTTACCAGGGTATAAAAACCAGCCTCGTGGATCAACTTGCTGTCTCAGTCTATGCAAGGGTTGGAGGCGTGAGGTTGTTCTCCATCTCCTCAGGCAGTAGCTCAGTGTTTTATACCGTTCGCTGTTTTCCTCTGACATTCTCCTACCCAGAGCTCAGCCACAGCGTTGCAGAGTTTCTCGTGTTGTGAGACTAGCCCAGAAGTGTTCCAGCTCACTTACAGGCTGCGCTCCTTACGCTCCTAATGTTTTCTACACAGCTGCATAAAATTCATTACTGTGTTTTTCATCAGGGATGTCGAGCACGTCCTCTTTTCTCATTAGAGCTAACTTTGTTCTTAAACTCCTGAAGGGAGGCGGAGGGAACGAAGAAGCCGAGTTTCGCTTTTCTAAAAGCGTCTCGAAAAGAAAATTACTGGATTATGGTAATTATCCCCAAAGCAAGAATATAAACCCCGCAAAATTGGAAGCTAATGTTCGCTGCAACTTTTTAATTTAGAGAAGTAACTTCCATTCCGAGTCGGTGGTTCAAGTTCGGAAAGAGCCTTTTTACATTTTGACAAAATACCTCTGTGATTTTGAAACGTCCCCTTGGAAAATGCCTCCAGTTTCTTTTCTCTGACATACCTTGCTATTAAAGGTTTCCTTCCTGACTTGGAAGACAAGGTAATTTCAGCTCATTAACATTTTTCACCCAGAGGACGCGGTTCCCCGCAGGACTCCGGCTCAGCCCTCTGGCAGGAGAAGGAAGCCAGCCCTCCCTTACTTGCATTCAAGACATGTTTGGTAGTTTGGCTTTGGGGCAGAGAGGGTTTTGTTGAAGCTTTGAAGAGCAGAAAACAAACCCTTCATTCCCCTCTTGAAAACCGAAAGGAGCTGAGCTGGAAGATAGCAGCTCGTGGCAGAAGTGAATGGAGAAGGGCAGGTATTTGCAACCTTCTGTCAACCATCGCCTTAACCGCGGAGCGAAATGCATGCCCTCCTTCTTCTAATTATAGAAAACAAATATGATATCATTAGAGTGGGAGAGAGGCTGGACTTAGCAAATTGCATATTGGCAGACTCTGAATTCCTGTCCTGGAAGAGCATCCGTAACAAAGCAATCTGCTTAATTGCCCCTGGGTCCAGCAGCCCGGAGTGAGAAAAAACAGATTTTTGTGAAGTAAAACCAGTTCTGCTGTTACCTTTGCAGTCCTTGAACAAAGCAGTTACATCTCTGCGTAACCTTGTGATGAATGAACGACAAGTCTCTAAGCCAGGTCTGAATTTAGCTTGTGGGTTTTATCTCCAGAGGTGTTTCATTAGCTCAATTACCAGTGACATGTTCCACTACTGAAAAAACTCAACCAACCTAAATCCCTCTCCCAGTGGAATCCAATTAACCTCTTCCACCCCCTTCCTTTCATCCTCATGCCTCATGACTTGTTTGCAGCCGCACCTTTTAAAGACAACTAAAGTAAACTACCTGAAATAACAAAGTGAGTAACAACTGAGGTGTTTACACTTGATTTTTTGGTTCAGCTGGGCTGGGGTGTATGCTGATATTGTTCAAGAAGCACGAGCCTGTGTTTTTATGATGGTGTCCAGTGCAAGTTCCCTGTTGCCCAACCTACCACCTGAGCAAGTGCCCCTCTGTCCTCATCTGTCACAGAGGGACAGTGACCCTCAGTAACATGGAGTAAACGTGTTGAATGTGAGGATGGCTGGTCGACAGCCGACTGAACATGAGGCAGCAGTGGCCCAGGTGGCCAAGAAGGCCAATGGCATCTTGGTTTGAATCAGAAATGGTGTGACCAGCAGGGCCAGGGAGGTTATTCTCCCTCCACACTCAGCACTGCTGAGACCACTCCTCAAATCTTGTGTTCAGTTGTGGGCCCCTCACCACAAGAAGGATGTTGAGGCTCTGGAGTAAGTCCAGAGAAGAGCAACAAAGCTGGTGAAAGGGCTGGAGAACAGGTCGTATGAAGAATGGCTGAGAGAGCTGGGGGTGTTTATCCTGGAGAAGAGGAGGCTGAGGGGAGACCTCATTACTCTCTACAACTCCCTGAAAGGAGGTTGTGGAGAGGAGGGAGTTGGGCTCTTCTCCCAAGTGACAGGGGACAGGACGAGAGGGAATGGCCTCAAGCTGCACGAGGGGAGGTTCAGACTGGACATTAGGAAAAAATATTTCACAGAAAGGGTGATTGGGCAGTGTCAGAGGCTGCCCAGGGAGGGGGTTGAATCACCTTCCCTGGAGGGGTTGAAGGGACGGGTAGACGAGACACACGGTTTAGTGTTTGATAGGAATGGTTGGACTTGATGATCCAGTGGGTCTCTTCCAAACTGGTGATTCTATGATGTGAAACTTTCTGTAACTGCAGAGACCACCCAAGGACGTCACTGGTGGTGTGAACGTGTTCACTAATGATTCAGATTGCTTATACGAACATCAGATCCTGGCTAAGCATTGTTTTGAAGGTGGTTGATGTCCCTGGGTGTTACACTGGCTTCCTACTCGGGGCTGAGTCTTGCCCTAGATCCATTAATGTTTTGGCAGCAGCTTCCTCGCTGCTGTTGTCAAGACAGTGAGATGCTGAAGTCATCAGTAGAGCACATAACCCTGATGGGTTGGATTAATGACCTACTCTAACATATGAGACTTGCACGAGGCTGACCTGCTCCCCATGACCCACTCTGAGACCTGAAGCAGCACAAGACATTTCAAAGCATCCCATGCACAGTCCTGGTTATTCGTCGAAGTCTTTGCAAGCAAGACTTTCTGTCACCTGGGACCAAGAGCTGTGATTTGGAAATCCCGAGTGAGTGATTTGGCTACATCCTGGCCTTGAAAAGCCACAAAAACATCTTGATTTTTTTCCACCGCATCTACAATCCGTGTCCTGAAGAGCCTGTGCTCCCTGTGAATTAGTGCTAGGATTGTTAATGGAATTTTGCCTGTTTGTGTGCTTAAATAAGCACTCAACCTGGGCTCAGATTTAGGCTGCGGTGGTTGCTGTTGTGCTGCTAGCAGGCAGGTTTTAAAATACTTCTCTTTTTTGTCTTATAAGCATTTTCCTCCAAACGTGACTACAACAAATTAGCAGCAAAATTTCAAGAGGAGCATAAACGTTCTGTTGAGGATCATCCAGCCCTGGGGGACTGATCAGAACAGGTTACAGCAGAGATGTGCAGCTACACTCTATAAACCGAGGAATAGGGTAAAAGACAGAGAGAAAAACCCAATCTCTTCCACTAAGGATGCTCTGTGCATTCTGTGAGTCTTGGATCAGCGTGATCCAACTCTCTGCTTCCCAAGCAAAGCAAGTTTTGGACATAGTGCTACAAGTGGCATCATAAAGATTCATATAGTTGGACTAGAAGATCCAGTGGGTCTCTTCCAATCTAGTGATTCTATGATTCTATATCTTTGTTGGGTTTTACTTTTTATTGTGCTAGGGCTGAGTAGAATCATAGAATCATAGAACAACCAGGTTGGAAGAGACCCATCGGATCTTCTAGTCCAACCATTCCTATCAAACACTAAACCAAGTCCCTCAAGACCTCATCCACCTGTGCCTTTAACACCTCCAGGGAAGGGGAATCAACCACCTCCCTGGGCAGCCTATTCCAATGCCCAATGACCCTTTCTGTGAAAAACCTCTCCCTAATCTCCAACCTAAATCTCCCCTGGCGGAGCTTAAGACCATTCCCTCTTGTCCTGTCCCCTGGCACTTGGGAGAAGAGCCCAGCTCCCTCCTCTCCACAACCTCCTTTCAGGGAGTTGTAGAGAGTAATGAGGTCTCCTCTCAGCCTCCTGTTCTCCAGCCCCTTCACCAGCTTTGTTGCTCTTCTCTGGACTTGCTCCAGAGCCTCAACATCCTTCTTGTGGTGAGGGACCCAGAACTGGACACAGGATTCAAGGAGCTGCCTCACTAGTGCTGAGTACAGAGGGAGAATCACCTCCCTGGACCTGCTGGTCACACCGTTTCTGATACAAGCCAGGATGCCCTGTGGGAGGTGTCCCTGCCCACAGCAGGGGGGGTTGGAACTTGGATGGTCTTTAAGGTCCCTTCCAACTCAAACCACTCTGTGATTCCATGAAACATATTTCCTAAAAACCTGGTGCGTGGAGCGGGAGTGGTGAGTGTCCAAAGTGAGTCAGTGCGTGATGTGGGATAGACTAGAAAACCAGGCATCTGCCTCGGGGAGGCTGACAGGTTCTGGATGGGAGTTGGGATGAGTGCCGACGTGGTGCTTTGGGGGAACAACGCGGGCAGATCCTCCAGACTGCTGCCTGCCTGTTTTTGCAGACATGTGTGCTTTTGTGCCGCTCGCTGAGTGAGAAAACAGGATGAATGCCCTGTAACGTGGGAAGGCAGCGATGAGGCTGTGCTTAACTGAAAAGTCAATACGCAGAGAACTAGTCTGGTCAGGTTTTCCTCAGACAATTAGCTATGTGTTCGTTTCATATAACATCTCTCTAAAACCTATTTTGGCTTTTCGACGCTTCGTTCCCTTTTCCTCCCCTAAGCCGAGCATCCGTCCTTCCTGTCTTTGGCTGCCTAAAGCCCATTCTCGCCAGGGTCCCAGTGGCCTTCAGACAAAGCGCCCTCATGCTTCACTTGTCATCGAGAACAGCAGCTTCTCCACCAGCATCCTCCTTGGCCAACCCCCAGGCAGCTCAGAGCTGCTGGCGGAGCTTCTGTGGTTTCTCCACCGAGATGTCTGGGTTTTACGTAGTGATGGACCCAATCCCAACCCTGACCTCAGCCTGCCTAGAGGTGCTTTCCCCATGGCTGAGATGCTCATAGGTGTCTGTCTGGTTCAAAACACACCTGAACCATGTCCTTGGGTGCTTGTGCTGTTTGAAACCCACAAACACTTGTGTGGCTTTAGCCTATTTCTTCACTGAACGCTCCCTGTTCTTGGAGATGTTTATTTCTGCCTCTACCCTTAAGAGGTCAAGTGCTTCCATGGGGCGCTTAGCCTGTATTTTTCCGTGCACTGAGGCTACTCCATGCACAAGTGATTTTGTTCTGTGATAATACAGCCGAGCAGGCAAAACCACAGGCAAATCAGACTGAGTTTTTTTTCCCACTTCTAATAACAGTTTACTCTTCTGTAAGTGCATGTAAAGCACATGCCCTGTTCCCCCAGCCAAGGAGCCTGACAGCTTGTCAGCAAGAACTACCATAGGTCTAGAGTGACTGATTTATACAAGTAAAAGCACACGTGCCAAGACCTGGCAGCAGCTTGATCCTTCTCTCTCTCATTTTTTTTTTTAACAACTTGGCAACCCTCTCTCTTTTCCTTCATCCAAACTTTTGCCTTTTATAGTCTTTGAATAACGCTTTTTTTTTTTTTTTTTTTAATGTATGGAGCAGTTTCCCCTCCCTTCTCTTTCAGACATTTACTCTCCTTATCTGAATAGGAACAGGCTGCCCAGGGAGGTGGTTGAGTCACCTTCCCTGGAGGTGTTTAAGGCACAGGTGGATGAGGTCTTGAGGGACTTGGTTTAGTGTTTGATAGGAATGGTTGGACTAGAAGACCCGATGGGTCCCTCCCAACCTGGTTATTCTATGATTCTATGATTCTATGACTCTATGATTCTATGAATTGGGTACGGGACAGGAGATCTTGACTTCAAGCAGCCTCTTGACTGGGTAGGCACAATCACAAACCCAGTTACACATGGACTTGTGTTTGTCTGCATGGGGATGGTTGCATCATTGACCTTTCTTCACCTTCCCTGGTTTAAGGGACGGGTGGATGAGGTGCTGAGGGACATGGTTTAGTGTTTGATGGGAGTGGTTGGACTCGATGATCCAATGGGTCTCTTCCAACCTGGTGATTCTATGATTCTATGATTCTTTATTGAGCTGTGCTGTGATATTCTCATGCTCGTGTGCTTGTGCTAAAACTCACCTTCCTTTGTAGGATCTGCACGTACACGCGCTCGCACCAGTGCAATCATGTTTATTAACATTAAATTCTCACGTGGAACACTCATTTATGGAATTACACAAATTTTACTGTGTAGCCAAGCAGGAACTCTCACCCATGTGTGTACACAAACAACCTGCGTACTCATGCGACTCCCACTGTAGGTTCAACCTCGATTATGTCTGAGGGTTTCCTGATTTGCTCCAGCTCCCTCGAGCCTGTAGTTGGGTCTGGGCTCACACGCAGCTGTGCAGCCAAACGGTTTCTCAGACACAAGCATCCTTAGGCACAGACAGTCTCTCGCACATAAGCTTATAGATTTATGATTTGTTGTGAGAGCGGAAAACAGCTGCTGCAGGCTAATCAAACACAGCAGAAGATTTAACGCAAAATATTGAAAAACACTGTCTGGTAGGAGGGTGAAATTCTTAAAAACATGCTGGTCGCGTGGCACCAGGCCAGTGCAAGAGGGCTCGCACCTGGCCATGATAAACCTCAACGGCGGCTTCAGAGAAGACTCCTTCGCCCTTAGGGGGCTGCCAGACACTGAGGGGAAGAATCCCATTGGGTTTGGCCCCGTGGGTGAGCTACATACACCTGGGGCTGTGGTGTTTCAGGGGTATGGGTCTCTTCCAACCCGGTTGTTCTATGATTCTACGATTCTATGTGAGAAGAACTACTTAGCACGGGCTGGTAGGAGAGATGAGCAGCCCAACCAGAGCACCAGGTTTGCAGCGCGTTGGCAGAGCAGGTTGAAATTCTTGCTACTGGCTCCCTCCTACCCCTCTCTGTGGACAAGTGGAAAGTCTCTTTCTCCAGGGCTGTCGGTTCAGCACCTTCCACCAGCTCGGCTAAGGCTGCAAGGGCTTGGAAATAATTAACGGCAAAGGAAAGAATTTCATCTCAGGTTTCTGCTGACTGACGACACAGGCAGTTTGTGATGCCCCAAGAAGCTCAGGCTGGGATTAGTTCTGTGTAACTCCCAACGCTGCTGCTTGGCAGCTTAGTGACTGTGTTGGAAGTGACTGAACTAGATTAATACCTCGTGGATTTGAACTATAAACTTCCATGAGTTTAGATTTGTGAGGCTTGGCTTAGCTGGGTACAGACTAGTCTTGAGGCACTTGCAGCATCCTCTGCTCCCTTTCCCGATGTTGGTAGGTGGGAGATGCCAGCACAGCTCTCCCTTTTCTCACTCAGCAGGTATGAACTCACTCACCATCTCCAAAGGTGTGAAAATAGCATGGGAGCAGCCTTCAGCGTCCTTCCCATGAAACCCTGGTTCGGAGGCCTCAACAGGTGTGGAAAATGCAGCAAGTGTTCCTGAGGGACATGGTTTAGTGTTTGATAGGAATGGTTGGACTCGATGATCCGGTGGGTCTCTTCCAACCTGGTGATTCTATGATTCTATGATTCTATGAAGTGGCTCCTTCTTCCTTGGGAGCAAGGCAGAGAAAATGTGATACCTGAGCAGGACGTTCAGATCTTGCAGTGAAAGGACACGTGTTGTTTTCCTGCCTGCTCTTGCTGTGCTGCAGGACACAAGAGGCTCCTGCACCTGCAGTGGGTCTGGCTGCAAGTAGGGATTTTTGGTTTGCTTGTGGGTTTAGAGCCTGTTATTTACCTGCATCCATCTTCCTGTTTGGAGACTGGCTGAACCAGCAAGTCAGTCCTCCCTGCAGCCTGTGGTGAGCTGAGAGACAAGGTTTTCTGAAGAGAGGAACTAATTGTGTGTGTGTGTGTGTGTGTGTGTGTGTGTGTGTCCCTCTGCACAATCTTCAGCCAGTAGCTTACACTCAATTATTCCCAGATCTGTCCCACCCCCACGTGCTGTGAATCCCTCTCTATATTTGCGATGCGTTCCGAGATCATCGGGTGACCGGTGCTGTTCATTCTGTTCTTTGCAGTGAGGAACCAACTCCACATCTACAAACTGGTGAACCCACAGCCCCCTGACTCGTGGCCGATGGGTATCACTTGGCCCAGAAGCCCCCATGTCCTTTCCTGGTGGGTAGACACTCCTGGGTGGCACAAAGTACACATAGAAATCCACCATCTGGGGACTTGAGAAGCATCTGTTCTTTCCAGATGTTCAGTCATCTTATTGTTTGTTAGGTTTGAGGGCAGAACCCCCCTCAGATATGTGAGGCACTCGCTGTTCTCAGATGTCCAGGAGATCGTGTAGGGTGGAAAACTGGCTTTGTGTGCCGACAGCAAGGAACAGAGGCAGAAGTTTCATGCTTTCTGAAGAACACTTGAAAGGCCTTTGAGCCCTGGCTGATCTCCATTGTTCGTGTGCTTTCCGGCAGCAGCACGAGAGAGGAAGAATGGGAAGAGGCGAGAGAGCAGAGCTGAGAATTAGAACTGGAAGCCTTTCCCGTGCTCAGGCGAGCTTGGCAGAATCCATCGTGGCAAATGGATGCAACAGAATCCAGGCTTAAGCTTGGCTCAGATCTTAGACCCAGCAGAGCCTCCTTGGATCTGCAGGAGCTTTGTGAGTAGATGAATGCACTTCAGGCAGCCTCCCTGCACCAGATGCAAGTGCAGCTGTTGAATTCAGCTGTAGAACAGGGCGGAGGGTAGTGTTGCCCAAATTTGAGGCCTTTTTGCCTGCAGACATTCTATGGGTTTGATTTTTCTACAGACTTATTTTCTTCTTTCGCTGTAGATCACATGAGACTGTTGGAACTACACATGCTTTGCAAGATTCGACCCGTTATTATAGGTGAGCTGAGACACAAAGCTGTGAAATGACAGGGACAGAGATGCCAGTAAATGTTTAGCAGAGCTGTGTATTGATGAGCTGATGGCTGGAGAAGAAAAGGCTCCAGGGAGACCTTAGAGCAGCTTCCAGTGCTGAAAGGGGCTCCAGTAAAGCTGGGGAGGGGCTCTGGATCAGGGAGGGCAGGGAGAGGATGAGGGGGAACGGTTTTGAGCTGAAAGAGGGGAGGCTGAGATGAGATCTTAGGGTGAAATATGAGGGTGGGGGAGGCCCTGGCCCAGGTTGCCCAGAGCAGGGGTGGCTACCCCATCCCTGAAGGGGTTCAAGGGCAGGTTGGATGGGGCTTGGAGCCCCTGATCCAGTGGGAGGTGTTCCTGCCCATGGAACTTGATGGGCTTTGAGGTCCCTTCCACCCCAAAGCATTCCTTGATTCTGTGATTGTATCTGAAATGCACTGAATTCTGCATTAAACTCCAATCCTTTCCATTTTAACACCGTTTGCAGGGGGCATTTTGGTACTGTCTGTGTCACATCCAAGCTTCTGGGTGGGCACTTTGAGATGCAGGATTTTCCCAGGAAACTGCCAGGAGGAGAGGGACATGGGGGTGTTGGTCGACAGTTGACTGACCATGAGCCAGCAGTGTGCCCAGGTGGCCAAGAAGGGCAATGGCATCCTGGCTTGGATCAGAAATGGTGTGACCAGCAGGGCCAGGGAGGTGATTCTCCCTCTGGACTCAGCACTGGTGAGGCCACTCCTTGAATCCTGTGTTGAGTTGTGGGCCCCTCAGCACAAGAAGGATGTTGAGGCTCTGGAGAAAGTCCAGAGAAGAGCAACGAAGCTGGTGAAAGGGCTGGAGAACAGGCCTTATGAGGAGCAGCTGAGAGAGCTGGGGTTGTTTAGCCTAGAGAAGAGTAGGCTGAGGGGAGACCTCATTACTCTCTACAAGTACCTGAAAGGAGGTTGTGGAGAGGAGGGAGCTGGGCTCTTCTCCCAAGGGACAGGGGACAGGACAAGAGGGAATGGCCTTAAGCTCCACCAGGGGAGATTTAGGCTGGAGGTTAGGAGGAAGTTTTTCCCACAGACGGTCATTGGGCATTGGAATAGGCTGCCCAGGGAGATGGTTGATTCCCCTTCCCTGGAGGTGTTTAAGGCACAGGTGGATGAGGTCTTGAGGGACTTGGTTTAGTGTTTGATAGGAATGGTTGGACTGGATGATCCGATGGGTCGCTTCCAACCTGGTTTTTCTATGATTCTATGATATCCCTCCCAGGTCTCTCAGCTGAGGGAAAACACTGTGCAGCCCCCAAAATTTCCTCCTCAACGCTTGTTCACTTTCCTCTGCAACAGCAGAAAAGCTTTGTTCAAAAAATAAAAAAAAAAAAGTATATTTCAAGATTTCAAATGTTTTGTTCCTGACGGTGAGTCAATGACTTTTCCAGTCCCTCCCCCACAATAAACAAGTGCAAACTGAGTGTGGTCCAGAGGAAAATGTGAGTTACACATGTCCTGGCTACGTGCTTCTCCGGTACCAATGATAACCATATGGTGACTTCCAGACCCCAACTCTCCAATGTGTTAGTGAGGATCAGTGCAAGCTCCTGCAGAGTCCATGCGTAACCTCGCTTTGCCCGTAGCTGCCTGCATGTGCCCAGCAAACACCTTCAGAAAGTGGTTTTAGTGCCTGGTTTTGTGGTTCAGCTTCACCTAAGCTGAGGGGGTTGGGCTGATGAGCTTGGTTCGAGAAGCTCCTTAGGAATCCTCATGTAGCAAACTCTCATCACTGAGCTTGCGGCTCCTGTTGCCCTTCCCTGTTCCAGGACTTTGCTAGGGAGAGGGAATCATACTGCCCATCTCTGCTCTTTTCCGTCTGAGCACAGAAACTGTAGTTTCTGGTGAAGGGGCTGGAGAACAGGCCTTATGAGGAAGGGCTGAGAGAGCTGGGGGTGTTTATCCTGGAGAAGAGGAGGCTGAGGGGAGACCTCATTGCTCTCTCCAACTCCCTGAGACGAGGTTGTGGAGAGGAGGGAGCTGGGCTCTTCTCCCAAGGGACAGGGGACAGGACTAGAGGGATTGGCCTCAAGCTCCACCAGGGGAGGTTTAGGCCTCAACATAAGGAAAAAAATTCTTCACAGAAAGGGTGATTGGGCAGTGGCAGAGGCTGCCCAGGGAGGGTGTTGAGTCACCTTCCCTGGAGGTGTTTAAGGCACAGGTAAGCGAGTTCCCATGAGGGACATGGTTTAGTGTTTGATAGGAATGGTTGGACTCGATGATCCAGTGGGTCTCTTCCAACCTGGTGATTCTATGATTCTATGATTCTGCTCTGGGAAAGGAAATTAGAGGGGGTTGGGGAAAGGCCCAGACAGGCTTTGGGCTAGTTTCAAGGTTTAGGTACAAATCTAGGACCTTAAAATCTCATTCAGGATGCTGACTGTGGTTACCATCACCAGCTAGAACAGCCCAGCAACTGCTTTGAGGTTTGAGGACTGTCATAGAAACTACCCTGTCCCAAAAACCAGTATAGGAACCACAGCTAGCAGTAGTGTCACCCCATTATACACCTGCACAATGCTGTTTGCACACCATGCATGCAGCTCCACATCAAGCATCGTCATCATCATCACTATTTCCAGTACAGTAATAGGAAAGGTGAAGCCCAGATACCCCAGAAGACGTTATTCCCATAAGGTACCTAAATATCTTGGCAGATTTGGTCACGGCAGAATCATAGAATCACCAGGTGAGAAGAGACCCACCGGATCATCAAGTCCAACCATTCCTATCAAACACTAACCCATGTCCCTCAGCACCTCGTCCACCCATCCCTTAAACACCTCCAGGGAAGGTGACTCATCTCCCTCCTTGGGCAGCCTCTGCCACTGCCCAATCACCCTTGCCATGATTTTTTTTCCCTAATCTCTAGCTTAAACCTCCCCTGGTGAGTTTGAGGCCATTCCCTCTCACCCTGTCCCCTGTCCCTTGGGACAAGAGCCCAGCTCCCTCCTCTCCACAACCTCCTTTCAGGTAGTTGGAGGGAAGGGAAGGGAAGGGAAGGGAAGGGAAGGGAAGGGAAGGGAAGGGAAGGGAAGGGAAGGGAAGGGAAGGGAAGGGAAGGGAAGGGAAGGGAAGGGAAGGGAAGGGAAGGGAAGGGTCAAAAAAGGAGCCCTCTCTCTTTGAGGCTGGTGTCTTGGTTTCCCTCGCAGTGTGTGAGATCTCCCTTTGCACGGTTTCCCATCACTCTTTGGAACGAGCTCAGGCAAGCTCTCCATCTCTCTCACACCTGTATTTCTGCTTCCTTATTTTGAGCTACTAAGGGAGCAAAGAGGAGGCTCATTGATCACTCCCCAGCGTACAATCTCAGCCAGGTAACCTTCATTAAAGCTAAGCTAAATCCACAGCAAACATAAGCTTTACCCAGGCAGCAGTTCACAGGGGCTTGGCAGGGCCCTGCCTGCGTTTCAGAATCCTTGTCCTTTTTTCTAGATGAAAGCCCTGCAGAAGGATTTGTTTTTCAGACAGAAGGCAAGCCAAGTTGGTGATTTCATCCCAAGGCAGGCTGTGTCAAGCTGGTCCTATTCAAACACGCAGGAAATCAGCTTTGGAGCTCGTTCAGAAATGAGAATGGAGAGTGGGGGTAGGAAGGGGGGCCCTGAGGAGGAGGAGATCTCGCGTTCTGAAGCCGAACTCGAAAACGAGCAGGGAAGGTACCTGCTGTCAGCGCAGAGCTGCAGGGACCTGTCCTTCACCCCCTTGGAAGGATGAACTGGCAAGGATTCAAACAGCATTTCTTGATTTGCAGCTCTTCCAAGAAGCTGCCCCATCTCTGTCCCCGTGGAGCCCTGCGAGGGTTGCGATCGGGGGTCTGGTGGGCGAAGGCAAAACCTCCCCTCGTCCCAGAACATTTTTTTTTTCTGTTTAAAGCAATCATTGCCTGATTAAAGCAGTTTAAGTGGAGATTGCTAAGGAGAGAGAGAGATTTCTTGCTCTGAAAATGAGGGAGTGGAAAAGAGGCCCTTGCAAACTCATTCTTTATCAACTCGTCTAATGATCTTCACTTCACCCCTTGCAGAGCAGCTGCCAAATCCCAAGGGTTGGGGGGTGGGGGGGGGGCGATGGGTGGCAGAATTCGGCACATTTGTTCTCGGTTCTGCTACAAAATCTCTGCGATCTTCAGAGGGTCCCTTCCCTTGCAGTGAGGGAAGCGCAAGGGAGAAAAAAATCTAGCGTCATGACATCGGCTGCATTTCGGCAGCTGCAAACGTGCCTGTTGATCGGCAAAACTGCCCCTCCAAGAGCCTCCATCGCAGCATTTCAAACGGAGAAATCACACGGGAAAGTAGGGAGTGAAACCTGCTTGGGATGTCTGGGTGGGTGTGTAATTCCCCATCTCTAAAAAACATCTGCAGGGGCTTCTCAGCAAGGCAGGGAATTCGCTGCCCTGCTTGGAAAACCTCAGACCTGCCCCTTTGCACTTACTCTGTCTCAAGCAGGACTTCAAGGACTCCAGCCCTTCCTTTCTAGAGAATTGCTTTCACGGATCCAGACTTCAGCGGTTTTAGACTCAAGCACTTTCTGATGTGAATAATACCAACAAAATGTTTGCAGCTTGGCCTGGAGGATGGGAAAAACGCAGACGGCGAAATCCAAGGCAGTTTCTTAATGTCGGTGCTCATTAAGTACTTTTTAACATTAGTGGCTGGTGCTGGAATCTGCCCACGCAGGCTTGGGGCTGAGGAAATACTATTTGAACACATCTGCTCCAAGAGATACTGTCAGACTTGGGGAGCATCTTGTGGTAATTAGGGGAATTCATTTCCTTATTTAGTCCAGTTGAGTTTTTCCCGGATTTTTTTGTTGTTGTTTGTGGGATCCTTTAAAATGTTCTTTTCTGCATATTTCTTCGCCAACCAAAGGGCTCCCAGGTGCTGTTAAGACCCTGTGTCCACATAGCACCCTCCTCCCTGTTGCAAGGAACCTGGCAAAGCTTGCTCAGGAGTGTTTTGGAAGTAAAGGAAGAGAAACTTGCAGCCGTGAGCTCAAAATACAACATGGAGTTGCAGACTCTAATTGCTTTTCCCCTTTCCTGTCCTTGCCATATCTTCTCCCTCCTCGTTTTCCAGCTAACATGTGTTGATCTGCTCCTACAAGCCCCTACAAGCCCCCAGAGTCGGGGATAGAGCAGACCTTGTTGATTTGACTCTTGTGTCCCAAATGATGCCTTGAAGAACTCCCTGATGCCATGGGCAGGGACACCTCCCACTGGATCAGGGGCTCCAAGCCCCATCCAACCTGGCCTTGAACCCCTCCAGGGATGGGGCAACCTCAACTCCCTTGGACAACACATTCCAGGGCTTCACCACTCTCATAGCGAAGAAATTCCTCCCTGTGTCCAGTCTAAATCTGTCCCTTTCCAGTTTATCCCCATTGTCCCCAGTCCTATCACCACAAACCTTTGTAAACAGCCCCTCCCCAGCTTTCTTGTAGTCCCTTCAGGTACTGGAAGCTGTTCTAAGGCCTCCTCAGAACCTTCTTTTCTCCAAGCTGGACAACCCCAACTCTCTCAGGTGTCTTCATATGGGAGGTGCTCCAGCCCTCAGATCATCCTTGTAACCTCGCCTGGACCCATTCCAACAGCTCCATCTCCTTCTTATGGTGAGGAGTCCAGAACTGGACACAGGACTCCAGATGAGGTCTTGCAAGAGAGGCACAGAAGGACAGAAAAACCTCCCTCAACCTGCTGGCCACACTTCTTTGGATGTAGTTTCATTACAAAATCTTTTAAAGAAGAGTACAGCTTCAAGTCCCTGACCTTTCTTCTGAAAGAAGGGCCCCTAATATTAATTTTTCATTGGTTTTAATTAAAAGCTTATTCTGCAGAGCTCATTTGATGTCAGCTTTGAAATCCTGTGCCTTTAGTTTCCATCCTGACTCTTTCGTGTGTTTAAATCAGTGCATTTCCAAATAAGGTTTTTGCCTGCTCTCTGTACTCACTCCTGAACCTTAATGCTTTTTGTAGCGCTGAGCAGTGACAGGGTTATGTTAACCTCTCTGCTTCGCTAGGCACGTTTGTTCCCTCAAGATCAACAGAGCAGCTGGAGACGCTGACGTCTGAAAGGTTGCTGCCTCTCTTTGTGGCACAGAGTTTCTCTTCGGGCTCTGCGGATCGCACGGAGCGTCTTGCAACAAGCACAGGCCAGAAAAGCAGGTGCTGGAGGGCGATGAACCCATAGCTAAGGAAGCACAAGCTCTTGGGCAACCGCTGCCCTCTGAGACACAGCAGCGTGGGAAGGACGGAGCTTGCCAGCAGCTGAGAAGCTGCTTGGCATCGGCTTTTGAGTTTGCATGGGAAGGGTGTAAGTCCTGGACCACAGCCACCCAAAGGTCCCCACGGAGCAGGGACCTAACCCTGGCATGAGAGCTGCAGCACAGGGGAACAGTGTGACTTAGAATCATAGAATCATAGAACAACCAGGTTGGAAGAGACCCATCGGATCATCGAGTCCAACCATTCCTATCAAACACACAAAGCAGGCAGCGTGACACCCAGTTCAGCTGGCTAACTGCTCATCTGGGAGCAGTTTTATTTGGCGTGGAGGAAGCTGCATGGGCAGCTGCTCCCGTCGTGTGGACACTGAGGGGTGTGTTTGTGGTGGGAACAAGGTGGGTTCAATTCAGGCCAGGCTTGGTTTGACCCAAATCTGCCACCTGGCCGGGTTTAGACGCTACTTCTCCAGGGAGGACAGCTGGCTGAGCTTGTCCTCTGCTTGGTGAGCTGCTGTGGCCCGTCCTGGGGAACAAGAAGTTTGGAGGAGAGGAGCTCTAAACAGGAGCATGGTTGTGCAGGAGGTGGGTGCTGGAGAGCCCAGCTGAAATTCCTCTGCGTCACATCCAGGAGACCAAGCTGCGAGGCTTTCAGGATCCTGCGGTTGGGAACATGCAGTTTGCAGATGGCACAAAACTGTGAGGAAGTGTGGATCTGCTGGAGGGTAGGGAGGCTCTGCAAAGGGACCTAAACAGGCTGGAGCGCTGGGCAGTGTCCAACAGCATGAGGTTTAACACAGCCAAATGCCAGGTCCTGCACTTGGGGCACAACAACCCTATGCAGAGCTACAGACTGGGAGAAGCCTGGCTGGAAAACTGCCAGGAGGAGAGAGACCTGGGGGTGTTGGTCGACAGCTGACTGACCATGAGCCAGCAGTGTGCCCAGGGGGCAAAGAAGGTCAATAGCATCCTGGCTTGGATCAGAAACAGTGTGACCAGCAGGGCCAGGGAGGTTCTTCTCCCTCTGTACTCAGCACTGGTGAGGCTGCTCTTCGAATACTGTGTCCAGTTCTGGGCCCCTCACCAAAAGAAGGATGTTGAGGCTCTGGAGCGAGTGCAGAGAAGAGCAACAAAGCTGGTGAAGGGGCTGGAGAACAGGCCTTATGAAGAGCGTCTGAGAGAACTGGGGGTGTTTATCCTGGAGAAGAGGAGGCTGAGAGGAGACCTCATTACTCTCTACAACTACCTGAAAGGAGGTTATGGAGAGGAGGGAGTTGGGCTCTTCTCCCAAGGGACAGGGGACAGGACGAGAGGGAATGGTCTCAAGCTCCACCAGGGGAGATTTAGGCTAGAGATTAGGAGGAATTTTTTCACAGAAAGGGTCATTTGGCATTGGACTAGGCTGCCCAGGGAGGTGGTTGATTCCCCTTCCCTGGAGGTGTTTAAGGGACGGGTGGATGAAGTCCTGAGGGACATGGTTTAGTGTTAGATAGGAATGGTTGGACTCGATGATCTGGCGGGTCTCTTCCAACCTGGTTGTTCTATGATTCTATTATCAAAAGGTGCCCTAAGTGCTGGGAAGAGAGAGCTGACGTGAAAGCAGACGGAAGAATTTACTGCGTAAGCAGTTTAAGGTGCCTGGGAGGTGGGCAGGGAGGGTGAGGATGCTGCTTTATTCCGTGCTTTTTTCCCCCTGCGCCACCGTCGCGTTAGTGCCGAGTTCAGAATAGTTTTAATTTCATTCCTAATTTTATGCGCTGTGCACACATCATAAAAATCAGTGATGTGGTTGCCCAGAGGAGGCGAAAGCTGCTTACCTGATGTGTACAGTGAATAACAATGAGGATGAAGTTGTGTCTTTCAGAACCTTTTCTGCTGCTCTAGGTGGATGAAACTCAGCCACAGAATGGGGGATTTCCTTAAGCTGAGTCTGATTCTTAACACCTATATTGTCAATATTCCCATCTGGTTTTCTCAGCCTTTGGAAGCCAACTGCTCCGAGGTCACTGCCCTGCGTCTTAGTTTTGAAATAAGGAAGATTGTGACCCAGAAGTATGAAATTTGGCAGCTTCCCCTGTGTGAGCTGAGGGGAGGGATGGTTTTCAGGGTCTCTGCTCTATCAGGGGAGCCTGTGGATTCCTGGGTGTACCCTGCGTGTGACATGACTCCTGGAGAGGGCAGGGGGAATGGGAGCTGTGTCCATGGGGCTGCGTTTTCAGGAGTCATTTGTTGTTTGATACTAAGAAATGAGTGGTTGTCATGGTTACTGGCCTCCCCTTCCTGGTCTTGCCAACTTTCTTCTCTGGAGCCTCAGGCTTGGAGCAGGATTCAGTGTTTTTCTCCTGTTGAGATTGCACACTCATCCAGGCCCCTTGGATTTCAGGTGTGCCTGCTTCTTCAGGCTGGTGTGACGTTTACGTGTGCTTGGAGACCTCAAGAGCCTTTGGTGCTCCTGTCTTCCTCCTGATTCCAAGAAAAGACTAGGAGAAGTCTGTCTGGAAAGCTGCCTGGAGGAGAAAGCCCTGGGGGTTTTGGTTGATAGCGACCGTTCTTCCAATTAAAATGACAAAGATGCAAAGAATCCACTTTTACTTTCTGTATTTTAAACTTCTAAAGTAATAATAACTACAAAAAAATCTGGGCATGAGGGGCAGGAGAACCTCTCTGCAGAGCAAGCCAAGTGTTACAACATAGCTTTGGCTTCAGGCACCGGGGCTGCCGCTAAGCCCGTTCGTAGCCCATGCTGGGACATCTGGTCCGTCTCATGGTGAAGGATCAGCCTGAACAGCCGGGCAGAGGAGTCTGATCCCAACAGCTTGGACTGTGGAGGCTGAACAACTGCCTGGTGTTCTCGGCACAGAGCTGGGAGCTGCAGCACTTGAGACTCTCCTGGGGAAAGAACTCAGCCTGCAAGTTCTGCAAGTCAGGACCCTCCATCCCCCTTCCGGCTCCTGGGTGGTTTGAGCACCTCTGAGCCGAGCGCAGGACCCGCAGGTTGCCTGGGCTTCCTCAGCCCTACAGAAAGGGTCCTGGAGATGTCTTCTTGGCATGATGTGCACCTCTATGGAGACCCTGTGGTTGAGGACAGTGATCCCATTCTACTTGTTAGCTCTATAGCTGGAGATGTTGGTCAGTAATGCTCTGCCCTGCTTATGGGCTTAAAAACAAGCTTGGTCTCTCATCCTTTGGATTAACTGGCCTGCCCATGAGTTTGCAGGGAGCTGAGAGAGGGAGATTGAGATGGATCTTAGGAAGAAATGGGAGATTGAGATGAATCTTACGAAGAAACGCTTTTCTGTGAGGGCTGGGAGGTCCTGATCCAGGTTGCCCAGAGCAGTGGTGGCTGCCCCATCCCTGGAGGGGTTCTAGGCCAGGTTGGATGGGGCTTGGAGCCCCTGATCCAGTGGGAGGTGTCCCTGCCCATGGTAGGAGTGGGACTGGATGGGCTTTGAGGTCCCTTCTAACCCAAACTATTCCGTGATTCTCTGATCTTTTTTTATTTTGCATCCCTCCTTCGTTCTCCAGAAAAACAGATCGTGTTTCTCTAGCTTCTATCTGGAAGCTTATTTGGAGTAGAGGACACTAAGCAACTCCTGGTTTTCCTGCTAACTAACCTGGGCCCCTCTGGAGATGGAGAGGGAATCGACTGCGCCTGCTTTAGGGGTTATCAGTAAGCAGCGTCACGGGAGCGTAAAGGCATTAGTCATTTAATTAACATTAATAGGGCAATTATTGTCTTAATAAAATGATTGATTATGACATTGAAGTTATATTTGAGGTTTAACAGCTGCAGCTGCCTGACTGAATTGTATGTTTGTTAATCCTCAAGGAGGGTGTTCTATTTCACCGAGCGATGTTTATTTAACATGCAATAAGTGTCTTTAGTGAATCTCTATTGAAGGCATATGTGGAAACCTTAATTTGAAGCATTACAGAAGAGAGTGAGACTGTTCAATTCATAAAATCCTATTTAAACACTGTGAGCTCCAAACTCCAGCCGGTGCCAAAGCAAACGGTCTCCCTGCAAGCTCTATGCCAGATGTCTCATGTGGGGTAAGCTAAAGGTCCAAAGAAAATAAGGCCTGAAGGGAACAGTTTGGCCATTGAATCTCCCATCCAGCCTATATAAAGGGGTTTCGTTTCCATTCAGGAAATACAAACCTCTTCTATATGGATCCCGTTCAAAGTGTGTTTGCTGAGCGATTCTTCCCCACAGCAGCGATTCTCAGTATCGCCTACGCCTGGGAGCAGAACCTAGAGCTGGTGGGAAGCTTTGGGGAATGTCCTTAACCCCTCTCTAAGTTTCTAAGGAAGAGAGAGTAAATCAGAGGCATCTCTGGATGTCGGTGAAGCTCCAACTCATGCCTAGCCTGGTGTGAGGCACCCTAGATGGTGTTCTGGGTCGGACAAATAATGAAGCTTTAGCCTCATCTTGTATTTCTTGTGTGTCCTACAACTTCAGGTAACTCGTTGCCCTAGCTCATTATGCCAGGCGCTCCAGAGTGCTGGAGAATTAACCTTTGGGAGGCTGAGGTGGTGACCTGGAGAGCCTGACTTCACTCCGAACCTGGTCTCTTCCTTTCTGGGTGCCTCTGTAAGGTATTTTGCAGGTAGATCATAGAATCATAGAATCATAGAACAACCAGGTTGGAAGGGACCCATCGGATCTTCTAGTCCAACCATTCCTATCTAACACTAAACCAAGTCCCTCAATACCTGTGCCTTAAACACCTCCAGGGAAGGTGAATCAACCACCTCCCTGGGCAGCCTAGTCCAATGCCCAATGACCCTTTCTGTGAAAAACCTCCTCCTAATCTCCAGCCTAAATCTCCCCTGGCCGAGGTTGAGACCATTCCCTCTTGTCCTGTCCCCTGTCCCTTGGCAGAAGAGCCCAGCTCCCTCCTCACTACAACCTCCTTGCAGGTACTTGTAGAGAGTAATGAGGTCTCCTCTCAGCCTCCTCTTCTCTAAGCTAAACACCCCCAGCTCTCTCAGCCACTCCTCATAGGGTCTGTTCTCCAGCTCCTTCACCAGTTTTGTTGCTCTTCTCTGCACTCGCTCCAGAGCCTCAACATCCTTCTTGTGCTGAGGGGCCCAGAACTGAACACAGGATTCGAGGAGTGGCCTCACCAGTGCTGAGTACAGAGGGAGAATCACCTCCCTGGACCTGCTGGTCACACCATTTCTGATCCAAGCCAGGATGCCATCGGCCTTCTTGGCCACCTGGGCACACTGCTGGCTCATGGTCAGTCGGCTGTCGACCAACACCCCCAGGTCCCTCTCCTCCTGGCAGTTTTCCAGCCAAGCTTCTCCGAGTCTGTAGTTCTGCATAGGGTTGTTGTGCCCCAAGAGCAGGACCCGGCATAGATGTATGTTATTTGTCTGTGTTCAGAGACATTTGGATGTGAGCCAGGTCTGAACCAGCACCCTGCAGCCATGGTGAACTCAGCTGGGAGGTGGGATCCTACAGTGCTGATTTAATGTAGCCACAGGACTTCCAGTTGGCTCAAACACGGGCATAGCACATGTATAGATGTGATATGGGCTGTATCTTAAGCTTCTTGTTTTGTGGCAATTCAGCTCCAAATCCTAATTTGTGAGCTCAGATGCCAACCTTCTGAGGACCAGGACCTGTGCTCAGCTTTCCTTCCACCTATCAGAATAGAATCATAGATTCACTAGGTTGGGAAGGACCTACTGGATCATTGAGTCCAACCATTCCCATCAATCACTAAACCATGTCCCTCAGCACCTCATCCACCCGTCCCTTAAACCCCTCCAGGGACCCTTCCTGCTGGCTGAGGGAAGAATGAGCAGCCCTGGCAGCCTTCACGATGTGAGCTGTGTTTGTTTTGGGTGAAATGCAGTAATTAGAGAGGGACCAATGCTTGAGGCTCCTGGGAGCCATTCCCAGCTTTACGCTGCTTCCTCAGGTGAGGAAACATCATCTCTGAGAAACACGCTTGCCGGGGTGGAACCTTCCACATGTCAGTATGAGGTCATCTTCCGTAATGTGATGTCTTACATGTTTACCCATTACACAGCGGGTTCTGAAGTATTGTCCTGTCTCACAGAAGGAGAAGGCTGAGAGGATCACTTGAGGGTATTTGACAAGGCAGCAGGCGTAGAAGCTGTCTCTTGTCCAAGAGAAGTCATTCAGATCCTGCATAGGCAAGACTGTCTTCTCCCTCATCCCTGGCTTCTAAAATTCACATAGTTGGACTTGATGATCCAGTGGGTCCTTTCCTACCTAGTGATTCTATGATTCCTTCAGTCTGGCGTAAGGTATGGATGAAACATCTTCCCAAGCTCTCTTTGCTGCTCTGACCCAGGTCCCTAGCCTAGGTGCCAGCAAAGGGCAGCATGTTGGGCCCTGAGCCTGTAACAGCTTTGCTTGGGGTGGGAATTCAGTTCCACACATCCTATCTGCTGCGTGGTTGAACGGTTGGACTTGATGATCCAGTGGGTCCCTTCCAGCCTGGTTATTCTGTGATTCTATGGACCAGAGACCTTGCTGCTCTTGGTTAGTGATTTGCCTTTCCTTGCTTGTAGTTTCTGCAGGGCAGCAAGCCAAGGCCCATAGGCATGACCGAAACATGGGATGAATATTCCAAGTGGCTTGACCTATAGGAACAAGCACATGGGGGAGGGAATGAGTTCATCTCCTCCGTGCTCTTGGCCATGGCAGGGCTGTTCCTATATCCCCCTGCCTGCTGCAGCTGGGACATAAGCTGGTTGCAGAAGAGAATGTTCTGTCCTTCCCTGGAAGAAGAGATTCATCTGCACCTTCCTCCTGGGAGCAGTCCTTGGTAGGCAGCTGAAATTTTCCTTTTCCTCTCATCCCATGACTTCTAGGGAATATGCCTTCCCTCGCATTGTCCAGAATAATTCCATTGTCCAGAGGATGAGTGTGTTTCAATATCTTCAGGCTGGCTGTTCCCTTCCTTCTGCTTTCCAGCTGCTCTCTCCCAAGCTGAGGTGCCTCCGGCCCTTAATTTCTCTTGTTCTTGGAATCGTGGGATGTTGGCTTGTAGGAATATCCACATCTGAAATGAAGCAAAGGGCATCTCTGCCTCCTTCCCTGGCTCTGCCCCAGGCTGGGTGACCAAGTCATACCATGGTCCATGCAGCCCCTCTAAATCATCCCTACTAATGGAATAAAAGTGAAGTGGCTCCTCACAACCCTGCTTTCAAAAGTGTCTCAATCTGGTGTCTAACCCAGTCTGCAGCCTTTCCAGTCCCCTCTATCCTATTCGAAAAAAACCCGCCTAAATGCACACAAAAGTACAGAAGCTTAACAACAGAAGTTCTAAGTACAATTTTTTCCTGTACACTTTTACCTAAAAAGATGAGGTGAAATCACTGCCAACTCATTCTCCGCGAGGTGGATCGAGCCCTGTAAAAGGCATGTGGTGAAAGGTGAAAGGAGACCCTGTCATGTTAAAAATGCCTCGGATTTCTGGCACAGAGGTGTGGGTAGAAGAGTGACTGAGAAATATGAGGGAGCAGGATGAGGTGGTGTTTCTGAGAGGTTTTATTTCTGATGGGAAGCGGTTTGTGTTTCACTTGCTCGCCTCTGCTTTCTCTTTCCAGCTCCGATAACTCTTCCGTTCCTCCGAGTGCTTGCCCAGGGCTATTGTATATGACTGTTTAAACAGCGTTTAAACAGCCCTAAGCCTGTTTATTTACTAAAGCTATAAATTATCTTGAAATCAGAATTCATCACCCTGTAAATACCTTGTTTTAACAGGCAGCCTGGCTCTGCTGGGATGACAAGAGTAGCAGACCTGCTGGCTGCTCTGCCAAGGCTCTGTCAGGGGCAAATGTCCTTGCATGGGCAATCTCTGCCTTCCTGAGATCCAGGCAAGCTTGGAGGGTGATTTCTCTCTGTGGATTCATCTACGAGGATATTGGAGAATGCAGTAGGCAGTGCTGGTCTCTGATGGATGAACCGTGTGTTCGAGTGATCTAGTGCTTGCTGGGATTTGCTAGGAAACTAATGATCTGTCTAGTCCAGTGTCTTCCAGGCATTAGCAGTTGTGTTCAAAAAAAAAAGCACGAGAGAGGCTGATATTAATCAAGGAATGAGCTTTTCCTAGTGGAGTATTGTCCCTCACCCCAGCTAGCGAGGCGGAAGCAACCCTGTGCAGAACTACAGACTGGGAGAAGCTTGGCTGGAAAACTGCCAGGAGGAGAGGGACCTGGGGGTGTTGGTCGACAGCGACTGACCATGAGCCAACAGTGTGCCCAGGTGGCCAAGAAGGCCAATGGCATCTTGGTTTGGATCAGAAATGGTGTGACCAGCAGGGCCAGGGAGGTGATTCTCCCTCTGGACTCAGCACTGGTGAAGCTGCTCCTTGAATCCTGTGTTGAGTTGTGGGCCCCTCAGCACAAGAAGGATATTGAGGCTCTGGAGCAAGTCCAGAGAAGAGCAACAAGGCTGGTGAAGGGGCTGGAGAACAGAACCTATGAGGAGTGGCTGAGAGAGCTGGGGTTGTTTATCCTGGAGAAGAGGAGGCTGAGAGGAGACCTCATTACTCTCTACAAGTACCTGAAAGGAGGTTGTAGAGAGGAGGGAGCTGGGCTCTTCTGCCAAGGGACAGGGGACAGAACAAGAGGGAATGGCCTCAAACTCCGCCAGGGGAGATTTAGGCTGGAGATTAGGAGGAGGTTTTTCACAGAAAGGGTCATTGGGCATTGGAACAGGCTGCCCAGGGAGGTGGTTGATTCACCTTCCCTGGAGGTGTTTAAGGGACGGGTGGATGAGGTCTTGAGAGACTTGGTTTAGTGTTAGATAGGAATGGTTGGACTAGAAGATCCGATGGGTCCCTTCCAACTTGGTTGTTCTATGATTCTATGACTCTAAGCATGTGACTTTAACAACACAATCAGTAGCATCCTGAACAGAGGATGCTGGGGGCGTTACTGGGGTCGTTTCCTCGATGAAGAGGTTTTCTACGGCATCAGACTTGGTAAGTACCTGGAAGAATTTGTCTGAAAAGATGTAAACATCATGCTTTCACTACATGAAGTGTAAATTCCTCATCACATAACATCTGTCTCTATTTGAGCTTGGAGGTTGAACGAGTCGCGATTAAAAGCCACCAAAGTGACTGCTGGAAGCCTTCTGCTGTCCTGGCTGGGCTCCATAGGCTCTGGCCTTTCCTGTGGATGCTGAAGCTTTTTCTCTCTTTAGAAGCTGCTCCTCACCTCAGGCTGAGTGTGGTCCTGGCAATCCAGAGCTGCTGTATGAGCTGTGTTCATCAGGTTGACTCATTTTGGCAGGTTTGGTAGCAACTGTTAATCATCTGACGTACCTGTTCTGCGCTGCGTAAGCTATCGCCTCTGCAAATTTCTGGAGCCACAAAAACTGGAGATGGGAAAGTTCTGAGATCATCCAACTTCTCCATTTTCCCCCTGTGAGAGAAGTCTTGTTCCCCACATTGGATTTTCCTGTCCTGGGTCCAGTTTTAAGTGACTCAAGCAGCAGGGTTTTCGTTTTTTCCCTTGGGAGCCTGGCAGATTTCTCGCCATGAGAGATGTTTTCCTAATCCTCCACCTGATCTGTTCCCCTCCCTGATTCCAGCCTCAAACTGGGAGAGTGGACAGCACAAAGCTACAGTCAGTCGGTTAGTGCTCATCAGTTGCTTGAGTGCTGGTTAACTCTTTCTGGGTTGCTTTGATGCATGTTCTGAATAAAAAGGATCTTGAAAGAGGGGAGGTTGAGATGAGATCTCAGAGGAAAAACGTTTTGCTGTGAGGGTGAGGAGGCCCTGACCCTGGTTGCCCAGAGCAGTGGTGGTTGCCCCATCCCTGGAGATGTTCAAGGACAGGTTGGATGGGGCTTGGAGCCCCTGATGCAGTGAGAGGTGTCCCTGCCCATGGCAGGGGTGGGACTGGATGGGCTTTGAGGTCCCTTCCATCTCAAACTACGGTTCTATATGTATGGAGACCCTGTGGTTGAGGACAGTGATTCCATTCTACTTGTTAGCTCTATAGCTGGAGATGTTGGTCAGTACTGCTCTGCCCTGCTTATGGGCTTAAAAACAAGCTTGGTCTCTCATCCTTTGGATTAACTGGCCAGCCCATGAGTTTTCAGGGAGCTGAAAGAGGGGAGAGTGAGATGAATTTTAGGAAGAAATGTTTTCTTGTGAGGGTGGAGAGGTCCTCGCCCAGGTTGCCCAGAGCAGTGGTGGCTGCCCCATCCCTGGAGGGATTCAAGGGCAGGTTGGATGGGGCTTGGAGCCCCTGATCCAGTGGGAGGTGTCCCTGCTTGTGGCAGGAGGTGGAACTGGATGGGCTTTGAGGTCCCTTCCCACCCAAACCATTCCATGACTCAATGTTATGGTGCCACAGTGGTGACTCTTGTCTCAAAGACTGACGAGTACGTGAGTACCAAGAGCTGTGGTCCTTCATGGGAGTTACACATTTGTAGAAGATTTTCCACTGGCGAGTACAAGCAGACCTGCAGCTGGTGGGAACTGGAAAGATCACCCCTGAAACACTGAACTGCAAGACAAATAGGACAGGTGGTGATTCCTGTTTTTATTTTAGGCTTCGCTTGTGCCTCGTGCTTGGTGGAGAAGCTCGGCTTGTCTTCAGGAGCTGAGGATATTCCCATGGATTGCTTTCTCTGCTTATCCTCTCTGTGCTGCTAATGCTGTGTAACCAGTAGCTTGACCGTAATGCTAAAGTAATTCTTAAAACAGTCTCCTAAATAGATCGGTCATGACGGGATAAAGCCATTTTCCATGAAAAATGAGTTGGATCAGGCCTTGGATACACTGTCAAGCGGGAGCCCGCACAAGAAGGAGGAAAAATAATGTTTAAAGTGTGGCTGTGAAAGGGACAAAACTAGAAGTAAGTCCAGTGGTCCCTCACTAAGATGATTCCAGAAATATTGAGGGCAGGGTGGAAAGTCAATAGTGGTTAAGAGGTCTGTGGTACTGGAATAATTCATGTGATGGGAATCTTTGTGGGTTTTTTCTCTCAGGTCGCTTGGGAAGCTGTTTCATGGCTTAACCAGAATGAGCAGCAGGGTCTTCAGCCCTTGTTCTCTACCCTGGCTTGAAGTGATACAGGGAGTGATGATGTATTCACACCTCTACCAGGAAAATTAGAAGGTGGTTAGTGGCTCTGTCCAGAGAAGAGCAACAAGGATGGTGAAGGGGCTGGAGAACAGACCTTATGAGGAACGGCTGAGAGAGCTGGGGGTGTTTAGCCTGGAGAAGAGGAGGCTGAGGGGAGACCTCATTGCTCTCTGCAACTCCCTGAGCGGAGGTTGTGGAGAGGAGGGAGTTGGGCTCTTCTGCCAAGTGACAGGGGACAGGACAAGAGGGAATGGCCTCAAGCTCCTCCAGGGAAGAATTAGAACAGAGATTAGGAGGAAGCTTTTCACGGAAAGGGTCATTTGGCGTTGGAATAGGCTGCCCAGGGAGGTGGTCGATTCACCTTCCCTGGAGGTGTTTGGGGCATGGGTAGACGAGGTGCTGAGGGACATGGTTTAGTGTTTGATAGGAATGGTTGGACCGATGGGTCTCTTCCAACCTGGTGATTCTATGATTCTATGATTCTGTGCTCCCATCACGACCCTGTGCCACACACCAGTCTTTCAAATGTCTGAATGCAAAGGCAGGAGCTGCTGCTTTCTTGGGAGAGAGGAGTTTCTCTGCACTGATGAACACTTTGGCCGTGCTGGCAGGGCAAAGCCCGAGAACATGACTAATGGCAACATAAAAAAAAAAAAAAAACACCTTCCACACAGCCTGATTCACCCGATCCTTGCACAGATTCAGCCTTTCCTCCAGGAATGGTTGATAGTGCAGAGCACACCGCTGAGATCACCCTTCTGGCAAGTGCCTGCTGTGGTATGAGACCCAGTCATCTGGCAGCACGGTGCTTACTGCAGTCTCCAAGGCAACACTCCATGCTGTTCTTCTCTGGAAGCTCTGCGTGTTCGTAAAGAAGCTGTCATCCTTCTTACAGTAAGTGCCGCAGATGTGAAAGATTTTACCTGTGCCAATAACTCTAGACCAGGAGGCTGCTGCTCCAAGGAGCAAATGCTGCCTTGGGTGGCTTCCTGCTGTGTCTGCCCACTCGCTGTGTGATAACATTCTGTTCTCTCCTACTGTTACCCTCCCTGCAAGCTCCAGGAGCCTGCTGCTCTCTCTGTGTTCATGTAATGCTGTGCTTGCATGAAGAGGCTGAGCTGCAGCACCACGTGGCGAGTCCCAAGGTGGATTTGCCAGTCCTGCAGTTGTTTGCTCTTGGTAGGGAAACAACAGAGCTGCTGCTCACTATTACATCCTGCTTCTCTGAGCTTCTCCTCAGCAGAAGCTGTTGGTTGTGTGGCTCTAGAGGAACAGTCAGCTCTAGTTTAAATGCAGAACAAGGCCAAATGGCGGGTCCTGAGCCTGGGGTACAACAACCCTGAGCAGCTACAGACTAGGAGAAGCCTGGCTGGAAACTGCCTGGAGGAGAAGGACCTGGGGGTGTTGGTTGACAGTGACTGACCATGAGCCAGCAGTGGCCCAGGTGGCCAAGAAGGCCAATGGCATCTTGGCTTGGATCAGACATGGCAGGGCCAGCAGGGCCAGGGAGGTTCTTCTACCTCTGTACTCAGCATTGGTGAGGCCACTCCTCGAATCCTGTGTTCAGTTGTGGGTCCCTCACCACAAGAAGGATGTTGAGGCTCTGGAGTGAGTCCAGAGAAGAGCAACGAAGCTGGTGAAGGGGCTGGAGAACAGGCCTGATGAAGAACGGCTGAGAGAGCTGGGGTTGTTCATCCTGGAGAAGAGGAGGCTGAGGGGAGACCTCATTGCTCTCTACAACTACCTGAAAGGAGGTTGTGGAGAGGAGGGAGCTGGGCTCTTCTCCCAAGGGACAGGGGACAGGACGAGAGGGAATGGCCACAAGTTCCACAAGGAGAGGTTCAGGCTTAACATTAGGGAAAGATTTTCACAGAAAGGGTCACTGGGCACTGTCAGAGGCTGCCCAGGGAGGTGGCTGAGTCATCTTCACTGGAGGGGTTTAGGGGACATGTGGACAAGGTGCTGAGGGACATAGTTCATCATTCTTGTCCCCCACTGTGAGTCCAGGGAGGGAAAGCACTGAGTTAGATGCAAGCTCTGGTTCACTGCACGGGTGATTTGCTTGCCAGCTCCATTTTGAGTGGCAGCTGCTAGGAACATTCTCCCCTGGAACATTCCTCTTGTCTTTCTGTCAAAGTCTGTGCTCCCTGAGCTGGCAGAGTCTCCACCCAGCGCACCTCAGTCCCTGCTTTGCTCTCCTGGCCCTGGGTTTCTCCTGAGATGCCAGCCAGGATTCCACCGTGTGCTTTCCAGGAATTCCGCAGTGGCTGCCGTGCCTGCAAATAGTGTCACTTGATATTTCCCAAGGGACAGAGGGAAGGAAAGGTATTTCCCTCTCGCTATCAGGATGACACTGTGATACTCAGAAGGTGGGAGCTGGTTTGCCCAGTGTGTCCAGCAGGTCCAGGGATGTGATTCTCCCTCTGTACTCAGCACTGGTGAGGCCGCTCCTTGAATCCTGTGTCCAGTTCTGGGCCCCTCAGCACAAGAAGGATGTTGAGGCTCTGGAGCAAGTCCAGAGAAGAGCAACGAGGCTGGTGAAGGGGCTGGAGAACAGAACCTATGAGGAGCGGCTGAGAGAGCTGGGGTTGTTTATCCTGGAGAAGAGGAGGTTGAGGGGAGACCTCATTACTCTCTACAACTACCTGAAAGGAGGTTATGGAGAGGAGGGAACTGGGCTCTTCTCCCAAGGGACAGGGGACAAGACAAGAGGGAATGGCCTCAAGCTCCACCAGGGGAGATTTAGGCTCGAGATTAGGAGGAAGTTTTTCACACAGAGGGTCATTGGGCATTGGAATAGGCTGCCCAGGGAGGTGGTTGATTCCCCTTCCCTGGAGGTGTTTAAGGGACGGGTGGATGAGGTCTTGAGGGACTTGGTTTAGTGTTCGATAGGAATGGTTGGACTAGAAGATCCGATGGGTCCCTTCCAACCTGGTTGTTCTATGATTCTATGATTCTATGATTCTATGATCTGGGTTTGGAGAAGGAAGGGGGAACCCGTCCTTCTAGGCTGCAGAGCCCCATTTCACCAGCACAATCTAGACTGGAGTTGCTGGGCAGAGAAACCAAGAGGGGCTGAGGCATCCAGCACTCGGAGTGAGCCTTCAGCTGTGATAAGATAAGAGTTGTGAGGTAGAAAGCCTGCCTAGCAGATTGAGATCATCGCTGTTGAAGGATGTCATTGAGACAGTCCACTTACAATCTTGGCTGCTGTGCTGCATTTAGATTCTTCTTTCTTTCCCTGTTCACCACCCCAGCAGCAAGCAGGCGAATACGTGTGGGAAAACAAATCAGCAGGCAGACAGTGGCATGTGGAGTGATTCTCCCTGCTGGCACAGATGCGATTGCAAAGCTATAATACAAGTGGTGATTTGAAGGCCAAAGATAACTTGCTGCTTTCTTGCTCGCAAGCCCTAAAAGGGTTTGGAGGAAGGAGGTGAGAGCTGGAGCCTACGAGTTGGTGAGGGATGTCGGATGCTGCTCAGCTGCTTTTTTATCCAATTGATTTTCTCAAAGCTCGTAAGGAGTGGGGACAGGCAAGTGTTGCAGCACTCGACAGCTTGAGCTGATGCTTTACTGGCAGGCAAGCACGTGTGTTTGTGCCAAAGGCTGTTATCTCCCAGATAAGACAAACCCGAATAGGTCTGTAGAGGGTTCCCACCCTTCAGCTCTACCTGGGGGACATGCAGAGTCTCCATCCCCGATGGGTTTTCTGTGCCAGGCAAGAAGGAAGAAGAGCAATGAAGCTGGTGAAGGGGCTGGAGAACTAGTCTTACGAGGAGCAGCTGAGAGAACTGGGGGTGTTTATCCTGGAGAAGAGGAGGCTGAGGGGAGACCTCATTGCTCTCTCCAACTACCTGAAAGGAGGTTGTGGAGAGGAGGGAGCTGGGCTCTTCTCCCAAGGGACAGGACAAGAGGGAATGGCCTCAAGCTCCACCAGGGGAGGTTCAGGCTCAACATAAGGAAAAAATTCTTCACTGAAAGGGTCGTTGGGCACTGTCAGAGGCTGCCCAGGGAGGTGGTTGATTCACCTTCCCTGGAGGTGTTTAAGGTGCAGGTCTGCAAGGTCCTGAGGGACATGATTTATTGTTTGATAGGAATGGTTGGGCTTGGTGATCTGGTGGGTCTCTTCCAACCTGGTGATTCTGCGATTCTATGATTCTATGAAGCAAGGTCTCCTCTAACTCTCGCCATGCTCAGTTGCAGAAGTGAGCAAGCTGCTGGTATAAAGGATGTAAAGAGCACAGGCCAGCGTGGAGCTGGTCTGTGTGAGCACAAAGGAGAGCTGCTGGCAGAAGAGTGAGCCAAGAGGGAGTGAGGGAGCTGGGGACTCACTGTGTGCATCCATGCAGAAGGGCAGGAGGCAGGGGAGTGGGGCTCGGCCAAGCAGAAGGAGACCTGGCACGAGACCCAGGGCTGGGAGGGTGGCAGGCGCTGTGCCGCGTGTCATCAAGGGAATTGCAGCCTGGGCACAGAGCAGAGCAGGGTGCAGCTGCTGCATCCATTAATCGTGACCATGGGGCATAAAAAGTGTTTCTGTCTTGCTTAACTGCAGCCGTGGGTCTGTCTGGTGCCCTGCAGGGCATCTCTGAGCCTTAATGCTTTGTCTGGAGACAACTGAGAGCTCTGAGGTGATGAAGAGTAGGGGAAAGTACTTCATAGAATCATAGAATCATGGAACAACCAGGTTGGAAGAGACCCACCGGATCATCGAGTCCAACCATTCCCATCAAACATCAAACCATGTCCCTCAGCACCTCATCTACCTGTGCCTTAAACACCTCCAGGGAAGGTGAATCAACCCCCTCCCTGGGCAGCCTATTCCAATGCCCAATGATCCTCTGTGTGAAAAATCTCCTCCTAATCTCCAGCCTGAATCTCCCCTGGCGGAGCTTGAGGCCATTCCCTCTTGTCCTGTCCCCTGTCCCTTGGGAGAAGAGCTCAGCTCCCTCCTCTCTACAACCTCCTTTCAGGTAGTTGTAGAGAATAATGAGGTCTCCTCTCAGCCTCCTCTTCTCTAGACTAAACTAGAGTTTATTTTTAAGTTTATTTTTAAGTTTATTTTTATTTATTTAGAGTTCATGTGCCCTGGATCAATCCATCTTTAATCCCAAAACAGCATTTTAAGCACCCAAGGCTTCTGTGGGTGTGAAACAACCTGCAGTAGTGTGTGGCATACAAGAAAGAGGGGTTGATGAAAAGGATGGTCTGTGTAGCTCAGGGGGCAGATGCAGCCCCCCAGCCTGCTCCCCTTGCTGTGCACGTCCACGGGAGCAGCTGGGCTGCCCGAGAAGGCTTTCCAAGCAATTGTGTGGGATGTTTTCCTTCGATTCATCAGCTGTAATTCTTCCCAAAGAACTGGCTTGCTTTCCTGATGGTTTGCCTCCTGCAAGTCATCTCTTCCCACTTGGGATGGGCTGCTCGGGGTGGTGACCTGCCGGCAGCCTTGCCTGGGGTCACTTCCATGGGATGCAGCCCTTCCTGCCCCCTCAGAGGCATCCAGAGAGCTCCCAGTGCATGAAATCCTCCCGGCTTCCCCTACCCTGACCCCACTGTTTGTGTTGGCATCCTGGGGCGAGAGGTTGCCCCCAGTGACTGCGTTGGGTTCCCTCATCTCTTTACTTTTCTCACAGTTTCTAAGACGACCGATGCAACGAGACGCAAATGCCAGACCCCCTTATATTTTGTGTGCCTGGGGCCAAACCCAATTCAACTCCACCTCCGCGCTGCTGCTGGATTGTGCAAGCCCCTGGTGTTGCCCCTTCTCAGTGTGACTGTTAGCAGTTCCCGTCCTTGATTCCGTGGCGTTTCACAGAATCACGGAATCACCAGGTTGGAAAGGACCCGCTGGATCAACGAGTCCAACTATTCCCATCACTGAGGCTTCACTCCTACCAGCATAAAACCAGCGCTGGGTTTACATTCCTGAAGTCCCACAGTATCAGAAACACACTGCACCCAAACAAAATATAATATTTGAGGTCAGACAACTGGTTCCTTGTAATGAGAAATGTAGAGGGCTGTTTCCTCTACTGCCTCCGAGTGCCAAGGCGGAGGTGGAACAGTTTTGGAACTGCAGGTGGACTGGGAGGGAGGAAAAAAAAAATCCAGTGGGCTGCTGACCATCTGTGAACTCTTCGATTTGGCCCCTTAGCCTGAGAGATGGGACTTTCCAGGCTGATTCAGAGCTGCTTTTCCCCCAAAGTGCCTCATTTAGGCACCTTGCAGGCAGGCCAGTTGCTGGAGCTGCCAGGCTCCGTTCCTCATCCCGCGCTGCCTACACTTGTTTCCCTTCCCTGCCCACTCACTCCTTCTCTCTCCTCTTGGCCCCCTCCTCTCTGGCCCCCAAGGAGAGGGGTTTGAGGCTTGCAGTTTGCTAACTTGTACCTTCCCTGCTTCCCTTGTCCTTCTTGGCGATGCCTCAGGAGCAAGCGAGTCTTGGCCAAGGGAGACATCTAGTGGGGCCTGAACTCAAAGACCTGGCATTGAGGGGGTTTTTTTCCACCTTATTTCTCACATTTCTATTTATTTATTTTATCATCCTGGTTTCCGTAGGAGCAGGAGAAGAAGTTTCTGAGTTTTACTGATTTCCTGGGGGCAAAGCAGATCTTTGCTGGGCCAGTTCATTGAGTGCTTCTCTCTCTCCTGGAGCTGTGTGAACCTTCCCAAGGGGTTCTTGGTTCCCCAGACACTCCCTGGAGGTGCTGCTCCTCCAACAAGGAGGCGTTTTCTGTCTTAATTTTGTATCATGATAAGATGTGTTGGGTCCTTGGGAAACTCCCTGGTGGTCATCTGTGTGCTGAAGGAAGGATTTTGCCCTCACTGGGGAGCATCAGACAGGAACACACCTGTGAGATAGCAAAAGGACCTCTTAGTTTTGGAGGCATCCAGGCCTCCCAGCTTCCCCAAGGCAGAGCTAATCTTTAACTTCATGGTTTATCTCTTTCCGAGATCCCACTCTCATAGAACAACAACCAGGTTGGAAGAGACCCATCGGATCATCAAGTCCAACTATTCCCATCAAACACTAAACCATGTCCCTCAGGACCTCATCCACCCATCCCTTAAACACCTCCAGGGAAGGGGAATCAACCACCTCCCTGGGCAGCCTATTCCAATGCACAATGACCCTTCTGTGTGAAAAACTTCCTCCTAATCTCTAGCCTAAATCTCCCCTGGTGGAGCTTGAGGCCATTCCCTCTCGTCCTGTCCCCTGTCACTTGGGAGAAGAGCCCAGCTCCCTCCTCTCCACAATCTCCTTTCAGGTAGCTGGAGAGAGCAATGAGGTCTCCCCTCAGCCTCCTCTTCTCCAAGATAAACACCCCCAGCTCTCTCAGCCCTTCCTCATCGGGCCTGTTCTCCAGCCCCTTCACCAGCTTCATCACTCTTCTCTGGACTTGCTCCAGAGCCTCAACATCCTTCTTGTGCTGAGGGGCCCAGAACTCAACACAGTATTCAAGGAGCAGCCTCACCAGTGCCGAGTACAGAGGGAGAATCACCTCCCTGGCCCTGTTGGTCACAGCATTTCTGATCCAAGCCAGGATGCCGTTGGCCTTCTTGGCCACCTGGGCACACTGCTGGCTCATGGTCAGTCGACACTTCTCCTCTTCTCACTCTCCCAGGCTGCAATGAGCCAGCAGGAGTAACTGGGAAGAAAGGGGAAAGACTTCTGCGTCCATGTGCACTGCTTGGGAGCAGGGGGTTTGTCTTGGGGAGAAATCACGCAGTCTGGAGGTCTCTGGTCCTACAAGATGCCTCCTGGAAGGAAGCAAAGAAGCTTTGTTGTTTTCTTTTCCTTTCTAGTAGGGGGTGTACAGATGCATCCATTCCGGCACCACCGAGCCTGAGTGTGGAGGGACAAACCTTGAGCAAGAGGGTGTATGCAGAGGGGCAGCTCAAGAGTGCCCTTAAATCTGCCTCTAGGGTTTGATAAGTTGACCCAGAGAATTTCTGTTGAATAGAGAAAGGAGAGAGCACAATTCCTCATAGAAGAGGGAAGAAGCTGGCTCCACAACGACTGCTCTACCCCAGGACTTTGCAAGGACTCAGCACATTACAACAGTGTGATAACTGCTTCGGTGAATCGGTCAGAGGCCCCACTGCTTATATTTGTGCCTTGGTTGAAATAATATTTTTATCCATGCCCATTCTTGTCCTTTTCCAAGACCATGAGAGCTGTGAAAGGCTGTAACCAGACTAAACTCTTGCACCCGGACACAGGCAAACGCTGCCATGTCCGTGGAAGCCGAAGTGCCTCCCTTGCTCTTGCACAGTGAGGCTTGGCAAGAGAGACCCACGTCAACACCATAATCTCTAGCATACCAGAGCAAACCAAAGTGCTGTGCTGCTTCATTACTTCTCTCCTGGCTCCTGGACAAGCCGGTAGATTTTAGACACCCCTAATATTGTCTTGAATTAGGTGGGAAGGAGTCACAGCTCCGTGTTGGTGCATATGAGTCCTTGGGAGAGGTAGAGGCCAAAAGCTGGCAAGGAGGGAACCAAAGCAGTTGTTGTACCATTGAAAAGCACCGAGTCATAGACTCATAGAATCATCAGGTTGGAAAAGACCCACCAGATCATTGAGTCCAACCATTCATATCAATCACCGAACCATGTCCCTCGTCCCTTAAACCCCTCCAGGAAAGGTGACTCAACCCCCTCCCTGGGCAGCCTGTTTGCAGTCCTTACAAAGCTTTGGGGTAGAGCAGTCGTAGAGCCAGCTTCTTCCCTCTTCTAGGAGGAATTGTCCTCTCTCCTTTCTCTGTTCAACAGAAATACTCTGGATCAAGTTCTCAAACCCTAGAGGCAGATTTAAGGGCACTGGCCTTTCTCTGACAAGGGGAAGGTGACACTGGAGTCATAGCTGAGACATCCATTAATATTTTTTTCTCTTCTGACCTCTTCTTTGATATCACCTTTGCCAAACTGGAGACCTCGAGAGCTGCTATCCAAACAAGCCTCCTCTTGAGTTACAGGCGCATTAAACACACATCCAAAGCAACTCCAAGAGTGAACACGGCCTTTTTGTCTCTGTTCACCTCCCTCATGCACCAGATGATGTTACACGAGGCTCACAATCGATCCCCTCCAGCTGGGTTGATGTTCCAAGGCCGTGGTGGTGGGAGGAAGGAGCCCTTCATCAAGAGTTCACTGAGAGGTTGCTCAGAGCAGAAGAGAATGCAGTCTTCCCGGGTAATTGGATCCCGGTTCTGTCTGCGTGTTTGGGGCATAAAGGAAAGGTGCTGGCAGAAGCAAGGATGATTTTGTGGCCTCAGCCAAAAAGGCTTTTAAGAAATCCCCCGTCAATAATTCAGGGCAGCTGATGCTTGGCGTAGAGCCGATCTCTGAGAAGCGCTGCTGATCTCTGCGCCAAGGTGGGATGAGTCTGCTGGGCTGGAGGGATGACTCCTATGGGTTTCCAGGTGGGAAGCTGCCTCAGAAACTGCACAGAGCGACACTTGGCTTCAGTCGCGGGTCTCCCTGGGCTCTGGAAATGCTTGACTGTTTTGTTGAAGGTGTCCCAAGCTGCCCAGTGGAGTGTCCACACATGGGAGGGTTAAAGCCTTCTCCTTAGTGGAGCTCAGCCCCCACACAGCACTGAGCACCTGTGCCTCAGGTTTTCCAGGTCAGGATCACTCACTCAACCCTTCATGAAGAACCACACAGTCAGAGTAGTAGAAAATATCCCAATTTATTACAGCATCTCCACTTCATAGAGAGTTTTACAAAACAATGTATTTACAGGCAAGGAAGGGGGTAGCTAAACTAGGTTGGAATGCACTCTTCTAGGACAAGGGACAAGCTACACGGAAATAAAAAGAAATCAAATCAGCACATTCATGAGTCACACCAATACATTTTTCATTATAGAAGTAATAAGGGTTTGGGTGGTGCGGGGACAAGCAGGAACGCGGTCAGCATGGTCCCTCTGCTCCTGCAGCGAGGGAGAGGAAGGCGTCGAGTGCAGCACAGCCCCACAGGGATGGAGCTCGGAGGACGGGTCAGCGAAACCACAGCACAGCGTGAAGGCACAGGGCCAGGTCTCGCTGAGGGACAACCTGCACGCTGTGTCCCTCTGGGTAAGGGATGGCTTCTTGCAGCCAAACCTCTCTCTTCCAGGCTCACAGTACTCCATGTGATGTGGCCAGATGCTCAGCCACAGGATGGAAGGAGAAGAGCACACCTTGGGACAACACCAAGAGAGGGTCCCCCCTAAACCACAGTAAGAAATTCTCCACCCGTCCAGGACTGAAAAGCAGAGAAAGGGATGCGGACGACAGATTGAAAACAGGTGATGGAGGTTAGAATATATTCTGAAAGCTTGTTTCTGAACCTGTCTCAATAAAGTTTGCCTCTAAACACACAAAGTGTTTGTCTTTTTTTTTCTTTTTTTTTGGATTTTTCATTTAATTTATTGTGTATTTTAATATGTGTCTGGGATGGGAGCTGTGCTAGCTCACCCCAAAGGGAAATTTCTTCTTCTCCAAACATTGATTCCAGAGTTGAGCTGTGGGAACACTAAGGGCTAAACTCGGCCATCGGCTCTGACAAGTCCCAGGCACTCGTGGCGAGGTAGAGGGAGGGTTGAAGAAGTTCACAGTAGAGGCTCTGCGCTGCCGGGAGGCAACGACAACCCCAAGCATCCCTGGGGTGCCCTCCAGTCGGCTGTGTCCGAGAGGTGTCTGTGTCCACACAGGGTTGAGCGTGTCCCTAAAGGCCGGTCTGCGTTTTGACCCAGTCTCGCAGGCTGGTGAGGCGAGTGTAGACTCCAGGCTTGTTTCTCTGAGCGCAGCCATTGCCCCAGCTCACGACGCCGGCCAGGAACATCCGACCGCTGGGCTCCACACTGACCAGGGGCCCCCCGGAGTCGCCCTGCGCAGATAAATGTTGTAAGCACCGACTCAGCACATTGACCCAATGTAAAAAATGACTAAAAATGAGCCTTGAGAAGAGGAGGTTGAGGGGAGACCTCATTGCTCTCTCCAACCACCTGAAAGGAGGTTGTGGACAGGAGGGAGCTGGGCTCTTCTCCCAAGTGACAGGGGACAGGACGAGAGGGAATAGCCTCAAGCTCCACCAGGGGAGGTTCAGACTGTTGGACTTATTAGAAAAAATTTAGACTGTTAGACATATTAGAAAGAAGTTGTTCACTGAGAGGGTTCTCGGGCACTGGCAGAGGCTGCCCAGGGCAGTAGTGGAGTCCACATCCCTGGAGTGACTTACAAGACCAGAGACGAGGTGCTCAGGGATCTGGTTTAGCAGTGGACAGGGATGGTTGGACTCAATGATGTCAAAGGTCTTTTCCAACCAAACGATTCTATGACTCTATAAGCCATGCTTCGGCGGTCGACAGTTTGAGACTGTCATGGATCAACCCATTGGCATTGGACTAGGCTGCCCAGGGAGGTGGTTGATTCACCTTCCCTGGAGGTGTTAAAGGCACAGGTGGATGAGGTCTTGAGGGACTTGGTTTAGTGTTAGATAGGAATGGTTGGACTAGAAGATCCAATGGGTCCCTTCCAACCTGGTTGTTCTATGATTCTATGAACCCAATTTTCTGCTCACACCCATTCCAGGTTGTCCAAATCAAGGAGGAGCCATTTAGATTTATTGTATATCAAAGCGTGGAAGTGCTGGAATAAAAAAGGGCTGAACAAAGGATCTACTGTGGCTCTGCCTAACAGCAGCGACCCCGAGTGCTGCCGCTGGCATACCTGGCAGGCGTCCACGCCGCCAGTCAGGATCCCCACACACATCATGCGCGGCGTCAGCTGGTCGGTCAGCAGCTGGTTGCACACCGTCTGGTTGATGACCCGGATCTCTGCTTTCTGCAAGATGGAGGCTCCTCTGCCTGCGAGGAAGGAGGGGAGGCGTCAGGACAAGTTTTCCTGGCTGGAAAACTGTCAGGAGGAGAGGGACCTGGGGGTGTTGGTCGACAGCCGACTGACCATGAGCCAGCAGTGTGCCCAGGTGGCCAAGAAGGCCAACGGCATCCTGGCTTGGATCAGAAATGGTGTGACCAGCAGGGCCAGGGAGGTGATTCTCCCTCTGGACTCAGCACTGGTGAGGCCGCTCCTTGAATCCTGTGTTCAGTTCTGGGCCCCTCAGCACAAGAAGGATGTTGAGGCTCTGGAGCGAGTCCAGAGAAGAGCGACGAGGTTGGTGAAGGGGCTGGAGAACAGGACCTATGAGGAGCGTCTGAGAGAGCTGGGGGTGTTTATCCTGGAGAAGAGGAGGCTGAGGGGAGACCTCATTACTCTCTACAACTACCTGAAAGGAGGTTGTAGAGAGGAGGAAGCTGGGCTCTTCTCCCAAGGGACAGGGGACAGGACAAGAGGGAACGGCCTCAAGCTCCGCCAGGGGAGATTTAGGCTGGAGATTAGGAGGAAGTTTTTCACACAGAGGGTCAATGGGCATTGGAATAGGCTGCCCAGGGAGGTGGTTGATTCACCTTCCCTGGAGGTGTTTAAGGCACAGGTGGATGAGGTCTTGAGGGACTTGGTTTAGTGTTTGATAGGAATGGTTGGACTAGAAGATCCGATGGGTCCCTTCCAACCTGGTTGTTCTATGATTCTATGATTTTTAAGCAGCATTTCCCTCCCCTGCATACTCCGTTTGGGCTCTGAATGACTGGCTAATTGCCAGCTAGATCCCCATTGCAACAACCTGCTTGTTTGTAATACTGGGTTTCCATTGACTTTGTACACTCTTACAGGAATCCCATTTGATTCCAGCCTCGAGGCAAGCTAATAAATTTAAATCATATACAGTCTGCTCCCCTTTTCCCTAAAGCCACACGTGAAAAGAAGACAATGACAGCACTTGCCTCCTTCTGAGGTTGCTCCCCATCCAGTTACCCACAGGTCCTTGCCCACGGGGAAGGTGTGGGTGGCATCGGGCAGGCAGATGGGCTGGATGACGGAGGAGAAGGCGACAGGGGTCTGCAGCTCCATCACGGCAATGTCGAAGTCGTAGGTGTAGTCGTTGAAGTAGGGGTGGGAGATGATGCGCTTGATCTTGCGTGTTTGCACTTTGGGGTCATTGCGGTTGCCTTGGTCAGTCAGGCCCAGGTAGGCTGTCCACAGGCTGGGGTCTGAGTATCTGCACGAGACACCAGACGCAGATGTGAGTCATAGAACCAGAGAATCACCAGGTTGGAAAAGACCCACCAGATCATCGAGTCCAACCATTCCCATCAATCACTCAACCATGTCCCTCAGCACCTCGTCCACCCATCCCTTAAACACCTCCAGGGAAGGTGACTCAACTCCTTCCCTGGGCAGCCTCTGCCAGTGCCCAATCACCCTTTCATGAAATATTTTTTCCTGATGTCCAGTCTGAACCTCCTCTGGTGGAGCTTGAGGCCATTCCCTCTCGGCCTGTCCCCTGGAGAAGAGCCCAGCTCCCTCCTCTTCACAACCTCCTTTCAGGTAGTTGGAGAGAGCAATGAGGTCTCCCCTCAGCCTCCTCTTCTCCAGGATAAACACCCCCAGCTCTCTCAGCCGTTCCTCATAAGGCCTGTTCTCCAGCCCCTTCACCAGCTTTGTTGCTCCTCTCTGGACTTGCTCCAGAGCCCTCGCTATCTTAAACTGTTCCCTTGAGAAATGACTGTAAAAACTGCTTTTTCCTATTCAGAGAACTGTCTGTAAATGGAATCACAACCAGCAGGGTGTCCTGCCTGTCCCCGGTGTGGCTCCCACCTACTTGGTGCCCTGTAGCTCCACGAAGCAATGCGCAGCAGACACCAGCCAGCGTTCCGACACCAGCGAGGCTCCGCAGATGTGGCCCTGGCCCTTGACGTGGAGGCTGACCTGCCACGGCCATTCTCCCACATCCGAGTCCTGCCCACCGACGATCCGGGACTTCTTGATGTAGGAGCGGATCCCACAGTCTGGGGCGGGGAAGAAGGGGCACTTGGTTATGTGAGTTCACATCCAGCTCGTCCTCTTTGTTCCCCTGGGATGTCTCCCACAGAACAAATGCCCTGTTACCCATGTCAGGGATGGTGGATGCCATCAGCACGGGAGCACAAATGCTAGATTTGCTAAAATATTTACTGGTCAAGTCCATAAATGTGCAGACAAAGCCCTGAATTATCTGTGCAAGCCCTCTTGAACCACACAGACATGAAGTGTGCTGCTGAAGAGCGCAGCCAGGCTCTCGTCCGATGCCAGGAAAGCTCTCTCCACCATGCTTTAGGATTTCTATAAGGAGCCCAGGCAAAAACCCACATCCCCTCTTCCCCGGGGCACTCACTGCAGTTGTCCTCATCAGAGTTGTCATCGCAGTCCTGCTCCCCGTCACACTCCGGGTTCTGCTTGCTGATGCAGCGCCCGTTGCGGCATTTGTAGGTGTGTTCCTTGCAGGGGACAGTCGTGCGGGTCGCTGTGGGATGGACAGAGGGAGAAGGGTCAGCCCCAGCTCTGGGGACGTCGTTCACCTCTTCTACCCAAACCTAGCACGTTGCCAACCCATGAAAAAGTGCCTGTCGATGAGGAAAACCATAAGAGGTCTCATATAGGGTGTCTCCTCCGCAGCCCATCCTCACCAGTGCTGCAGCTGCCCTCGTCGCTGCCGTCCCCGCAGTTGTCTTTGCCGTCACACTGCTGTGCGCTGGGAATGCACTTCCCATTGTTGCACTTGAAGGTGTCATTTGCACAGCCTGGAAGAAAAGTCACTCCTGAGTGATGGCTCGGCACAAATCCCACAGCTCCTCCAGCACACGGCTACGTCCGTCTCCCTTCCCTCCAACCCAAGGAAAGCCTCTGCAGCTCCAACACACCAGCACCTATTTCCTGCATCCCCAATCTTCTCTAAACTGCACATCACAAAATCACAAAATGGTTTGGGTTGGAAGGGACCTCAAAGCCCATCCAGTTCCATGCCTGCCATGGGCAGGGACACCTCCCACTGGATCAGGTTGCTCCAAGCCCCACTGATGTTCACCACCATCGATTTATTGAGCCCTTTCTTTCCCGAAAGCCCAAGTTTCCTACACCTCTGCTCATCCTCATTTTTCTCCTCCCAGCTTTCACTCAGGGCACGAAGAAGCTGCAAATTGTGGCACATTGAGTCCCTGCCCCTCCTGCCAGTGGGGTTGAGCTACTCACTGCACTGCAGCTCGTCGCTGTTGTCGCCGCAGTCGTTCACGTTGTCGCAGACCCAAAAGTTGGGTTTGCACCACCCGTTGTGGCACCTGAACTGCTGGTCGGTACAGGCTGAAAAAAGGGAGAAGAAATCACAGAAGGGATCTGCAAAGGCATCGGCAACCCATCTGCCATCGTATCTCTCCACAACCTCCTTTCAGGTAGTTGCAGAGAGCAATGAGGTCTCCTCTCAGCCTCCTCTTCTCCAGCCTAAACACCCCCAGCTCTCTCAGCTGCTCCTCTTGTTCTCCAGCCCCTTCACCAGCTTCATTGATCTTCTCTGGACTCGCTTCAGAGCCTCAACATCCTTCTTGTGCTAAGGGGCCCAACAACTGAACACAATATTCAAGGAGCGGCCTCACCAGTGCTGAGTACAGAGGGAGAATCACCTCCCTGGCCCTGCTGGTCACACCATTTCTGATCCAAGCCAGGATGCCGTTGGCCTTCTTGGCCACCTGGGCACACTGCTGGCTCATGTTCAGTCGGCTGTCAACCAACACCCCCAGGTCATTATTATGTAGGAGATAGTTCTGCTAATCCAGTAGGAAAACGTGTTGCCCAAAGAAAGAACTCCCATGAATCACAGGGTTTTCCAGACACACTCCCCAATTCCTGCCTGGCTTGGTAACAACACAGCCCTTCCTAGCAGTGAGCTCAGCCAGGCACAGCCAAACCCACAACAGCCTTCAGGATTAAATGGAAAGACACATTCACAGCTGGGAGGGACTGGAAACAGAGGGAGATCCCACTGGGAGAGGGATAGATTAGCAGGAATCCATGGCTCCTACACTGGGAAAGGATCCCACATTAATCATAGAAGAGAATCACAGAATGGTTTGGGTTGGAAGGGACCTCAAAGCCCATCCAGTCCCACCCCTGCCATGGGCAGAGACACCTCCCACTGGATCAGGGGCTCCAAGCCCCATCCAACCTGGCCTTGAACCCCTCCAGGGATGGGGCAGCCACCACTGCTCTGGGCAAGCTCTGCTCTGGGCACCAGTGTTGGTGCTAGGAAGAAGCCCACAGCAAACACTGGTGGCCACCATAGAGCAGGGAGGCCCTTCTCCAGACAAATCAAAAGAAAAAGGCTTACTGCAGGATCGCTCGTCACTGCCGTCCACGCAGTCCAGCCACCCATCGCAGCGCATGCTTCTTTCAATGCAGCGGCCGGTGTTGCAGGTAAACTTGCCAGGGCAGGCTGGGAGTGGGAAAAGGGATAAAACAATGTGTGAACCTTCCAGGTGTCCCCTCCCTGTCCCCTTGCCAGAGCACACAATGTTCTGTGAGCCTACATACAGCAGCCAGGATTAAAAGCACCTTTTCCTCAGAACAGGAATACAAGGAAGTCTGCAGGAAAATAAGATGTGCTCCTGTTCCCCTGGGAAAGTGTACTTCCCAATTTATGTGGCAGCATAAGTGGAGGAAGGAGAGCCTCCAGGCCTCAGATACAGAAGTTCTACCCGCCCAGCCCCAGGGTTTTGACTCACGATCGCTGGAGTCGTAGGACAGGTACTCAGCGAGGAAGCCAGTGTCTGTGTAGGACTGGTCTGAGTGGAACCGGACCTCCATTTTGTTGGTGGAACTGGCCACCACAAACTGGGTGAGCTCCCCACAGTACCTGCAGGGAGAGGAAGGAAAGATGAATGGAGTGCTGGAGGTCAGTGCTGAGCCAATAATCTTCCATCCCTGCCAATGGGCACAAAGAGCCAGCTCCCACGCCCAGAGAGTGGGTGGGAGAAGGGAGAGCCAGGATTCCAGCAGGAGCTGCTGGACCAAGGTCTGCACAGGAAAGATGCATTTTGCTCCCATTGGCAAATGTTTGGAGCCAGTTGCAAACACCAAGTTGTGACCGTGGAAACAACAGGGTTTAAGCTGATCCAAATCCCTGCCTGACACGGTGATAACTCTGACCTCAGATCATAGAATCAGAGACTCATAGAATCACCGGGTTGGAAAAGACCCACTGGATCATCAAGTCCAACCATGTTCAGAAAGTCAGAAAGTCAGAAAGTCAGAAAGTCAGAAAGTCAAAAGCCTCAAGCTCCACCAGGGGAGGTTCAGGCTGGACATCAGGAAAAAAAAATCATGGAAAGGGTCATTGGGCACTGGAAGAGTGAGGGGGTTGAGTCACCTTCCCTTGAGATGTTTAAGGGATGGGTAGATGAGATGCTGAGGGTCACGGTTTAGTATTTGGTTGGAATTGATGATCCGACGGGTCTTTTCCATCCTGGTGATTCTATGATTCTATAGCTAACATTTAGGGGCATTTATTGACAAACACTAAATGTAATAGTAGATGCATCATAGAACATGATGCAATCACCCTAACAATGGAGACTTACTCATGGTAGCAAAACCACAGCAGATGCTCCTGCCCTTTGGCACACAAGACATGCCGTGCGATGCTCCCTGGCATTTGGGGAGGATCCAACTCCAGCAGGCAGCAAACCCAGGGTCCAACCCCCAGAAGCATGCGTGCTGCTCCTCTCCCACCATGGGGCATCAGGTTGTAAGAGCAGATCACACCCCATCACCCTCCTGTCTCATCCCATCCCCAAACCCACCAGCACATTTATTCCCACAGCAAGTTTAAGGAAGGCAGGAGGTGCCACCGAGCTAAACGTAGCCCTTTGCACACCTGACACCTACTTCGTCTTGTTGACCTGTACGTAGTCCTTGGTGCAGGACCTGACTGGGATCCCAGGCTCTAACACGAAGAACATGTTGAAACGCACCTTCACGTTCTTTACAGAGGGAACCTGCGAAAGGAGGCAGAGTCAGTGGCACGCTGTTTTATAGAGCGTGGAAAACAGGAATGCTTCATGGGAAAAGGCTTTGGAAAGAAGGCAGAAGATGCTTGGAAAGGAATCCAGCAGAAGAAGGAACATCTTCCTGAGAAGCCACTACTGCTCACTCTGTCCTTTAGTTGGGCTTGCTGACTCCAGGACGCTAGATCAAACAGGTGCACAGAGCAGGGCTGAAGCCAGGTCCCTCTCAGCATTTCCTGCTGTCTAGGGTCCAACCATTCCTATCAAACACTAAACCATGTCCCTCAGCATCTCATCCACATGTCCCTTAAACCCCTCCAGGGAAGGTGACTCAACTCCCTCCCTGGGCAGCCTCTGACACTGCCCAATGACCCTTTCTGGGAAAATTTTTTTCCAAATGTCCAGCCTAAACCACCCCCGGTGGAGCTTGAGGCCATTCCCTCTCACCTTGTCCCTTGGGAGAAGAGCCCAGCTCCCTCCTCTCCACAACCTCCTCTCAGGGAGTTGGAGAGAGCAATTAGGTCTCCCCTCAGCCTCCTCTTCTCCAGGCTAAACACCCCCAACTCTCTCAGCCGCTTCTCATAAGGTCAGTTTTGTCAGCAAGTGACCTGCCTGTCCCAAAGCCCATGTGGTGTAATGGTTTTTGTGTAAAGCTCTGGTTACTGGGAGCTACAATTAGCATCATGCAGGGTTTGGGACCCTAGCAGCCTCTTCTGCCTTTGACTCCAGCTCCTCAAGCCTCCCTGCAGTCAGGGCAGACTGTAGGTCTCCAGGCAGCACCTGCTGTAACCTCCCTGCAGCATGTCCTGCGTAAGCCAACCCATTTGACAGGTGAATTGAGGCAAAGAGAGGACCTCATCTCACCTCAATGTTCCAGACACAGTCCATGGCAGGCGGGTAGTGTGCTGGGTAATAGGGAGTCATGAAGGTGCCGCTTGATCCTTTCAGTGTCCCACCACAAGCTAGAAGACAAGCAAGAAGACAAAAAACAGGTTAGAGATACAACAGGACTTGGTTTTCCCAAGCCTTAGCTGGCTACAGCTAAGCCTTAGCTATGGTTGGACTAGAAGATCCGATGGGTCCCTTCCAACCTGGTTGTTCTATGATTCTATGATACAGCCTGGAGCAGGACGGGAGGCAGAAGCAACATTCTCTAACAAGGTTAAATCAATCTCTGGAGAGAGCAGCTCTGCTCCGAGACTTGGAGAGAACCCAGGAGCTCAATTAGGTGCTTCCTGCATATATCAGTCTGCATGTCTAATGCAACAGAATTCTTATCTTGCCCTCCTCAAGGGACATCATTAGAGCAGCCAAGAGCAGCACAGGCAAGGCAAGCTCCGACAGCCAAGATGTGATGTGCTTCCAGGTCTCCCAGCCCTGGAAACAGCCCTGGCAAGCTGACTGCAGCCACAGCTGCACCTGCGTCCTCAGGGAGAGACAAGGGGAACCAGGCCAAAGCCTCTACTCACCTTTCATCTTCGGGAGCTGGAAGAACTCAGCCTTAAAGCCGGGGAATCTCCCCTCCTTGTTGGTAACCAATGTGACGAGCATGACGTTCTGGGAGGACAGGAAGGTCAGGTTGTAGGACGGGGCGTAATTCCCACAGAGCCTAGGAAGTAGAGGGCAAAATCTGTCAGACAGGACTGCATGGAGAGCTTCCAGCAGCAGAGCTCACCTCTGCGCTGGGACAGGAGCTCAGCTACCAGCAGGACTTCTCAGTATCACCCTCCCTGCTTTGCACCATGATGTGATGCTGTATAGAAAACACTCACCTGACCAAAGCGTGAGGCTCCACGGGGCTGAGAGAGTCGTACACCTTGATGTAGTCACTCCCATCCGTGCATTGCTCCAGTTCCAGCGTCTTGAAGGTCAGGCTGATGATGGAGTTGGCGTCTGCCCTCAGAGCCCAGTAGCAGAGCGCGTTGTTGGGGTACGGGCTGTTGGGGAAGCCTGGTGTGGTGAAACTGGTGACCTCCCCTTCCTTGGCGTGGAGGGCAAAGATGCAGCTATCTGCCCACGAGAGCAGGGAAGAGTTAACGAGGCAAATGAAGAGGCTCTACTTGTAATTCTTCCTGCCTGCAGGTTGTCCCCAGGCAGATTCGTCTTGAAGGAAGCACCATGGCTCATTAACACCCATCTACAAAGTAAAGCACTGGGGAAGGACACACGGGGCCACCCACTGCCAGATAACGGCAAGGCCACCCCAAACCAGCCCCAAACAACACATGGAGGTCTGTCTTGCATTTAGAGTAGCCCTACTCAAGCCCTTCCCAACCCGACAAGGGAAATGCACAGAGGCTGTTATGAGACTGAAAAACTGTACTTACTGTCCCGAGAGGAGTAGGCTATGCTGGGGTCGACAGCTGCAGGAGAAAACAGAGGTGGTGTCATCCTTTGGGCTGTAGGAAGCCCCTAGGTGCAAAGCTGATCCCTGGGACCCACTCTGATTTGGCCTTGGGCTCTGGGGAGGTGAACGATCAAGCTTTTCCTCTGCAGAGCTCTCCCCTGTCCCCCTCCAAGTGGGTCAGAGAGGAACACAGGGTATTCAAGCTAAGGGGAGTGGGTCTGCATGGTCCACCAAAGCAGTGCCACAAAAACCGGGTCTGTAACTCAGCCTTCGAGCAGTCCCTGCAGCCAAAAGCATGTGAGCCATGGCTGGCAGCTCACCCCTCCAGCAAAAAGGTCCCCCCAGGTCCCCCTAGAGCCCCAGGGACAGCAAAGCCAGCACTCACGGAAAGCGACGACCGACTCCACCTTCAGCATGGGGTTTCTCAGGCGAGGGTTCAAGTTCTGGACCAGGTTCTGCTTGTCGGCCATCGCCCTGTCCAGACTCTGCTCCTGGTACTTGGGGACAAGGAACTCTGACCAGTAGTAGGCAATGACGCTGCCTTCGCTGCCGGGGAAGGGCGATTACAGGGTGAGAACAAGGAAGGCTCAAGGAGCAGCGGAAGCAGGGGCCAAGCTACTTGGTAAGCCAGTTTTGGAGGATTTCCATGGGGCAGGAAGAGCCTCAATGACAAGTTAAGAAAACTGCACCCAGCAAAGGTCCCTGCCGGCCCAAGGAGTCCCTTTGGAAGCTGCCAGCTACCACCCACTCAGGCTCCCAGGGCTCTACTGCTCAAGACGTTCCCCTCAGGACACAACGAAGAGGACTGGCAGAAAACAATGTGCATTTTCAGGTTGCTCTTTGCTGCCCACCCTTCACTGTGTGTCCCAGGGTGGCTACTGAGGCACCTCTGTCCCCAACAGCCTGGGAATGAGTGATGAAGCTGGTGAAGGGGCTGGAGAACAAGTCTTATGAGGGATGGCTGAGGGAGCTGGGTGTGTTTAGCCTGGAGAAGAGGAGGCTGAGGGGAGACCTCATTACTCTATATGACTCCCTGAAAGGAGGTTGTGGAGAGGAGGGAGCTGGGCTCTTCTCCCAAGTGACAGGGGACAGGACGAGAGGGAATGGCCTCAAGCTCTGCCAGGGGAGGTTCAGGCTGAACATTAGGAAAAAATATTTCACAGAAAGGGTCATTGGGCACTGTCAGAGGCTGCCCAGGGAGGGGGTTGATTCACCTTCCTTGGAGGTGTTTGAGGGACAAGTGGACGAGGTGCTGAGGGACATGGGTGAGTGATTGATGGGAATGGTTGGACTCGATGATCTGGTGGGTCTTTTCCAAACTGTGGTGATTCTGTGATTCTATGATTCTATATGGCTATGTGACATCCCAGCATCACCCTTAGCAACCCAGACAGGGCTCAGACAGCCAACACTCACCTGAACGCAGTTATCACTGTCTCCTTGTGGTAAGGGCCAATACTTGCATGGTTCCTGTAGATCTCTTCTACCTGAAAGGTTTAAAGAAGGGTTTGCAGCACGTCTAGAAGTGAGGAAGGGGAAAGGCTAAAGACAGATCATGGAAAATCAGGTCACACACCTGGCATCTCTGGCTGCAGGAATCTGCAGGGGCCAAAGAGAGGAAGAGGGAGAGTTAGGAGTCCCAGAAGAGCCCAGTCCTGCACATCACAGCCCGTTCTGACCCAGCACAGCCTGCTTTTCTCCAGGGGAAGCACAACGAGTCCCCATATCGGAGGGGAAAGGCAAGACCAGCCACGGTGAGGAGACCCTGTGGCACTGGGTTGGAGCTGTGGTGCCAAGTACAGACCTCTGCCCCCAGGCCAGGATGTCACAGCAGGGAGAGCTGAGCACAGCAAGAAAGCTCCAAGCAGACTTATATGCAAGATCCACACAGCCACGAGGCAAGGGGGAAAAGTCTTGCTGGCAGAGGGAGGGGTGTAAGAAAGCTCTTACCGTGCTCTTCACCTTCTTGGCCAGCATGATGAAGTCTGGAGAGCTGGAGTTCTCATAAGCATCAAGAAATTCCCAGTTCAGAACCCGTAAGTGGCCGTTGAAAACCTTCCGGACGGGCACGTTCCTGTCTGAAAAGCAGGTGAGAGGCAGAAAGGGCAGTCAGGGCTGGGATCAGAGCACAGCAGGTCCCCACTAACAGCATCCAGGGCAGAGGGTTGGAAATGCTGTTCCCTCCACGTCCTGGAGCCTTCCCAGAGATAGGGAGGGCACAGGTGAGCAACACAGGATAAAAAAGCTTTTCCACGTGGACATGTTCCCAGGATACGACCCTAGATGCCACCACCCACCAGACATCACACTCACATTTGAAGTGCCAAACCAGGAGGCCGGTGACGAGGGAGACAAGCAGGAAAACAACGATCAGGACAGTGACGACCACCCGCCGCTTAGGGCCACGCTTCTCCATCTTCTTGGAGTTCATGGCAGGGAGGAACTCCACCACTTCCTCCATGTCCTAGGAGAGGAGAGAAGGCAGGATGGTGGGAATGTCATTCCCAAAGGTCCAACCACGACACGGTGTAGAGCGGAGCAGCAGCTCCCCATCACTGAGAGCTCAAGGCACATCTTGGCATCGGTGGCCCCACAGACCCTACAGGTTTTGGCTTTGCTTTTCCACACACATATAATTCCTTTTTGGACCTAAGCAATCAGCTCATGAGAACCATGGGCTGAGTCCACAGGTCACAACCTACAACCTCCAAGATCTGTGCCTGCCAGCAGATGAAACTGCAGAGAAAACGTCACGCGTGTGAAGAGCTGGCTGTGTGGCAGACGTCACCCACAGCTCATGGGGCACAGAGGCTATAAATAGCATTCCTGTCAAAGAAGAAACCAAGCTACTTCCTCCCTTTGCATTCGCCCAGCTCTCTGTTCACCTCCGGGGCCAGCGCAGCGCTCCTGTATTTCTGCTTAGCATCTCCTGTTCAGCAAATACCAATTAAAAGAAATCAATCATAAGTCGAGGTGAGAATGCAGACGGCATCCCCGCAGCCCACGGCTTGGCAGGCTCTCAGGACAAGACACATTGGCTAATGAAGAGAAGCCACCCAGGAATGAGGAATGATGCCTGCAGCTCTCACTGCTGTCCCTGCCCCGTGCCAGCCCGGGTGATGAAGAGGAAGGGTGATAAAGAGGAAGCTTTCCGTCGGGGTGCTGCATCAGCTGTAAAACCCTCAGTGCCCAGGGCTTCACCTTCGGTTTGACCGCCCTCCGTCCTTGCCCTGTTCACCTACCTGCGCCTCCAGCCTGGGGCTGCACTCCCTGCTGTTTGCAGAGGATGCTGCGCACACCAGAGCATTCTCAGTTTGAGCTGATTCTGGGACCCAGATCTGCAGTTGCTACCCCAGCACTTCCTCTCCTCCCCAGGGCTGGCTAACCCACGTCAGGAGCACAGACCACATCTGCTTTCTTCGTGAGCCTCCCCTCAGGCTGAGAGCTGCCTGGAGAAGAGACCTGGGGGTGCTGGTTGACAGCAACTGAACATGAGGCAGCAGTGGCCCAGGTGGCCAAGGAGGCCAATGGCATCCTGGCTTGGATCAGAAACAGTGTGGCCAGCAGGGCCAGTTTGGTTCTTCTCCCTCTGGACTCAGCACTGGTGAGACTGCTCCTTGAATCCTGTGTTCAGTTGTGAGCCACTCAGCACAAGAAGGATGTTGAGGCTCTGGAGCGAGTCCAGAGAAGAGCAATGAAGCTGGTGAAGGGGCTGGAGAACAGGCCCTATGAGGAGCGGCTGAGAGAGCTGAGGGTGTTTAGCCTGGAGAAGAGGAGGCTGAGGGGAGACCTCATTACTCTCTCCAACTCCCTGAGAGGAGGTTGTGGAGAGGAGGGAGCTGGGCTCTTCTCCCAAGGGACAGGGGACAGGGCGAGAGGGAATGGCCTCAAGCTCCCCCAGGGGAGGTTTAGGCTGAACATTAGGAAAAAATTTTTCACAGAAAGGGTGACTGGGCACTGGCAGAGGCTGCCCAGGGAGGAGGTTGAGTCACCTTCCCTGGAGGGGTTTAAAGGATGAGTGGATGAGGTGCTGAGGGACACGGTTTAGTGATTGATGGGAATGGTTGGACTCAATGATCCAGTGGGTCTTTTCCAACCTGGTGATTCTATGATTCTATGAAGAGCTCTCTGCTTGCTGCAAACTACTCAAACCACTCAGATCCTTCGCCCACCTTCCCATTGTCCCTGTTCTCCAGCCTTACTGGGCATCCAACAGCTTCCTGGGCAGCGGCACGGGGCTCCCAAAGATGACACAACACAAAGTGCCAGCTAGCACAAAGCCACCGCTTCCTGGGCAGCGGCACGGGGCTCCGGATGACAGCAAGGCTGCCACAACACGAAGTGCTGACCTGCACAAATTCACCGCATTCAAATGCATTCCTGCACTTCCGGAAGGGGCAACGTTGTCCCACAAGCATGATGCCAGGTCAGATGATGACTGACACAAACAGGACACTAATGGCTTGGGATAATTTGACGCAAATGGCACCAACCCCTCCAAGTCAGGAAAACCAACCAGCTAAGTGCAGCCTTTCGACAGAGGGACCTCTGAGCTCCTGTGCTCTCATGATGAGCCATCCTCACTGCACTTCTTGATGGTTTTATGGTCTTATCAATCCCAAACCTCACAGCTCCTCTTGCATCATAGAATCATAGAATCACCGGGTTGGAAAAGACCCACTGGATCATCGAGTCCAACCATTCCTATCAAACACTAAACCATGTCCCTCAGTGCCTCATCCACCTATCCCTTAAACACCTCCAGGGAAGGCGACTCCAGTTCCAGAGAAATTGGACAGTACACAATTTGCAGACAAACATGGCAACAAAAGAAGGGCAAAGTTGGAATATTTGATATATTCTGTCTCCTCTTGTACAGATAAAGGGAAAACTTGAAATGAGACCTGACTCATTTGTTGGTTTTCAGGTTGTGAAGTGGTATAGATATTTAATTAGAATCACAGAATCATAGAATCACCAGCTTGGAAGAGACCCACCAGATCATTGAGTTCAACCATTCCTATCAAACACTAAACCATGTCCCTCAGGACCTTGTCCACCCGTCCCTTAAACATCTCTAGGGAAGTTGAATTAACCTCCTCCCTGGGCGGCCTCTGCCAGTGCCCAATCACCCTTTCTGTGAAAAACTTTTTCCTGATGTCCAGCCTGAACCTCCCCTGGTGGAGCTTGAGGCCATTCCCTCTTGTCCTGTCCCCTGTCACTTGGGAGAAGAGCCCAGCTCCCTCCTCTCTACAACCTCCTTTCAGGGAGTTGGAGAGAGCAATGAGGTCTCCTCTCAGCCTCCTCTTCTCCAGGATAAACACTCCCAGCTCCTTTTGCCCTTATCTTCACCCAGCCTCTGTCCTCTCCTGCCACCCTCCACACCTCCCCAAAGCCTCTCCTCCCTGCGGTATTCGCCTGGGGCCCTTTACAAAAGAAAGGGAGGTGGCAGGGAGGCACCTGAGCCTGCATTTTTGCATGGGACTCTCTGAGCTTAATCCTCTGCAAACACTTACTGCTGGGTCACCAGGGCCAGAACAATCTACCAGCTTCACACCATCCATCCGCAGAACAGTCTGAGTTTATCATTCAACAGCTCTCGGGGAGGGAAACCTCCATGAGATTTAGCACTCAAGGTCAGGCAAAGAGAAACCAATGGGAAGCCCACCTGCTCCAAGGTGCCAGGCTTCTTCTCTCACCAATATCCAAGAAACAAAAGACCTAGCAGAGTCACAGACGACAATCCCAGGGGTGATGCACTGATTCCCAATCTACTTAAACAAACACAGGATCATAGAATGGTTTGGGTTGGAAGAGACCTTAAAGTCCCTCCCATCCCAACCCTCTGCCCCCCTCAGGGGGCTCAAACACAGGTTCAACTTGGAAACGTAAGCCAAGAAAACTTAAAACAGAAGACACAAAATAAGGTTTAAATGCACACAGACATCCTAAATCAAGAAACTCTTCAATTAAAGTCAAGAGGGCCCAAAATTCAAGGCACCAGCTCTGAAACAGCCACTTGGCTTCTATCAGTTTCCAAATCACGCAAGAAATACCCCCAAACCATGTAAAGAGAAGGAACTAGCCACAAATCTTGCAAACACCTCCCTCCTCCCACCATGGGGCTGCTTGCAGCGCTGAGCCTTCCCAGGCCTTTGGCTAGGTCGCCACTGCTAGCAGAAAAAAATAGTATTTAATTCTTTTCTAATGTCTGCAGGAGCCCGTGGAAAAGAAACGACCTCAGGGTCTGAATTTATCTCTATGTTCACGGAAGCAGCTTTCCCAGACTACCTGGGGCCAGCGAGGAAGAAGCACCTGCCTGCAGCTCATGGTAGGAAGACAGCATCTCCGTGTTCTAAGAAATAATTTTCGGACACATGCTGTTAAATCCTGGGCTGAATAACATGCTCCCTTGGCAGGTGGAATTCAAATAGACGGTGTTTCTTCCTTGAAAGAGGAGGGATCGCACACTTCTTGCAGGAGAGACATCATGTTAGGGGCGACTAGCAGCAGCAAAATGTCACAGTGGCAAAAGAGCTATGAGGAGAGCAAAGAAAACCCTGTTTTCCAGCAGTAAATCCTTCAGCTAGGAGTACCTTCAGCTCTCTGCAGAATTCCCAAAGTTCAGTTTCACCAGACTGCCATTAAAAAACGGGGCTCAGCTGCATCGAGGAGACAGCGCTGGAGCAACACCTTGTGCTTGCCAGACCACACAACCCTGTGGCTGATGCATTTTAACATCCTCTTCGAGCTGTGTCTTTGCAGTGAGAAAATTCTTAGAGGGGAGCAACAAATCCCTGTGAGGAGATCCAAAGGCAAACACAGCACCTCCAGCCTCCGACACATGCAAGACGGGCGCCTGCAGCTGCAGCGTGAAAGTTAGACAAGAAAACTCACCAGCTCATCTTCCTTCAGATTATTTCTTTGCTCTTCTTGGGGGAAAAAAAGGATGAAAGCAGGGGATATCTGAGGGGATTTTCATTATTACCCCTGTACAAGGTGCAGAAGCAGCCCCTGATGCTGTTACTTGCCAGAAGTCACCCAGTGATTAGAGGTAGATATGGTCTGGATTCAAAGAGGTTCCCCCCCAGATTTGTATTCCAGATCTTGCCCTCTCTCACTCTCATACCTGGTGTCCATCATTACGTTCCCCAGTCAACACTGACACTCGTGGGAAGCTGCTTTGAAGAGTCGTTGTGTGTCGCAGCCTGGGTCAGCAACACTGATCCCTGCAAACCACCTCTCCTCGAGGCAAAGGCTCTGAAGCATCCCCCAAGCACTACAGGAATGCCAAGTTGGGTCGTGCTGGGAAGATTTCAGACAAGTCCTGACCTCTGAGTAAGACACTGACTCTTCCCTGCCCACACTCAGCACGAAAATCACTCATTTGACCTTGGTACTGGAGTTGTCTGGGCCAGAGAGCACTGCTCGGTCTCCGCTCCCTTACTGTGCTGCACACCCTCCCTGCTCCCATTCCTCCCTGTCGGGGAAAAACACCTCCTCTGGATGGTCACCATCCTCCGAGCTTGGCAGAAACCACAGGGAATCAAGAGCAAGGTCGTAACTAAAGCAAGAGAAAGATAACTAGGCTTTTACACTCCTTTAGCTGTAGTTACTGCACGTTCCCTTCACAGGTACATGGCAAAAGCAGATGTGAAGTGAGGAGGATCTGAAAGCTCCTCCTGCTCTCACCTTCTCCACAATTCCCCAAAAAAGAGCCTCCAGCCCAAAGTGACTCAAGGCCTGACTCTCTCGCCCTTCTCGAGGAAATTACTCCAATAAACATTACTAACAGAAAACCTTCCTTGATATTCTCTCCGCCTTAGTCACAGGGTCAGTTACTTCCTCATGCTTCTCCTCGCTCAGCCCTGCCCGTCACAGCAGGACCCAAGTTTCTCTGGTGCTGCAGTCACCCCATCCCCTGACAGAAAAGCCACAAGCTCATAGAATCATAGAATCATAGAATCAGCTCGTCGGAAAAGACCCACCGGATCATTGAGTCCAACCATGATCAGAAAGTCAGAAAGATGTTGCCCCATTTATTCCATGCCTCGGTTTACCCTGGTTTACCAACTCCACGAGGAACCTTGGAAAAGAAACACGCACAGATTTATATGGCGCTTGGAGGTCTCCTGCATATAACTGCCCCGTGCAGAGAAGTCCTGCGCAGAAGCAAACTCTCCCACTCCTCCTCTGTAAGCCAGCTACACGATTTATTTTTAGCTGTTCTCTGTCAGACTGGACAAACCAGATGCAAAAGTGACTAATTCTGTCAGCAGGAAATCAGAGAATCATTAAGGTTGGAAAAGACCTTTATGCTCATCCAGTCCAACCATCAGTCCAGCCCCACCGTGCCTGCCAAACTGTGTCCCAAAGGGCAATGTCTACATGGCTTTTGAACCCCTCCAGGGATGGAGACTCCACCAGTGCCCTGGGCAGCCCTTTCCACTGCTTCACTAGTCTCAATACAGAAATTTTTCCTAACAGCCAATCTAAACCTCCCTTGGTGCAACTTGGGGTCATTCCCTCTCGTCCTGTCCCTAGATACTTGAGGGCAGAGCCCAGCATACACCTCACCACATCCCCCTTTCAGAAGCTGCAAAGAGCGATGAGGTCTCCCCTCAGCCTCCTCTTCTCCAGACTAAACATCCTGAGGTCCCTCAGCCACTCCCAGAACCCCTGTTCTCCAGCTCCTTCCCAAGCTCCATTCCCTTCTCTGGACATGCTCCAGCCCCTTGAGGTTCTTCTTGGCATGAGGGGCCCAGAACTGAACTCAGGATTCGAGGTGCTGCCTCACCAATGCCAAACCCAGGGGGACGATCCCTTCCCTGCTCCTGCTGCCCACACCATGGCTGATCCAAGCCAGGATGCTGCTGGCCTTCTTGGCCACCTGGGCTACTCCTGGCTTATGCTCAGTCCCTGTAGACCAGTGCCTTCAGGTCTTTTTCCACCAAGCACTCTTCCCCACACCTGTGGTGCCACATGGGGCTGTTGTGACCCAAGTGTAAGACCTGTTGTATGTCATACAATTGGCCTTGGCCCATTGATCCAGCAGGCACGGGGAGATGGTGAGAACTGCCACAGTCAACCCTGTACTGGTGATGCATCGCAGAAAGGCCAGGACTAGCCACAGAGTACAACTCTCCACTAAGAAGATTTCTGGGATGTTTATAAAGTGGGGTCCAGTTGGGGTCAGCAATGGCCTCAAGCTCCACCAGGGAAGGTTTAGGTTGGACATTAGGAAAAATTTTTTAACAGAAAGGGTCATTGGGCACTGGAACAGGCTGCCCAGGGAGGGGGTCGATTCACCTTCCCTGGAGGTGTTTAAGGGACGGGTGGATGAGGTGCTGAGGGACACAGTTTAGTGATTGATGGGAATGGTTGGACTTGATGATCCAGTGGGTCTTTTCCAACCTGGTGATTCTATGATTCTATGTTTCCCACCGAGGTTGATTTCTATCCCGTTTGGCAGTTCCAGCAAGACAGCTTGATGTGGCCTGGACATCAAAAGCCCTCGCTGCTCCGCTCTTCTCCAAAAGAGGTAGGTGCCCCAACTCTCACTCTGTGCCTGCAGCTGGTTCACTAGACCCTGACCCACAGGAGGACCAGACTCCTGGCCATGAGTTCCACCTGTCCCTCATCATTGCTGCTTAATTTGTCCAGTACAAGGTGGCTATGAAATTCAGCAGCTTCCCTGGCTGTCTGTCACGTCCCAGCCCCAGCTGGCCTGCCACCGGGCTGCTCGGGGCCAAAGCTCCACGCACCACAGGCAGTAAGAGCAGGTGTGCAACCTGTGAAACAGCCGCTGCCTGGCACTAACGTACACAGCCAAGGAAAGGAACCCACAAAATACAAACGTGGAGGTGGCCTGGGGAGGTCTCAGATGAAGAAGAGTCATCAAAATATGAGGTTAGACTCTTGCCAGGTAATTACAACCTGCAGATCACAGACTGTGTATCCAAGAGGTGATTCCCATCTCCTCTTTTCCAGCCACATCTGCCTCAGGCAGGATCAATAAAAACAAACTAGAATTTTTTTCCCCAATATTGGACACTTCTAAGGTTTAGCTGAACAGGGCAATGGGCCACATGGTCTAGAACGTGCTTTTGCCCAGAATGGTTGGACCAAATAATGAGGTCCCTTCCAACCTGATATTCTATGATTCTATGAAATATCATGTGAGAAATAAGAGGAATTAAATCCATGGACTCATCAACCAGCCTAGGAGAGTGTCAGTAATCCAGGCTCAGAACTTGGGACACTGCAGCCTTTGACATCTACAGAGCAGGCTTCGGCAGTGCAGGAAAAGCTGATAAAGTTGTATATTCAAACCTGACGTGCAGAAAGACAACCCCAGCTTTGAGGTGCTGGCATAAGGGGAAACAGCCTTCCCATAAGGAAAAGCAAAAAGATCTGACAGCTCTTGACTCATGGTGTGCAGCTTCACCAGGCAGCTCAAGCACAGGTACACAACTCTTGAGATAACTCCTCCACCAACTCTTCCTGTAAACCCTGATCCTGCTCCACCTCCTGCCACAGGCAGGGACACCTCCCACTGGATCAGGGGCTCCAAGCCCTATCCAACCTGCCCTTGAACACCTCCAGGGATGGGGCAGCCACCACTGCTCTGGGCAACCTGGGTCAGGGCCTCCCCACCCTCACAGCAAAGCATTTCCTCCTAAGATCTCATCTCAATCTCCCCTCTTGCAGCTCCAAACTGTTCCCCCTCATCCTCTCCCTGCCCTCCTTGATCAATAGCCCCTTCCCAGCTTTCCTGGAGCCACTTTCAGCACTGGAAGCTGCTCTAAGGTCTCCCCAGAGTCTCCAGGCTGAACAGCCCCAACTCTCAGCCTGTCCTCCTACAGGAGGTTCTCCAGGCCTCGGATCATCTCTGTGCCCTCCTCTAGACCCATTCCAACAGCTCCATGTCCTTCCAGTGTTGAGGATTCCAGAACTGAATCCAGATGAAGTCTCATGAGAGCAGAGCAGAGGGGTAGAATGCCCTCCCTCACTCTGCTGGCCACACTGCTTTGGATATAAGAATAATCTCACTTCCCTTCTTACTCTTAGTAAGGAAATACACAGAAGAGCACATGCACGAGCTATGTTTCCATAAGGCATATTCGCACTGTGTTGCCCCTACATGGGCAGTAGAGCACAGAGGAAACTTTCCCAGTGTATTATTTTTCATTTTCAGTTCCTTATTAAGGTCAATGACACTATAAAATGATGGCATCTGAACTAGCGAGGGAATACAGAGCAGGAAATAAGGGACACGGAGTCCTCGAGACCGTCTGCCTTCCAGGCACAGAAGGCAAAGGCAACAGTGAAAGACACAAGTCACACACGCCTATTTCACACACCAACTTCAAGCTCAGTCCTCTGCAGCATTCAATTGTCCTGTGACCATCCTGAGTCATACAAGAAACCAAATTCCTTTAGGTTTATTACCGAAGAAACTGAAGTTAATGTTTGCACAGGACAGCACGGGCTTGGCCTGCTGCCTGGCACTGAATCACAGAATCATAGAATCACAGAATCACCACAGTTGGGAAAAGACCCACCGGATCATCGAGTCCAACCATTCCTATCAAACACTAAATCAAATCCCTCAGCACCTTGTCCACCTGTCCCTTAAACCCCTCCAGGGAAGGTGACTCAACCCCCTCCCTGGGCAGCCTCTGACAGTGACCAGTGACCCTTTCTGTGAAATTTTTTTTCCAAATATCCAGCCTAAACCTTCCCTGGTGGAGCTTGAGGCCATTTCCTCTGTCCTGTGCCCTGTCACTTGGGAGAAGAGCCCAGCTCCCTCCTCTTATAGGCTTATCACTGCAGCTGCATCACACAAGACAGCAGCTTGGGACAGGTGATCATGCTTCTGATAGTATTTCTGATGCAACAGAGCATTTTACATACAAGATAGCAATTCTTCAGGAGAAGTTGGAAATAAAGCTGCCTTACAGGTCTCATGGCCCTGAGGAGGCCACAGAGATGATCCAAGGGCTGGAGAACCTCCTGTAGGAGGACAGACTGAGAGAGTTGGGGTTGTTCAAACTGGAGAAGAGAAAGGTCCAGGGAGACCTTAGAGCAGGTTCCAGCCCTGACAGGGCTCCAGGAAAGCTGGGGAGCTTTCCTCTTGATCAGGGAGGCAGGGAGAGGACAAGTGGAAATAGTTTGGAGGTGAAAGAGGGGAGATTGAGATGAGATCTTGGGAAGAAATGTTTTACTCTGAAGGTGGAGAAGCCCTGACCCAGGTTGCCCAGAGCAGTGGTGGCTGCCCCATCCCTGGAGGGGTTCAAGGGCAGGTTGGATGGGGCTTGGAGTCCTTGATCCAGTGGGAGGTGTCCCTGCCCATGGCAGGGGTGGCACTGGATGGGCTTTGAGGTCCCTTCCAACTCAAACTACGGTTCTATGTATGTAGCTATGAGCAATGAAATTCCTCCTTAAAACCTACCAGGAAAGAAGTGTGCCACTGCTGCAGACAGCTTACTTAGAACATTCTTACGTCTTTCCTGGTACAGAAAGTACTGTCTATGCAATAAAAACGCCCTCCAGCAGCCTAAGAAAAACAGCTGCGCTCCAGACCTCAATGAAACACTCCACACTCATCCTGACATTTCACCCACGCTCTTGACCGAATCTTATAGCTTTGAGGTGGATCTGGGCCACAACTTTTGGATGTTTGGAATCGGCAGCAAGGGAAACATCAACATCTCTGACCCGGTGAAGAATTTGTCTGGCGAGCCCATGTCTATTAGCTGCTCCCTCCTCCACCCAAGTCTATCACCCAGATATCGTGGTGCATTCGCCCCGGCAGCCTTTGGATGGAAATGGCAAGGCCAGAACCTTTGGTCCGATACCTTCCCCGTAGCCAGGCCCTCGAAACTGCTTTTGCTGCTCCCTCAAATGCTTTTACAAAGTGAACTTTTGTTTGCTGAGCAAAGGTCTGGCATGCTCATGATGAGCCTCAGCCTTTTTCTCACCCTGCCTTCCTTATCCCTGTTTGCTTTTGGCACCAACAGCAGCAAAACTGGACTGAGCAGCAGTCAATCCACCAGCCACTATCTGAGAGAAAAGCTCTTTCCAAGGAAGAGGAGCAGCTTCTCCTCACTGTGCCCAAGAACCGCAGCAGCTCCTTCTCTGTCGCAGGAGGAGACGCAGTCATTGCAAAATCACTCATTGTATTTATAGGGAGCCAAGTCCAACAACTGTTGGTCCATGGGGGACAAACTCCTCCGGCTCTCTACTTCCAGGAGAGCAGGTGCTGCCTTCAGGGAATCATAGAACAACCAGGTTGGAAGAGACACACTGGATCATCGAGTCCAACCATTCCCATCAAACACTAAACCACGTCCCTCAGCACCTCATCCACCTGTGCCTTAAAGACCTCCACGGGAAGTCCTCCTGGATCAGCTCAGCTCCTCTTGGACTGGCACAAAGGGAAAACTCTCACTGTCAGCCAGCTTGCTGAGCAGTCTAATACCGGTAAATCCTTTGCTGCTGTCACATAACAACTTCTACAGTGCCAGAGACCCACACCTGACAGCCTGCAGGTGAGCTTCTAACATAAACCCCCAGTTTTAAAAAGGTTCTGAGGCACAACACGGGGTCTGGAGGTGGAACCCACAAATACCAGTCTCTGCCCAACCTTCAGCCTTGAAGACATACACAGAAAATCACAACCACAAGTGAAGTTCGCAAAGCTTCAAAGCACATTGAAAACACATTGGTTAATGAACAAAGCCCCAAAGCCCTCGGTTAAACTCAGACCTTCTGTTGGCTTGAACAGGTTTGGTTAGATCTGTTGCTAAACAACACGGCTCCACGCACTCTCAACAGTTCTTCCCCTGCACAGTTTAACTACACTCACAGCTCCAGTGCCGAGCTCAAACCGAAATCAAACTTGTCAGAGTGATGATACCACCGATATCAACCTGCTGCATTCCCAGTTTTCCTTTTCCTGCTCTGCTGGGCTCGGCAGCGTCCCCCAGACGGGTTCTCCTGCTCTTACTTGATGGTGGAGGTGGAGCAGGAATCTCCCAAGCTTCTCAAGGGATCCAGAGCTGCCCTGGTCGGTCGTGACCCGAGGCTCAAAGGAACCAGAGCGAGTGAAGGACGAGGCAGCTTGGCAAAAGGTTCCTGGCAGAGCCCCACCGCCCTCCCAGCTGCTCTCACCTGAGGCTGGGCGCTGTACCTCATGCCAAGCCCGTCGGCCGTGGGGCCCCGCTCCATGGCGAGGGCGGCTCTGGCTCAGGCTGCCATGGCGTGGGTGCTGCTCACCTGGGCTCTGTGCCCAACCCCTCCTCTTTGTGCTCCTAGCAGGTGCGGCAAGACGGAAACACACCATGGGTCCCCGAACGCTCCCGTGTCCGGCGGCAGCTCCCGCCTCTCCCACGTCACAGGCGCTCGTGGGAAAATCAAGGAGAACATCGGGCCCCAAAAGCCATGCCCCAAAACCCCACGCAAACTCCGATGACATCCAGAGACCCTTTTGTCACGCGCTTTTCTTTAAGAAATGAAACCAGAAAAACTCCTACCACCACCAGCCACTGTGCAGTGGGCAGGAGGGTTTGCTGGCACTCATGGACACAGCAGTTTCCAGGATAAATCTTTACGTTCTCAAGGTCTCCTTCCTTCTCCAGTGACAACTACCATGTTATGAAATCCTGCTGCAGAGTTTGCGCAGGCACTTTAGCCCCAGAGGCAAGACTGGTGTTCCCCAAAACACTTGGTACACAGAATCACAGAATCACCAGGTTGGAAAAGACCCACTAAATCATCGAGTCCAACCATTCCCATCAAATACTAAACCAAGCCCCTCAGCAACCTCATCCACCCATCCCTTAAACACCTCCAGGGGGCTGCCAAAGTAAAATATTCCCTTTATCCCAACCTGAAACCTGCTCTCAGCGAGGCTGCAGCATTTCAGGAATGAGCCACCTCTTACCAAACACAGGAGCCCAGATACAAAGCGAGCAGCACAGCAGAAACCGTACATGTATTCAAAGCTGGCTCTCACAGTCACATATTGACCATATGATCTAATATTAAACAGTGCCTGCAGAGAAGAGGTCCAGCAGCAAAGCCCTGGGTTCTGAGAACAATCAGAAGCAGGTTTGAAAGAAGGCTTTTCACGCTGAAATCTGCATTGCTGACATAGTTCCAATCCATTACTTTCCCATTCTTGGAAAGATGACTCCCCACCCCCCTCCAATATTTAGATTTCTCACATTAAAGAACAAGGGAAGATTAATGGTTGGACTTGATGATCCAGTGGGTCCTTCCCAATTGAGTGATTCTATGATTCAATGATTAAAGAAAGCTGGACCAACATTGTCTTTCTTGGAAAGAAGTTTCACTTCTCTGCCTTACAGTTGATAGTCCACATGGCCATCAATCTCTTTGAAAGCTGAACCGGCCATCTCGATGCTGATCTGAATTCCTTCACATCAACCACATCTAGCTCTGAAAATTATTTTTTCCACACCTGAAGGTTTTCATCTCCCAGAAAGCTGTTTGTGAGGCAACAGGCGTTGCCCACTGCTTCTGGGTCTCCTTCGTGCCCCCTTGCTCTAAAATGCCTCTTGCAGGGCACAGACTGGTGTTTCTCTGGGGGAAAAAAAAGGATGATATCTAGTCTCTGATCCTGCTCTTTCCTCTTCAGGTGAAAAATATAACTGCTGTGCTCCTACAGAAGTACCACCGCTTGCCAGGTGCCAGAATCCCACCTGCTAGCAGGAAGTATCTGTGCATTTAAGGTATTCCCCTTCGAAAGGTGCCTTTGTTAGTCAGCCTGGTGAAACCACCCGGCTGATGTCAGGTGCTGCTCTCAGCTCTCCAGCTGATGCCCTGCCCAGCGCTCCACTTTTCCAGCCACTCCCTCCCTGCCTGGCTGAGCGTAGGTGCCACAGCCTGACTTCATCCCCCTGTCAAACACCATATTTTGGTATAAAGCTGAACCACTGACTTTTGCCTCTGCAAATCCCTCCTCTTCTGCATATCAACCCCCCCTCCTGCAGGCGGGTGCCAAGCGAGCTCGGGGATGTGGCTTTAGGCAGCATGTTGCTGTTGTGTTAATGGTTGGACTGAAGCATAGAATCACAGAACCATAGAACAACCAGGTTGGAAGAGATCGATCGGATCATTGAGTCCAACCATTCCTATCAAACACTAAACCATGTCCCTCAGCACCTCATCCACCCGTCCCTTAAACACCTCCAGGGAAGGTGACTCAACCACCTCCTTGGGCAGCCTATTCCAATGCCCAATGACCCTCTGTGTGAAAAACTTCCTCCTAATCTCTAGCCTAAATCTCCCCTGGTGGAGCTTGAGACCATTCCCTCTCGTCCTTGCCATTCAAGCCACTGACACAGGACAAACTAATTCATCAGCCCAACTGGCTCTTTGAGCAAGAGGGAAAGAGAAAGGAAGAGTGTATGAAATAGAAACTATCACCTAGCTGGGAGGCTGTTGATTTAGTCTCAAGAATGAGATTCCCATTCTGGAGCCCAAGTGGCTCTTTGAGCAAGAGGGAAAAAGAAAGGAATAATGTATGAAATAGAAAATACCACCTAGCTGGGAGGCTGTTGATTTAGAGCCTTAAGGCACGGGTGGATGAGGTGCTGAGGGACATAGGTTAGTGCTTGATAGGAATGGTTGGACTAGAAGATTCGATGGGTCCCTTACAACCTGGTTGTTCGATGATTCTATGATTCTAAAGAGAAAGCCAATAGTGTGTGAAATAGAATCATAGAATCGTAGAATCATAGAACAACCAGGTTGGAAGGGACCCATCGGATCTTCTAGTCCAACCATTCCTATCTAACACTTAACCAAGTCCCTCAAGACCTCATCCACCCGTCCCTTAAACACCTCCAGGGAAGGGGAATCAACCACCTCCCTGGGCAGCCTATTCCAATGCCCAATGACCCTCTGTGTGAAAAACTTCCTCCTAATCTCCAGCCTAAATCTCCCCTGACAGAGCTTGAGGCCATTCCCTCTCGTCCTGTCCCCTGTCCCTTGGGAGAAGAGCCCAGCTCCCTCCTCTCCACAACCTCCTTTCAGGTAGTTGTAGAGAGTAATGAGGTCTCCTCTCAGCCTCCTCTTCTCCAGGATAAACACCCCCAGCTCTCTCAGCCACTCCTCATAAGGCCTGTTCTCCAGCTCTCTCAGCCGCTCCTCATAGGTTCTGTTCTCCAGCCCCTTCACCACCTTCGTCGCTCTTCACCTAGCTGGGAGGCTGCTGCTTTAGAGCCTGGAGGATGAGATTCCCATTGTGGAGCACAGGGATGTGTGCGGTGACAGAGTCTCCAGGGCTCAGCGCAGCCCCAACCATCACCGAATCCCAGCAGAGAGCTGCCAGCTGCCTCCTCTCCAGTTTGGCGAAGGATGCTGATGGCAGCCGAGGCGCCGCGAGGAAAGCTGAAGGAGCAGGCCACTTACCCCGGGCTGGTGGCACAATTGAGGCGGAAAAGAAGGCTCTGCTCGTCCCCAAATCCTTGGCTAGAAGCTGTCACCTCCTCCCGACCTTTCCCGCCGGTCTCAGTGCGGCCCCAGCAGCATCACGAGAGCAGAGATCCGAGGTGGAAATGGAAGGGATCGAGATAGGAACGGTTGGACTGGAAGATCCGATGGGTCCCTTCCAACCTGGTTGTTCTGTGATTCTGTGAGAGCAGAGATCCGAGGTGTAACACGCCTGGAAACGGGAGAAGCAAGGCCGGCCTCGGTCAGACGGGAGAGCTGGAAGAGCCAAAGAGCAGGATTGCCAGGAGAGCCGCAGCCCTGGGAAAGGGCATCCAGGGGAACAGGGAGCTGCTCGCAGCCCGGAGGGAAGAGTCAGCTTCCCGGAGGTGCCACCATCCAGCAGGCAGGGACAAAGGCTCCCGTCCCGCGGAGCTGGGGCCGCAGCCGGACTCCTCGGTTCAAAGCGGGCAGCGCCTCCCACCCGGATTCCTGCCAGACAGCCCGAAACCAGCCCCGGCCCCGCGCCCGCTCGGGCCTCCAATCCGGTTCGGCAGCTTCGGCAGCGATACGAGAGATAGAGAGAAAAACCCCGCGGGGTGTCCTGTTACTTTGCATTCCAAAGGGTGAAACGCGAGGCTGATTCAATGGGAGGAGAGGCAAACGTCAGCGGGAGGCCTGCGGGGCCTGAGCTGCGGCTGCAGCCCCGAGAGAAGGCGACAGGGACCTGCTGGGAGCTCGTCCCGGGGCACAAAAGCATGAAGCACCAGCTTGGAAGAGACCCTCCGGATCATCGAGTCCAACCATTCCCAGCAATCACTAAACCATGTCCCTCAGCACCTCGTCCACCCGTCCCTTAAACCCCTCCAGGGAAGGGGAATCAACCACCTCCCTGGGCAGCCTATTCCAATGCCCAATGACCCTCTGTGGGAAAAACTTCCTCCTAATCTCTAGCCTAAATCTCCCCTGGTGGAGCTTGAGGCCATTCCCTCTTGTCCTGTCCCCTGTCCCTTGGGAGAAGAACCCAGCTCCCTCCTCTCCACAACCTCCTTTCAGGTACTTGTAGAGAGTAATGAGGTCTCCCCTCAGCCTCCTCTTCTCCAGGATAAACACCCCCAGCTCTCTCAACCGCTCCTCACAAGGCCTGTTCTCCAGCTCCTTCCCCAGCTTCGTTGCTCTTCTCTGGACTTGCTCCAGAGCCTCAACATCCTTCTTGTGCTGAGGGGCCCAGAGCTGAACACAGGATTTGAGGAGTGGTCTCCCCAGTGCTGAGTCCAGAGGGAGAAGAACCTCCCTGGCTCTGCTGGTCACACTGTTTCTGGTCCAAGCCAAAAGGCCATTGGCCTTCTTGGCTACCTGGGCCACTGCTGGCTCATGGTCAGCCTCCTCATCTTGCTCAGGAACACAGCATGGCTCTAAAAATAAGCTTCACTCACCAAATGTCCCTGGGAGCCACGAGATCAGCCCAGACCTGAGTAAAAAGAAGTTGTTACTCTTACAAAAAAGTGGGATATTTTCGATTTAAGCTAAAGCAGATTTAAGTTTCAACCGAATAATCTCCCCCCCTGCCCCCTTTTCCCCTTTAACTTTGACACAATGTCCCTCCGACAGCAGGTTTTCCTTCCAAGTGTCTTTCCAGGCACTATTCAGTGAGTTCAGCCTCATCTGCTGCCTGTTCTTTTCTCATCCCCTCTGCCTGCAGCCTTTCCCCATCTCGAAGACAAGGTCAGGCAGAAAGCTGGAGCCAGCTCCACGTGAGCAAGAGCTTTGATTGTTGCGAAGTTCGTAACAACATTAAAATCAGATCGCGGAAAGTAATAGAATATTCATAAGATTGCTGGGAAAGTTTCTGCATATGCATGGAAGTGGGAAATATACTCTATAACCGGCTTTTGTCTCCCTTCGTGATTGATGGAGATCGCTCCCTCGTGTTGCCTGGGTCTGATAAAGGATGCTTGCTTTACCACAACACCGAAATGAGTCTTAAAGAGTCAATTTGCTGGCATTTTTTTATATCATCTGGGGTCGGATTCATCCTTTCCATATGTATGCAAGAATAATAACTGCCTTTGGAGAATGAGACGTGTAGAAGTGCAGTGAGTTGCTCTCAGCTGGCCACACACTGCTCTAAGGCAGAGCCTGGGGGTCCTGCTGCCTTTCAGAAAGCTGTTCATGCGTGATTTGGACGGGAACTTCTCCTTGGATCTCAAAATGCTGCCCTCAAGAGCTGGAGTGAGAGTCCTGCTCCCAAAACGTGACTTGGGGCATGGATCACAAGGAGCTTTGCCCTCCTGAGATCGCACAACAAAGGGTCCTCCTGCCCAGCTCTGTCCTGTGGAAGGTTTGGACGTGAGCAACAGGGAAGGGATGTGACTGTTTGCCACCAGCTCACCAGGAGAAAGCCTCCCGTCAGCCCTCAACACCTCCCAGACTGCTCTGACACCTTTCAAAATTAAAGGGTTTCATCTCCAGTCCCTCTGTTGCTCATGGAACTCCAAAGGGAATCCAAAGCCCTAGGAAACACACCATAGGATAGAAACTTGCTCCCAGGACTATGCTGTTACCTGGGTCTCTTGACCTCCTCCGTGGCTCGTGAAAGCAGAGAATCTCTTTTTCGTGAGCTCTGAATCAGCAACAGAGTGTTCTCCAGCCAAACTCTGAGTGCAGCCGAGTGGATGGGCTTGACTGCCCGGTTTCTGGCACTGGGTATTTTGAAACCTGGCCGCACGCTTGGGCACACCCAAGATTCAAAGTCAGTTAAGGTCTGTCTGCCTAAGGAGCTGCAGAGGTTGTAAGCTGAGGCCGTGACTTTGCCAGCGAGAGAGATACAGACCATGCCTTGGAATTACCCATTTCTCTTTGGTTTCTTACCAAAGTAGAGATGACCCATGTTCACCCGCCTGGCCACCTTATTTTCCACAGAAACCAGAATTTCAGGCTTTGTGTTGGCATAACTTGAACTGCTTACAACCAAACCAAGAAGAGACACTGCAGAGCTACAGACTGGGAGAAGCCTGGCTGGAAAACTGCCAGGAGGAGAGGGACCTGGGGGTGTTGGTCGACAGCCAACTGAACAAGAGCCAGCAGTGTGCCCAGGTGGCCAAGAAGGCCAACGGTATCCTGGCTTGGATCAGAAACGGTGTGACCAGCAGGGCCAGGGAGGTGATTCTCCCTCTGGACTCAGCACTGGTGAGGCCGCTCCTCGAATCCTGTGTCGAGTTGTGGGCCCCTCAGCACAAGAAGGATGTTGAGGCTCTGGAGCGAGTCCAGAGAAGGGCAATGAGGCTGGTGAAGGGGCTGGAGAACAGGCCCTATGAGGAGCGACTGAGAGAGCTGGGGTTGTTTATCCTGGAGAAGAGGAGGCTGAGAGGAGACCTCATTGCTCTCTCCAACTCCCTGAAAGGAGGTTGTAGAGAGGAGGGAGCTGGGCTCTTCTCCCAAGTGCCAGGGGACACGACAAGAGGGAATGGCCTCAAGCTCCACCAGGGGAGATTTAGGCTAGAGATTAGGAGGAAGGTTTTCACAGAAAGGGTCATTGGGCATTAGAATAGGCTGCCCAGGGAGGTGGTTGATTCCCCTTCCCTGGAGGTGTTTAAGGCATGGGTGGATGAGTTCTTGAGGGACTTGGTTTAGTGTTTGATAGGAATGGTTGGACTAGAAGATCCGGTGAGTCCCTTCCAACCTGGTTGTTCTATGATTCTATGACATCTCACTTACTGCCCTTGTGTCCCTCTGTTTGTCGGTGCAGAGGTCAGAGGGATGTGACATGGGATTCTTTGCTGGTTTATGGTCCAGCTCCTGCTGTTGTCCAGACAACTGATTGCCTGATGTTCTTCCAGCCGTTCCTCTGGTGGGTTACGACCAGACGGCACACGCTGCTGCCTTGCCCACCCCTAAAGCACAAACTCAGCTGCGAACTCTCCCATGGAGTTCAGTCTGTCAGAGGTGAAAGACCATACCTGCTCTCCTAGGTGATGCTGGCCTCCCAGGATGAGGTGGTAGGCTAGATGAGATACCCTGCTGGCTGGATCAAGCTTGGAGACCTTTCTCCGCCCCAAAAGTAGGGTTGCTACCTGTAAAGTTTGGCTGGAAACTCCCCCCTCCCAATAAGATCTATCATAGAATCATAGAACAACCAGGTGGGAAGGGACCCATCAGATCTTCTAGTCCAACCATTCCTATCAAACACTAAACCAAGTCCCTCAAGACCTCATCCACCCGTGCCTTAAACACCTCCAGCGAAGGTGAATCAACCACCTCCCTGGGCAGCCTATTCCAATGCCCAATGACCCTTTCTGTGAAAAACTTCCTCCTAATCTCCAGCCTAAATCTTCCCTGGTGGAGCTTGAGGCCATTCCCTCTTGTCCTGTCCCCTGTCACTTGGGAGAAGAGCCCAGCTCCCTCCTCTCCACAACCTCCCTTCAGGTAGTTGTAATTCTAGCATCTAGATGCTATTCTAGCATCGAGGTGTCCTTACTTACTGTGAGTTTTCATCCAACCTAGGTCTCCCTCATGGCATGAAAACTGGGAAGCTCTCACTTATTTCCTATGGTTCTTCTAGCAGTTTTCTGGTGCTCAGAGATTTGTTGCTGGCTCACAAGTACTTGTAGGGAAAAGGTGGTGCCTGGGCTGGAGGAGAGACCACAGATTCCTTCCACCACCTGCCTCACCTTGCAACCCATCCGAGTGAAGAGAGAGCTTCTCTTGAAAAGTCAGTGAGCCAGGAACAGAGGTTCCTAGCCAAGTAGTTGCTGCTCTCTGGGACACTTGGCTTGTATCATTAAAAAAAAAAAAAAAGCAGGGAAAACAAACAGGGATTAAATCCAGCCCTACTGTAAACTTCCTGACGAAATGGCTAAAATCCAGGCGCGTGGATGTAGCCAATGAAAGGTTTCTCCCTGCGGGAAAAGCTCCCGGGTTTGCTGACTCTGAGCACAGTTCCCTTTCAGCATGCTCGCCTGTCCACAACAGCAGCCGAACAATAAAAATGGAATAAATCCTATCAGCCAGACACAAACTCAGCTTTCTGATCACAAAGGATGCTCCCCCCTGCGTGGGGGCTCTCTCGCTTGGTCCCAGCTATCTAAAAACACGGTTTGGTTGCAATAGGTGCTAATTTTGTGACAACAAAGCACTTTGGGCTGTTGGAGGAGTACCCAGCTGGGCACATTAACACCTCCCCGCCTGCCCAGCTGTCCCACCCAGTTCAGTTTATGATTTTTGATAAACTATCAGCTTCGCACACAAAACATTGTGACAATAAATCTGCCTTTTGCTCTTTGCTTTCCCCCAGCTTTAAGAACCACAGAGACATTACAAGGGCCAACCAAAAATACTGCACTTCCAGCAGAGGAACACGGTTTAAAACAAGCCTGGGGCCACGGCTCACCAAGTTATTCCTTCTCATTTTAGCTACCTGGGCTACCCCGGCTATGAAAAAGAATTTATTTTGTTACAGAAGCAAAGCAGTGCAGAGGGTGGTCAGTAATTGTGTTCAGTTCTGGGCCCCTCAGCACAAGAAGGATGTTGAGGCTCTGGAGCAAGTCCAGAGAAGAGCAACGAAGCAGGTGAAGGGGCTGGAGAACAGACCTGATGAGGAATGGCTGAGAGAGCTGAGGGGTTTAGCCTAGAGAAAGGAGGCTGAGGGGAGACCTCATTACTCTCTCCAACTACCTGCAAGGAGGTTGTGGAGAGGAGGGAGCTGGGTTCTTCTTCCCAAGGAACAGGGGACAGGACAAGAGGGAATGGCCTCAAGCTCCACCAGGGGAGATTTAGGCTGGAGATTAGGAGGAAGTTTTTCACAAAGAGGGTCATTGGAATAGGCTGCCCAGGGAGGTGGTTGAGTCACCTTCCCTGGAGGTGTTTAAGGGACGGGTGGATGAAGTCCTGAAGGACATGGTTTAGTGTTTGATAGGAATGGTTGGACTCGATGATCCAGTGGGTCTCTTCCAACCTGGTTGTTCTGTGATTCTATGATTCTAATTCAGAAAACTGCAGTGACTCAAGGGTTTTTGACTCATGGAATGGTTTGGGTTGGAAGGGAGCTCAAACCCCCTGCAGTGCCACCCCTGCCATGGGCAGGGACACCTCCCACTGCATCAGGGGCTGCAAGCCCCATCCAACCTGCCCTTGAACACCTCCAGGGATGGGGCAGCCACCACTGCTCTGGGCAACCTGGGTCAGGGCCTCCCCACCCTCACAGCAAAACATTTTGCCCTAAGATCTCATCTCAATCTCTCCTCTTTCAGCTCCAAACCATTCCCCCTTATCCTCTCCCTGCACTCCCTAACCAAGAGCCCCTCTCCAGCTTTCCTGGAGCCCCTTTCAGCACTGGAACCTGCTCTAAGGTCTCTCCAACCTTCTCTTCTTCAGGCTGAACAACCCCAACTCAATTTGCCCTCCTACAGGAGGTTCTCCAGCCCTTGGATCATCTCCATGACATCCACTGGACTTGTTGATGATGCTAAGTTTGTATTCAAGCAGCTCCATCAGCTACAGTGATGCTACCCTGAAGCTTCTATCAAGTCAATGAATATATCAAGTCACTGTAGAATGGTCCAAGGTAGCCCTGAGGCTGCCCTTTGATGTACAGGACATCTAACCTACCCCAGTAGCTTTGATTCAAGTCAATCTCAGGCTAAGCTAAATTGCTTGCTGTGGGCGATGGTATTAAACCTCATTTATTCTAGAGCCCATTTCCACCTAAGACACAAGCCCAGGTTCTTTCCCCACAGCTCTACCCTCAGCCCTTGGCACGACATCTACTGCGACTTTTTGCTGTAGCTTCTGCGGCTCAGGTTCAGCACATGAAAAACAACCATTAAAGCATTTGTATTTACCTAAGAACTGCACCAGTGACTTCAAGGCATTTGGAAAAGGAAGGGCAACCGTTACAAACATGCAGGTTGATGTCCAATTAACTGCTTGCTCCTGAAAAGGAACACTTGAAGTAACCCCAGGTTGAGTTCATGGGGTTACGAGGGCACCCTGCCGAGGCACAGAAATGGAGATTGCCACCTGGAGTTAAATAAAGCCGAGCAATTCTAAAAATAAAGGTTAGAAGGCTCTAAACAGCCTTTGGCAGTTTGTGTAGTATGCTTGCTTTCTGTAAGCAATGATGACACAATATGCTTTTGCTGGCAATAAACACCTACCCCACAGTTTTCAAGAAATAATTTGGGCTCTTGGATAACTCCAGTGAGCACCTCACCGCGAGGAAACAGGCTGTGCTTCCATTTCTTAATTAAAGAAGGTGAGAGCAAAGGCACATCAGGCTGAAAGCCCCTTTAGTTTCAGGCAAGACAGATGGAAAACGGGTCATATCAGCGTAATACTTACCCTAGGAGAGAATCTACTCTGCACACCTGCTCCCCTGGGCAGCTCTGACTGCAGCACTTGGCCCCAACAGCTTCCAGCCTCCCGAGCAAGAGGACACGGGAGCAAACACCACCTGGAACACAGTCTGGAAAATCCACCTCCACCCAGCCCCAGCACACCCCGAGCCCCTCTCTACCCTTCAGCCCCCTCCAGAGAAGGAAAAGTTACTTATTAAAACCACGGGCTCATTATTTGCAGTAGTTTAAGGGTTATTTTTCAACCAGCGTGGACGCAGCCCATCAGCCAGGCGGCAGCTGAACCACAGGAGAGGCTGCACTTTGTTCCTGAAAGTTGAGTGTAAACAGGCACGATTTAATCCAGCATTCGAAAGGAGGAGCCCCACACAACAACTCTTGCTCTTTCCCTACAGATCACCCACTTCAAACAACCAGGCTTCAGCAAAGCAGCGTGGAAATCAAAGGTTGCTGACAGGTTAACAACAGGATTAGCAAAGGTAGGTACGGAAGGAAGGTGGTATTGACCTGAGCATCAAGACCTTAAAAACTCAGACCCTAAACACTCAAGACACGCTGAACTCGTGGGCGTCAGATGGCTTCTTGCACTTAATACTCGATGGACTCAATGATCTGGTGGGTCTCTTCCAACCTGGTGATTCTATGATTCTACTGCTAAAGCCTACTGTGTCTGGTGACAAGTTCATGGTTACCTGCAGGAGGATTCACAGAAGCATGAGGGGCACCATCCTTTTCAGCATGTGACTGCAGGGTTTGACATGGAAGAACTTTCTTCATGACGAACCGAACTAGCATAGTGGGATTAGAATCATAGAATCATAGAACAACCAGGTTGGAAGGGACCCATTGGATCTTCTAGTCCAACCATTCCTATCAAACACTAAACCAAGTCCCTCAAGACCTCATCCACCCGTCCCTTAAACACCTCCAGGGAAGGGGAATCAAGTACCTCCCTGGGCAGCCTATTCCAATGCCCAATGACCCTTTCTGTGAAAACCTTCCTCCTAATCTCTAGCCTAAATCTCCCCTGGTGGAGCTTGAGGCCATTCCCTCTTGTCCTGTCCCCTGTCCCTTGGGAGAAGAGCCCAGCTCCCTCCTCTCTACAACCTCCCTTCAGGTAGTTGTAGAGAGTAATGAGATCTCCTCTCAGCCTCGTCTTCTCCAGGATAAACACTCCCAGCTCTCTCAGCCGTTCCTCATAAGGTCTCTTCTCCAGCCCCTTCTCCAGCCTTGTCGCTCTTCTCTGGACTTGCTCCAGAGCCTCAACATCCTTCTTGTGGTGAGGGGCCCAGAACTGGACACAGATTATCTTGATTAGGTTTTGAATTTAGAGCATCTTTCACATAAGCAAAACCAGGTAGTGACCTGTTGTCTGTTTCATTTCTAATTTGAGCATCACAACTAGAAGGACTTAAAGTCCTCACCTCCCTCCCAGCCCTTTCTGCTGGACATGTCCAACTCGGTTCTTTAAAGAGGTTGTATTCAGCAAGGGGGAACTGGAAGCAAACCACATTTTCAAACAGATAAAGCCAGTTTCAGTCTTTTTTTAAGAACCACCTTACAAAGAATCATAGAATCACCAGGTTGGAAGAGACCCATCGGATCATCAAGTCCAACCATTCCCATCAATCACTAACCCATGTCCCTCAGCACCTCGTCCACCCGTCCCTTAAAGCTCTCCAGGGAAGGGGAATCAACCCCCTCCCTTGGCAGATTGTACCAGCTCCCAGTGACCCTTTCCATGAAAAACTTCTCTCTGATATCTAGTTAGAGCTCCTGGTGGAGCTTGAGGCCATTCCCTCTCGTCCTGTCCCCTGTCACTTGGGAGAAGAGCCCAGCTCCCTCCTCTCCACAACCTCCTCTCAGAGAGCTGCAGAGAGCAATGAGGTCTCCCCTCAGCCTCCTCTTCTCCAGGCTGAACCCCCCACCAAGCTTTCTCAGCTGGCTGGAGCACCTATGGAGAAGGGAACAGAGCTGAGAAAGGGGCTGCAGGTTCTGGGAGCAGCCGAGGGACCTGGGGCCGCTTAGTCTGGAGGAGGCTGAGGGGAGACCTCATTGCTCTCTGTAGCTCCTGGAAAGGAGGTTGTAGTGAGGTGGGTGCTGGGCTCTTCTTCCAAGTAAGAAGTCAGAGGAAGAGAGGAAATGGCCTTAAGTTGGGACAGGGGAGGATTAGATGGGATATTGGAAAAAATTTCTTCACTTCCCTGAAAGGGTTTCTCAGGCTTGGCAGAGGCTGCCCAGGGAGCTGGTGGAGCCCCAGCCCTGGCAGGATTTAAAAGACGCGTAGATGAGGTGCTCAGGGATCTGGTTTAGCAGTGAACAGGTACGGTTGGACTCAATGATTGCAAATGTCTTTTCTAACCAAATGATTCCATGAGATGGACAACCTATTAACCCTTGACAAGCCAGACCATCACTATACACAAAGCATCAGGCTGTACAAAACTGAACGGAGCTATAAGGCTTTCTGCACTTTTATTCTTCTCCTTGTACAACATGTTTTCTGATCTCTTCCCAAGAAAGCTTCAAAGTTCTGTCAGAACAGCCATGAATTCATCTCCAGTATGTGCAAAATTCAAACAAATTTCCTTAAAGAGATAAAATTGCAAGGGTAAAAACAACACTAAAGGCCAGGATCATGGGTTAAAATAACTCTTCTGCATCCGAGGGAATAGTTTGGGTATAGCTGAAAACATGTTCCAGACTTTTCAAACAAGCTACAGTCTTCTTTCACTGATAAAAAGGTTTATTTGTTGAGGAATACTAGAGGATCGTCCTGGGGAACTCTTCCTTTTTGCTTTCCAGCGTATTCCCATCTACTGACATACTTGTTCGCACAATGACTTGTTACCTCCTCCACTTCTCGCTCTTCCCCACGGTTCTTAGCTATTTTACAGCAAAAACCATCCTGACTCTCACCCTGCCTTTGACAGAGTCTGACGTGGAAATGCTTCAAAAGAAGTTTGAGCTCAGAGATAGGGGAGAAGGTATTTAAAAAGTTGATAAATAGTTTATCGAATGTATTATGGATCTACTTCCAGGCTATGTTACAAAATCTGGTGTCCAAGTCACCATCCTAATTCATGCCATATAAAAGTAGTGACAGCAAAACGAGGCATCTTCTTCATGACTTCAAAACCTAAACCACCCTTTGCAGGCAAGTTTCCCTTGTTAAAGAAGGCCCAAGATCAACTGCTTCGGCTACAATTCAAAATGCACTGAAATGATATTCACAAAAAGCCCTTTGGATGGGAATAGAGCCAAGAAGCAGAAGACATTTCTTAACTGATCAATGCCACAGTGCTTGGCTTTACAGATCTGGACTGAATTTTTTTGTTTTGTAGGTACAGCATCATTTGCTGCTGAATATCTACCTAGACACACCACAATGCTGACTCCAGACAAGCAACGGGACAGAATCCAGTCCAATCTGTAGCCGTGACAGTGATTGCGCAGCCTTGGATGGTTGGATGGAGGATGACCAAGGGCTCAGGTTCTGCGAAAACGATCCGTTTTCAAACCCGTGTTCATAGCTGATCTTGGGTCTGTTTTGGAGATGGAGCTGTTGTCACAACCACAGTGGAAACCGCTTTAGTAGAGCCAGACACTGTTCCCTGCTGGAGATGGGAGGCTGGTACTGTTTGAATCCGCACCTGCGTGAAATGAAAAGAAACAAAACTCAGCTCATGTCAAGAACAACCCAGTGACACGTCACATTTGTATCCTACTCTGTTTCTGCTGCCAATGAAAATTCAGTTTATGAACAAGATCAACCGCCAAAACACATAGAGAACAGAATCTGTCAGATCACTCGATCCACTGTTCACGATGGCAGGAGATGTCAAGATTAGAAAGATGAGTTTGGATAAAACTCTACGTGTCAGCTGCTTTTACAAGTTTTCAGAAAGACTTGAATCTATCGGATACTCCACTTCTACAGCCTTGTTACTGACAGCTCTCAATGCAAATTAACTCTTTGGAATTAAAGAATATTTAAGTTTCCAGACAGAAAGATCATAGAATCATAGAACAATCAGGTTGGAAGGGACCCATCGGATCTTCTAGTCCAACCATTCCTATCAAACACTAAACCAAGTCCCTCAAGACCTCATCCACCCGTCCCTTAAACACCTCCAGGGAAGGTGAATCAACCACCTCCCTGGGCAGCCTATTCCAATGCCCAATCACCCTTTCTGTGAAAAACCTCCTCCTAATCTCCAGCCTAAATCTCCCCTGGCAGAGCTTGAGGCTATTCCCTCTTGTCCTGTCCCCTGACACTTGGGAGAAGAGCCCAGCTCCCTCCTCTCTACAACCTCCTTTCAGGTACTTGTGGAGAGTAATGAGGTCTCCTCTCAGCCTCCTCTTCTCCAGGCTAAACAATGCAAAGAAACAATGTGATTTCCTCAAGAAACAGTGGCCCACAGAAGCCAAAGTACAAAGCACTCCAGAAAGTGCAAAGTCTACAGAAGCAATGCCTCGAGCAGTCGGGAATATTCCCTGACAGGATTTTTGGGTTCACAATCATCTTACTATCAGGGCTTCAAAGACCTGGATGGAAGGAAGTGAAGGAGATGAAGCACTGCGCGTGCTTAATGCAAACACCACAGCTGAGTCCCTGTGCTTTAAAGGGAACCCCGTGTATCAAGAGCAAAGCTGTCAGGGAGACAAAGTCATAAAAAAGCAAACAATATTATCATTCCGGGTGCTGTTACCTGTGTGGCCTGGCCTTGCTGCTGCAGCTGCTGCAGTTGCTGTGCAGTCAGAAAACTCACCGGCTTGTTCCCAGCGATTAGTTTTGTTCCTGCTGGCATTGTAGTCAGGATGATATTTCTACCTAATCCACTGATGCTGAGAAAATAGAATCGTTGGAAGGTTAGCAGACAGCACAGCAGGCGTGAGCTTTCAGGCTCACAAACGGTTTTTCAGTTGCTAGGAGATTAAAGTTACTTATCAAACTTACTAACGATCCTAAATAGTGGGTTTTTTTCCCCTGATAAAACTGGCCAATACACAAGTTTATGTCAACATTTATCACTGTAATAAAGAATTGCTTTATCACACAAATTAAATCCCCTCATTCTGGCCCGTGCACATCCCTGGGTTGGGTCTGATCATACCCAAACACTTCTCAAGGAACACAGCAAATCACAGAATCACAGAACAACCAGGTTGGAAGGGACCCATCGGATCTTCTAGTCCAACCATTCCTATCTAACACTAAACCAAGTCCCTCAAGACCTCATCCACCTGTGCCTTAAACACCTCCAGGGAAAGTGAATCAACCACCTCCCTGGGCAGCCTATTCCAATGCCCAATGACCCTTTCTGTGTGAAAAACTTCCTCCTAATCTCCAGCCTAAATCTCGCCTGGTGGAGCTTGAAGCCATTCCCTCTCGTCCTGGCCCCTGTCACTTGGGAGAAGAGCCCAGCTCCCTCCTCTCTACAACCTCCTTTCAGGTACTTGTAGAGAGTAATGAGGTCTAATAGTCAAGTACAGTGCTAATAGTCAAGTACAGTGCTCTGCCTTCAGATATTAACTACAGGAGACACTACCAGAATTCATGGAAGAATAAACAAAAGGATTTCAGTATCTGAATGCCAGAGGAGTTCCAACAAGGCAGTTAACACTTCCCTGGTTTCTCTAATGGAGAGATGACCTCAGATTACACATATTTTTAAAGTATGTCAACAGATTAACTCTTGCTCAAACGCACAGAACTAACCTAATAGATGCTTTGAGGCAAAGAATGTTTTTTTTCTTCAGTGTATTCGCTAGAACCTACATCTTGGGGTAGATACACACCAGACGTTGTATTAATTCAGCTGATTGCAGCTATCGATGGGCTGCAGGTCTGTTCTGCCCCTGCATGCCAGCTCCCCAGGAACCTTCGGAACTCAGTCCTTCCTCAGCCTATTGCTAAAGCAAAACTACCAGATGCAAAGTACTCACTTGGCCCCGAGGTTGCCCTTGATGATGGGGGCTGTCACCACACTCTTGCCTTTCACCGGCTGGCTGATCACTGACAGCGGCACCGTTATTCGTGCTGGCAGTTTACCCTAAAGAAGTCGAAGAACACGTGAGGAGCCGCGGGGAGTTCAGCAGAGGAACTGCTCGACAACATGCAATTACTACTCGGCTTGCTTTTCAGGAGCTCTGGGAATAGAAACCAACAGCAGCTCTACTAATGAAAACACTGCTCCATTTCAGGCTCATCAAAATTCACCTCCATCTCATTCACTTCACAGCTGCCTCCGCCCTGAAAACTCGCATCATCTTTGCACCACAATATTTTTCTGGGAAGGATGATTGCATCCTTCCACGACTTTTATCCTTAGAAAGCTATGCTGATGTCAATTAGCCTATTCAATTTTCACAATAGAGAACCCTCTGCTTTGGGCATTAAAATTACATTAAACAGGAAATTTCGTATAAAAGTTAATCCCTAACAAGGGTTCCTCATTCTAACACCATTCCAAAGGAGATTATTTCAGAGATGCGGGGCAAGACGCTGAGCTGTACGAGGCAGAACTTTAGATAAGCAAAGTTTATTTCATTCACTCACAACAGGAGGTAAGGGAGGAAGACATATCTGATTTTTCTGGTTATTCAGCAGGTAGCTACAATAACACCACCGTGAAACGAGTTGCAGAGCCATATCCCGCTGTACTTAACTGGAGCATTTGTGGACGTGAAGCAAAGTTTTCAGTGTATTTCAGCATTCCCTTTCTCACCCCCCTCCAGAAGAAGTTTAGCGTTACTTACTGCCTGGGATGTGGACACCACTGTGGTGCTGACTGGTACCTGCCGCACAGCAGTGGCTCCCGTGCCTATCGTTATGGGAGTCCCAGTGGCTCCCGAGGCCACAGCAACCGCTTTTGACACTGTGGCGCTCATGGTTGGTAAAGAGACAGCCGAGGTATGGGCCGTGCCGGCCACACTCACTGCCGAGGAAGAGGGGACTTGCTTGGCATGAGTAGCTACAGCAATAGTCTGCCCAGCTTTGGGGGGCATCACCCCCAGCCCCTGCACGATTCTTATAGTTGCAGCCGGCTTGGCCTCCGTGGATGCCACCGTGGTTACAGCTTTGCTCTTTTGATCTGCCACAGTCATGCCCAGAGCAGGCATCAGTCGGAAAGCGGAGCTGCTCGGCTCTGCAGTCTTTATGTCAGGAGTCACTTTAACCACTGCGTTCCCAGCCGGGCTGGAAGAAGCAGAAGTAGCCGTGCTAGTTTTGGCTGGAGAATCAGCAGTTTGGACAGGATTGGACGTCACGTGTAAAGTTGCCGAGATGCCTTTCCCACCAGCACCGCTTCCTGCAGCTGCTGTGAACAGGTCCTGAGTCAGTTTGACAGTCGTGACTTGAGATTTAGCCAGCGTGGCCATCATGTCTGGAGTGATGCGCAGCACAGTCTGTCCTTTCGCATCTGTGGTGATGGAAGACGGGGGCAGGCGCAACACATCCTTCCCTTGGATCCGAAAATTGGTCGCTGTGAGTGGGATGCCACTTCCAGGCTGGGTCTTCATGCCAAGTTGTCCTGTAATAGCCACCTGGAAGAGATCAGAGAATGGCTGTATCAGACCAGGACGCAGTCCAAAGCACAGTAAAACTTGCCAACAGGATATTTGCTCCCACTAGAATTGAAGCAGCATCATGCTAGCGTTCGATACACTGCTGAAAACAGTTTCACTTGCGTATCAGATGGCATTCCCAAAACCATATGAATTACTGTGGAGCTGCCTTGTCAAACAAGATGAATGAAATCAACACCTGAAAACAGTTAACTTGGGACCAACACATCTCATCTTCAAGGAAACCTGAAAATCATCCATTTCCAACCCCCCTAGGGTGGGCAGGGACACCTCCCACTGGATCAGGGACTCCAAGTCCCATCCAACCTGACCTTGAACACCTCCAGGGATGGGGCAGCCACACCTGTTCCAGTGCCTCACCACTCTCATGCTGAAGAAATTCTTAAGCCCAGCTTAAATCTGCTCCTCTCCAGTTTATACCCATTCTCCCTCGTCCTATCAGACAAATGCTAGAAGTCAGAGCTACTCCACCACTTCCTTGCAGCCAAACCCACCTGAGGAAGAACTTTGGTCTGCGTTGATGTAGTTGGAACTTGTATGTGAAAACAGAGCTCAAATAGACACACTAGCAACTGAGTGAACCCGTATGGTCCATAACTCAAAGAGCATTGCAGCTCGCTAGTTTTCACTGCCTTTTCACATCTACACACCACACCTGTCACCACAAACAGGAAACGACTGGGTCATGGAGCCCAGTTCCTTGTCTCTCCCTCCTTCTCACCTGTTTGATGATGTTCTGGCCAGCTACATTCTGGATGACGGTGGTAGAGGAGGTGCTTGCAGCAGAACTGCCCGAAGAGCTGGTTCCTGGCTTCACAGCAGGACTGGCTGCTGCAGACAGTCCTGTCACAGTGATGCCTGCTTGGCCTGCCACGGAGCTCCCAGCTCTTTGCACTTGGACTGGGCTGGTTTGAGCTTTCACTGGCAGAGTCATCACAGCCTACAGCAAGACACAGAGACAGCTATGAGCAGGCTAACGTAATACTAACAGACTAATCACTCATAGAATCACCAGGTTGGAAGAGACCCACCAGATCATCGAGTCCAACCATTCCTATCAAACACTAAACCATGTCCCTCAGCACCTCATCCACCTGTCCCTTAAACCCCTCCAGGGAAGGTGAATCAACCCCCTCCCCTGGGCAGCCTCTGCCAATGCCCAATGACCCTTTCCATGAAAAATTTTTTCGTAATGTTCAGCATAAACCTCCCCTGGTGGAGCATGAGGCCATTCCCTCTCGTCCTGTCCCCTGTCACTAGGGAGAAGAGCCCAGCTCCCTCCTCTCCACAACCTCCTTTCAGGTAGTTGGAGAGAGCAATGAGGTCTCCCCTCAGCCTCCTCTTCTCCAGCCTAAACACTATTTGTCTTGTGCCTTGTAGCTCACAAGCTCTATGGACTTTTGAGTTTAAGACACAATCTAATGGTACCACATAAGCAGGCAACACGGAGCAAAAATGGAGCACTGAGCAACGTTATTCATGCACAACTAATTCTATGCTCCTGCTCTGCAGTTACTGCATATTTCAAGTGAGCAAGTCATCCCTGTGCACCATATGAAAATAATACAACCACAGAATCACAGAACAGTTTGGGTTGGAAGGGACCTTGAAGATCATCCAGTTCCAACCCCTGTAGGGCAGGGACACCTCCCACTGGATCAGGGGCTCCAAGTCCCATCTAACCTGGCCTTGAACCCCTCCAGGGATGGGGCAGCCACAGCTTCCGTGGGTAACCTGTTCCAGTGTCTGACCATTCTCATGGTGAAGAAATTCTTATGCCCAGCTTAAATCTGCTCCTCTCCAGTTTATACCCACTCTTCCTCATCCTATCAGAAGAATGCTACAAGTCAGAGCTACTCCACCATTTCCCTGCAGCCAAACCCACCTGAGGAAGCACTTTGGTCTGTGTGGATGTAGCTGGAACACGGATTTGAGGCACTGTTGTGGGCTGCTGCTGCTGCTGCTGCGTTACCACCGGGGCCTGCTGCGACACGGCTGGCAGGTTGGACTGGGCAGTGACCACCCGGACCTGCGGGAGTCCTGAGGAGGTGGTGTGACTTACCACCCGTGTGGGAGGCGCCTGCGGTCCAGGCTGTGCCTGTGAACTCTGAGCCGTGGAAAGCAGCGTCCCGAGCTGTGGCATGGTAGGGGATGATACCAGAAGAACACTACGGAAAAGACAAGGCCAGTAGGTCAAAGATATAGGAAATGAGGGAAAGAACCAGTTACATTCAAAGCGATATATGAGACAGAAGTACCTTTGGCTGGGTTTTGCTGGCTCTGATCCAGCGCTAGAAACACTCTTGCTAACCACAGTCACTGGTGGGGGCGAAATAGGTGTTGCTGGCAATGCCTGTGCAGTCGGCGTCACTGGAGTCACAGGAGTTGGTGGCATGCTGGAGTCACTAAGGCTCAGCTGGCCGGGTTCTGATGTGCCGCTGGGCAGCGCTTTCACAGAACTCTCCTTGCTACTGGACTTCTGCAGAGAAACCACATCAAGCATGAAGGGCTTCACAAAACCTGGGTTTGATTAGCCTGGAGAAGAGAAGCCTGCAGGGAGACCTCATGGCTCTCTACAACTACCTGAAAGGAGGTTGTGGAGAGGAGGGAGCTGGGCTCTTCTCCCAAGGCACAGGGGACAGGACAAGAGGGAATGGCCTCAAGCTCCACCAGGGGAGGTTTAGGCTGGTCATTATAAAAAAAAAATTCACAGAAAGGGTGATTGGACACTGGCAGAGGCTGCGCAGGGAGGGGGTTGATTCACCTTCCCTGGAGGTGTTTAAGGGATGGGTGGACGAGGTGCTGAGGGACATGGTTTAGTGACTGACGGGAATGGTTGGAGGCAATGAGGCAGTGGTTCTTTTCCAACCTGGTGATTCTATGACTCTATGATTGCTCTGCTCTGGAGAGTGGGCTAAGCTATTTAGGCAGTTCCATACAGTTACAAACAATGCCTCAGCACCAAGTCCTGAAGTCACAGATCAGTGACTGCTTTCCCCAGCAGCAGCCACAAGCAGGTTGGTGTGTTTGGCTGCTGCTCTTCTCAGGGAAAGTGCATCTCAGCAGCAACCAACATTCAAAACATGTAGATTCCTACTCCGGTTAATACATCAACAGCAACAACTTCAGAGACATCCAATAACGACAACAAAAAGACATCCAAACGCTGACAGCTTCAGCACAGCAATGGGAGAGCTGAAGATGTCTAACACACTCTCTGCTACAGATTAACCTCCAGCTAGATCTGGAAGACCATCCCTAAGATGAGGATTTCCACTGACCCTTCTGCTGAGATCAACAAGGATAACAGTGGAAGCAGGAGGAGCAGAAATTCCCCCCTTCCCTCTTCATTTTGTGCACTGGTGCTAGACCAGCACTGACATTCATATATATAATGAACTGATAAATCAAATAGGTAATAATTTTCATCAGCCACCATGGACTCAGAATTTATGGATGAAGCCCGTACCTCCTTCCCAATCCCAAAAGCATCAGCACAAGGAAATTTACCATTTTAGCTGGAGGTTTTGGCTTCTGCTGCAGAGCTTTCTTGGCCTTCACTGCAGCAGCTTGAGCCTGGTGGATCCGTTCTGTAAATACAAATTAATGGTTAGAGCTTCTGAACACAAGGAAATGGATTTAAGAAAGAGGCCAATTCAGAACTGCGGGTTCATCTTCCAACAATAAAACTATTGTCATAGAATCCTGCGATGAAAATAGCAAGTAAAATCAGCCAAAAAAGCTAAAACAGAGAGATGCAAGATCTGAATGTACTCTGACACCTGCAGTTCCTGTACACAACATGCTACTCTCTAACAAATAATTCTAACTGACCCTGCTCAGTAGGACTGGATTCAAATGCCAATGGGCTAACATTAGCTAAATGACTAGAGAAAAAAGCTAGGGCAACAAATTAATGCTCATTCTCCAGCTGGACCAAAGCTCCAGAGCATGGAAAGTGAAAAACAAAAAGGGATTTATATAAGTGCTTTAAATTCATAAGATAACACCAAGCCAGGCTTACCAAACTCTTCCTCACTCCTGTCCCGGTGCAGGTAGATCCACAACTTGCGTCCGATATCGTATTTCACACAGGGATCTTTTTCATAATGTAGTCGATCCAAAGCACCACTAACAACAGTATTAACCTGAAAGTTCAGAATTTACAGATAAGCAATCCTACTTGGCATAAAATCTGAGTAAGCTGCTAGAAACCTCCACTGGAGTAAGAACTGACTGAGAGGAGATATTGCAACACAGGATGCTGTTTGGATTAAACGGAGCTTCTGCCAAAGCTGAGGGCTCTGAAAACCGACTGTTTCTGACTCTACAAAGCGAGCAGACATAGAACAACCAACCAGGTTGGAAGGGACCCATCGGATCTTCTAGTCCAACCATTCCTATCAAACACTAAACCAAGTCCCTCAAGACCTCATCCACCCGTCCCTTAAACACCTCCAGGGAAGGGGAATCAACCACCTCCCTGGGCAGCCTATTCCAATGCCCAATGACCCTTTCTGTGAAAAACCTCCTCCTAATCTCTAGCCTAAATCTCCCCCGGCGGAGCTTGAGGCCATTCCCTATTGTCCTGTCCTCTGTCCCTTGGGAGAAGAGCCCAGCTCCCTCCTCTCTACAACCTCCTTTCAGGTACTTGTAGAGAGTAATGAGGTCTCCCCTCAGCCTCCTCTTCTCCAGGATAAACACCCCCAGCTCTCTCAGCCGCTCCTCATAGGTTCTGTTCTCCAGCCCCTTCACCAGTCTCGTTGCTCTTCTCTGGACTTGCTCCAGAGCCTCAACATCCTTCTTGTGGTGAGGGGCCCAGAACTGGACACATCAACACTGTGTAAATTCTGTGGCTTTCCTAACTGTTTTTCCATCATTCAGAGTTCAGTGCAGATTTGCAGCAGTTCACAGAGCAGAAACAGCAGCTCACAGAGTAGAACATGGCTCTCATTGCTAGTCAGAGGAGCATAAAAACTTACTGGACTGCAGGCACTGGATGCTGCCCGGATCTGTGTGGTGCATCTTTAAGAGAATCTGTTTGAGGGCAGACATGACAACCAACTTACTTGAGCACTTGTGACATCGGGAGCTAGGAACTGGGAATCTTTAAGCAGTTCACAGATTTCAGCGCGAGTTCCTTCTCCATTAGGAAGGCGAGCAGCAGCATCACGAACTGAAATACAAAATCAGAGGTTAAAACTTCCAGCCGTGACTAGGGAACTGAATTCAGGTGCTTCAGCAGGTACATCTTGGTATTGCTCTCTTATTTCTGCCCTCATGGTTGCTCATTGAAATCCAGCTCCCTCAGAGATGAACAGAGGTGATAAAGTATGATTTTAAAATACATCAACTGTACTTGGTGCCAGGAGTGATGACTTCGGGGAACAGCATAGGATATCAGAATGATTTCACAATTTCCCAACTTCATAACTCTTTACTTAAACCACCCCCTCTGTTTTCAGGGTTATCTGAGCCTTACCTTTAGCCAGGCCCCACAGAATCTCTGCTGCATTTCCCCTTTTGTCTCAGATCAACAGCGACACACAGATGCCATTTTTTGTAGTTATTCTTGCTCCCAGAACTCCATCACCTCTGTTCCATAGGATATATTTCTTCTTCTTCACTTGTGTCATCCCAGTCTGCCCACCCTTTCCCTTCATAATGCCGAAAGTCACTGCTTAAGAGGCTTTTTTAAAAACACTTTTTTTGGCCATCACCTTACCGAGGGACAAGATGGTGACATAGGCAGGTCTGTCTGAGCGCAGGAGAGAATGTTCTCGGGCTTTGTTTAATGAGGTTTCCTTGTCAAACACTCCCTTCACAGGACCCACGACTGACTCAAAGCCGTGCATACGGAAAGTGAAAGCTTTGTGGGGCTGGCTGTAACGGTAACGTTCCTGTATTTGGAAATAAGAGGGTTGAATTTAGCAGGAGACATAGAGCAAAAATCTTAAGGCTTGGGCTGTGTTATAAGAAGGATGCTACAAGAAGGATGTTGAGGCTCTGGAGTAAGTCCAGAGAAGAGCAACGAAGCTGGTGAAGGAGCTGGAGAACGGGCCTGATGAAGAACGGCTGAGAGAGCTGGGGGTGTTTATCCTGGAGAAGAGGAGGCTGAGAGGAGACCTCATTGCTCTCTACAAGTACCTGAAAGGAGGTTGTGGAGAGGAGGGAGCTGGACTCTTCTCCCAGGGGACAGGACGAGAGGGAATGGCCTCAAGCTCCACCAGGGGAGATTGAGGTTTGATATTAGGAGGAAGATTTTCACAGAAAGGGTCATTGGGCACTGGCAGAGGCTGCCCAGGGAGGTGGTTGAGTCACGTTCCCTGGAGGTGTTTAAGGCAGGGTGGACAAGGTCCTCTGGACTCAGCACTGGTGAGGCCGCTCCTTGAATCCTGTGTCGAGTTGTGGGCCCCTCAGCACAAGAAGGATGTTGAGGCTCTGGAGCGAGTCCAGAGAAGAGCGATGAGGCTGGTGAAGGGGCTGGAGAACAGAACCTATGGGGAGCAGCTGAGAGAGCTGGGGGTGTTTATCCTGGAGAAGAGGAGGCTGAGAGGAGACCTCATTACTCTCTACAAGTACCTGAAAGGAGGTTGTAGAGAGGAGGGAGCTGGGCTCTACTCCCAAGTGCCAGGGGACAGGACAAGAGGGAATGGCCTCAAGCTCCACCAGGGGAGATTTAGGCTAGAGATTAGGAGGAAGGTTTTCACAGAAAGGGTCATTGGGCATTGGAACAGGCTGCCCAGGGAGGTGGTTGATTCCCCTTCCCTGGAGGTGTTTAAGACACGGGTGGATGAGGTCTTGAGGGACTTGGTTTAGTGTTCGATAGGAATGGTTGGACTAGAAGATCTGATGGGTCCCTTCCAACCTGGTTGTTCTGTGATTCTGTGATTCTGAAGTAAGCAGCTAGGCTGTACTGGTAGCAAGTTTTATGGAAGGCCAAAACACCTGCTTCAAGGCAGAAGAAACAAATGAATTCTTTACAGTACCAAAGTTTGCGTGAAGTATAAAGCTGTCATCCCATATCGATCATCTTGGTGGCCACCGTTTCATATAATCATAGAATCACCAGGTTGGAAGAGACCCACCGCATCATCGAGTCCAACCATTCCCATCAGTCTCTAAACCACATCCCTCAGCACCTCATCCACCCGGCCCTTAAACACCTCCAGGGAAGGCAAGTCAACCACCTCCCTGGGCAGACCATTCCATCGCCTAATGACCCTTCCAGTGAAGAATTTGTTCTTTATGTCAAGCCTGAACCTCCCCTAGCGGAGCTTTCAACATGTGTGTTTAAAATTAAGAAGATTCTCTCTTTACCTGCTCCTGAAACACGCGTTTCTCCTCTCCAGTGCTAGGTCGGACTACATAGTCAGTCCTTCTGAAACAAAGGTTCACCATCAGTTCTGAGCAACATCAAGCACACAACAGTCCCAAAGAACATCCCTCAGTCACCTCAACTTTCTGCAAATTATTCTGAACAGATTCTGAAAGCATTTGATGATGTAAGGAAGTCCTGCAGGGATCTTAAAATATGCCCCGTACACTACCTGAAGGTCAGCTAGGGCTGCAAATAAACAAATAATCACGACTTAAGTTAGATTACAGGTTTGCTCTGATAAAGTATGTGAACGTGGAGAAAAATCAGCTAGCTTTGTGAAGTCGAGTTATTGCATTTATAAAATCAGAGTCTCAAGTTCCCTCCTGTCCCACAATGTAAAATCTTTTAGTTTTAAGCAATTCAGGCTCGGAGGCGCAAGGACCAAGCTTCACAGCTTTAGCATGCACTATAAAAGCTCTCAGGCAGTATTATACATTACACTTACACCCTGGGCATTGGTGTCGTAGCATCTGAACTGTCTTCATTTTCCTATAGAAAAACAGAGAAGTGTCAGTGTTATATCTAACTCAGTCAGCTTTTGTGCTGCTAGAAGGTGATTTTTATTTTTTTTCCCACTCACTTTGAAAAATGTCTGGTCTTTGGTCTCCAACCAGAGTTGAAACAGTGCTGCCAGTTCCTTTTCATGATCTTGGTAAGAACCTAGTTCGAGAAATTAGGGAAAATGGGAAACAGGAGGTCCTTTATTTGTTGTGAAACCAGTTACTTGTACTTCCTAGTCATCTCCTACTCCCTTCACCAGTCACAAGCCATCTTCCACACTTCAAGGATGCTCCAGTTTCAATACTTGAACACATTCAGGCTCAGAACAGTGCTAAGTCCCCTATGTTGGTCTCCTGGATGGCTCCTCAACTCCTGGCCCAGCAGGCAAGGCTCTGTTTTAAGTACAGCCACTCAGTATTTAGAGACCATTCCCACCCTCTATTTTCATAGAATCACAGAATCATAGAATCACCAGGTTGGAAGAGACCCACCGGATCATTGAGTCCAACTATTCCTACCAAAATTTTATCCCAGCTGTCAAGTCCCTGAGCTTCTGCTTGCTACTACGTAACCTCCACCAGAGGGGAGGTGAAACGGACCAGGAGAATAGCTTTCTGACTCCAAATCTCTGCCAGCTTAAGCCTGCAAACACAATTGCTTCAATCACTACAGTTAAGGATGGCAAATTCTTCTTAGCAGCTAAATGAATGAACATAAAGAAATCTAATTCACTCAGCGTGAGCCTGCCAATTCACTCTCTGGTTCCCACTTTTAAAAAGGAGAACAGTATCACTTTGCTCCACAGAGAAGCTAAATTCATTTATAGTTGTAATGACTAACAGTTACTCTGAATAATCAGAAGGTTCACACTACAGAAGGGAAAATACAAAGCTGTTCAGAGAGATCTGAAGGGTGACAAACACAGTTTGGTCTGGAACATGGAGAAGTACAGCCCAGCACCTTTGCTCACTTATTCCCTCCTGCTGCTGCTGCTGACATCTTGTGAAAACCCAAATCCAAACCACGTCTGTGCTCAGCTAAAAGACAAGAAAAGGCCTAACTAACTAACAGCTCTGCCTGTCCCTCTCTCTCTGGGCTGCAGCAAGCTGAAAAGTGAAGTTCTGGAGAAAACAACAAACCTTTCCTGTAGCAGAAGTCACAGAAGGGCACAAGATACTCACCAAGCAATTTCCACTGCTGAGTTTTTTCCTTGAATTCAACAAAAGGCGAGAAGCTGGAAGGAATATCTGCAATGAAAAATGATCATGTCAGAGACGCCACACAACTGTCCAATCCCCAGAATCCTACTGCTGTAGCGCTGTTGAATTAGACTCATGATGGAAGAAAAAGGATTTGAAGTGATTATGTAAGCACCCCTCTAAGTTTATGCTTGCCCAAAGGGAAGGTAAGCAGCTTGGAATCACAGTGCAAGCATGAGAACAGAACAGGATAATGAGTATTTTGTCTCCAGGCTGCTAGATGAGATCCTGTTCACTTTGTGAGGCACCTGGAACTGTTACTGTATGGTGACTACAGACTGGGAGAAGCTTGGCTGGAAAACTGCCAGGAGGAGAGGGACGTGGGGGTGTTGGTCGACGGCCGACTGAACATGAGCCAGCAGTGTGCCCAGGTGGCCAAGAAGGCCAATGGCATCCTGGCCTGTATCAGAAATGGTGTGACCAGCAGGGCCAGGGAGGTGATTCTCCCTCTGGACTCAGCACTGGTGAGGCCGCTCCTTGAATACTGTGTCTAGTTCTGGGCCCCTCAGCACAAGGATGTTGAGGCTCTGGAGCAAGTCCAGAGAAGAGCAACGAGGCTGGTGAAGGGGCTGGAGAACAGAACCTATGAGGAGCGGCTGAGAGAGAGTTGGGGTTGTTTATCCTGGAGAAGAGGAGGCTGAGAGGAGACCTCATTACTCTCTACAAGTACCTGAAAGGAGGTTGTAGAGAGCTGGCCTCTTCTCCCAAGTGACAGGGGACAGGACAAGAGGGAATGGCCTCAAGCTCCACCAGGGGAGATTTAGGCTGGAGATTAGGAGGAGGTTTTTCACAGAAAGGGTCATTGGGCACTGGAATAGGCTGCCCAGGGGGGTGGTTGATTCACCTTCCCTGGAGGTGTTTAAGGGACAGGTAGATGAGGTCTTGAGGGACTTGGTTTGATGTTAGATAGGAATGGTTGGACTAGAAGATCTGATGGGTCCCTTCCGACCTGGTTGTTCTATGATTCTATGACTATTGTGGGCTCATGGGGAGTGAACTCAGAATTCACAGTATTCACCAGCATCATGGGAACATAACAAATTGGTGCTGCGAAGGCCACTACGATTTACATTATCTCTCACTTTACACCTTCCCACTAAGCACATGAGAACCACAGAATATTCTAGTTTGAAAGGAACACCTCAAGCTTCACTGGTCTAAGCCCCAAGTCAACTTCACGTTTCCAGTGGAACGTTCAGGGCATCATCTAATTTATTTATTTATCTCTGAAAACAACCACAACGTCTTCACACCAGGAAGAGTCCAATTTCTTCCTGCCACAAAAATCCTGCCTGAAGAGCATAATCTAAACAGGAGAAACTGCCTGTCTAGAGGCAATTTCACACACATTTTCACATCCTCTGGAATCAATCTGAGTCTAATCTACTACCCACATGCAAAACAAGTCTACTGCAATCAAGAAGTCAGCCATAAAGCCTGTAATAGAAACGCTGACAAGAATACAACGACTTATTGTAGTGATAAATTAGAAGTTGATTTGAGCTACAACATAAATGAGCTCTGTACAAGAACAATTAGTGTTTTTAACAGCCATCCTTACCTCTGCTGTCGCCTGTCAAGTACTGCAAGGCAGGCAAAACCAGTTCAGACCAGTTAGGGGCAAAGGAGAACCAGTTATTTAGTGCACTGGCAGGAGAAGATTGCCAATCTAGGACTTTATCTTCAAGCTGAAGGGGAAAATGAAACATTTCATTTAAAGACCTCATGCTTTAAACTATGAGTGTTTTAATAAAGAAGAAAACAAAACAACTAAACATATCCAGAGGAAAAAAAGGTTCTAGGTATATGGAAAACAAAATTGTCTGACTTTTCAAGTAACCATAAGGTGATATTTCAGACAACGGACATAAAAAAGAGGGGAAAAAACCCTTCCCTATCATCTCAGGCCTTAATACACATCACATATCTATCACCTACAGAACAGGTATCGAAACGACTTAGAGATTCAACCAATTCACGCAACATGTGAAAAACAGAATGTGTTACACACTCCCAAAGCGAGTAGTGTAATCCACATCTTGATATAACTTACAACAGGACAACTAGTTTAGTGTTTGATAGGAATGGCTGGACTAGATGATCCGATGGGTCCCTTCCAACCTGGTTGTTCTGTGATTCGATGATTCTAACTCTGGATAAAAGTCACCATTACAGAGCTCCAAAACCCTCCAATGTCACTTTCTGCTGATATTCCTAGAGAAGTGGGTGGTTACTTACCACAGAAAGAGTTGCAGGTCCTTCCAGAAACAGAATGTCCAAAAGAAGGAAAAAGAAGCTGGAAGATATTTCATTTATCCCAAGGCACGGCTTCACATCTTCAAGAGGTCTTCAGATGAAAGAGACCATAAGCAGAGTAAGTTCCCCGAGTAAATATTCACCAAAGATGAACACCACACACTTCACATCCCCCAAATTGTACAAAACCAAAGCCAATGGCCTCTGTGCGTGCCTTGCAATCTCAGGCAGCTGAAATTCACAACAGCAGCTCACAGCTAAGATGCTTCACCCCATCAAGGTCGAAAGAACCAGACCCAGCAAAGGCAGAGCTGGCTGCACAGCTCTGCAAACATCTCACACGTATCTACAAATCTGTAATCTGATATCTGCAATATCTGTTGCTCTCTCCACCTGTGCAAGGGTTCAGAGCCCTTTGAAGCACTTACTCGTCTTTGACAGATGACAGAGGGATGGGAGAATGATCCTGAGACATTGATGGGATTCCATCTGCGTTGCTAAGAGAGTCAGCCAAATCTTCCACCTCCGATTTAATCATCTTCAGCTTTTTTTTCTTCTTATCATCCTTTTCCTTCACCTTTTTCTTGAGGTTTGCCAGGTCATATAAGGCTTTAGATATGATAAAAGCGAAGAAGAATGAGCAAAACTTCTTACTATATTTCATGGAGAATCAGAGACTCAGACACATTTAAACATGTATTCAGAAATGTGGGTATGTGCACACCCATTCATCACAGGCTCATCCCATCCTCTCAATCATTTCCATCAATCTTTATTTTTCTCCATAAAGTTTTAATAGAAAACTTCTAGTTCTAGTTTTTTAAACCAAGGTTGTAGAGAGGAGGGAGCTGGCCTCTTCTCCCAAGTGACAGGGGACAGGACAAGAGGAAATGGCCTCAAGTTCCACCAGGGGAGATTTAGGTTGGAGATTAGGAGGAAGTTCTTCACACAAAGGGTCATTGGGCATTGGAATAGGCTGCCCAGGGAGGTGGTTGCGTCACCTTCCCTGGAGATGTTTAAGTCACGGGTGGATGAGGTCTTGAGGGACTTGGTTTAGTGTTAGATAGGAATGGTTGGACTAGAATCACAGAATCATAGAACAACCAGGTTGGAAGAGACCCATCGGATTCTGTGATTCTGTACATGGAATTAGAAAGGCCAAGGTGACTGCTTAGAGCAGAGACAGAAATTAACTTCCATTAATGTGTTGGAAGCACCTTCAGTGGAAAGTGGAGCTGCTTGTGAACAACTGAGATGGAACAGCTCGCAACCCCAGAGCAGTCATTCAGCTCTGGGAATTAAAAAAGGACATAATCTACCCAGACCACCTTCCTCCTTAGCACCTCACACATGCGGGATCCCTCCATTCATGCCATGCGTGAGTACCACGTCCAAGCCACTGACCTGCCAAGGAACCTTTCCTGCCAACGTTCACTCGAGTCATAATGTCCTCAAGAGTCAAGTCTGTCGTCACCAGGTCAGGGTGATCCTACACAGGGCAACGGGAGAGAAATCAGAACTGGGAAAGGACTGTGATAAGGAGGCAACAAGGGTTCAGAAGATGATCCAAGCATTGAAATACCCAAAACTAATCCAGGATCAGCTTACAGAATCATAGAATCACCAGGTTGGAAGAGACCCAGTCCAACCATTCCAAATAATCTCTAAACTATGTCCTTTAGCACCTCATCCACCCACACCTTAAACCCCTCCAGGGAAGGCGAGTCAACCTCCTCCCTGGTCAGACCATTCCATTGCCTAATGACCCCTTCACTGAAGAATTTTTTCCTTATATTGAGCCTGAACCTCCCTGGCGGAGCTTGAGGCCATTCCCTCTTGTCCTGTCCCCTGCTTAGAGCTATTAACTGCAATGGAAGTCTCCTAACACTGAAATCCAAAATTCTGTCTCTCCAAAACACATCCCTAAAATCACAAAGTCATTCTAAACAGATCAGCATAGACAGGAGTTGCATATACACACAGACAATTAAATACAGGTTGTGAGAAAAGGCTGAAGGGTGAGTGCACACACCAAAAAAACCCAGTGACCACTGTCACCCAGCAGCACCCTGAACTTTACAGCTAACAGATAGAACATTAATAGATAAAACACAGCCCTAGGCCCCAGACTTCACATCTTACCGGCTGACGTTTTCGTTTCTCACGGTGCTTCCTCAACATCATCTTCAAATCACTTTCCCCAAGTTCTATTTTGTCTGCAATGAAAAATTATTTCCATTTTTCCACTGCTGTTACGTGACAGACTTCTACAAATACTTTTTTTCTATCTGTTCCCACTTTCAACACTCTCCAAATAACCAAATTTTCCTTATATGAATTTGATTCTTTTACACAATCAGCTTATTTAACTACTGTTTTCCTTGGGTCATCAGATTTCATTGCTGATGCAAGTATGGAATTGAGGAGAAGTGAGAACCAGCTTTGCTGCACAAAGGGTTTGCAGGCTCGATTGCAGTGATCTCCAGAGGGATTCCCTTGGCACCTACACCAAACTATTTGGACTACAGCAATGTTTCGGCCATTAAAGGCAAAATATAACAGAGAAATCAGTGGTATTACACAAACTGTAGATCCCTGTGCTAAAATACTAGCCTTCCAGGAGGAAAAGATTAAGTAAACTGGCAAAAAAGCCAACCAATTTTTGCGATTGCAAAGATGAAGCACCACAAGATTTCCCACCAAACAGATATTCAAGCTGATTTCTTGCAGGGTCTCAAAGTAATTCTCAACCCCCAAATCCACATTAACCCTTAGTCTGGTTCTCACCTTCTGTTTTCATGTCCAAGGTTGACAACGTGGGGATCACTCTCAGGGGAACTGGTGGACTTGGACAACGTGCCGGAGAACTTGGAGGCCAGGAGCTTAGATCTAAAAAAAATAAACAAATAAACGGTCTTGCAAGACCCAGCACAAATCTACAGAATTCTATTCTGCCACGTTTATTAGCACACAATTAATAAAACCAGAGTCCAGTTTCCATTCTTCTATCAAAGACGCTGTCCTCACATCAAAAATAATCTTTCCCCACTCCCACGTGCAGGGTTCTGCTCAGTCCAAGGCGTTACCTTCTTCATCAGACGACAAGGTGGTGTCTCCACACTCCTCTTTCACCTCCCTCAGAATCTTCAAGTAGCGCCGATGCACCCGCCGGTCTCGTTCCTCTGTGTCGTATGTCGGAGGGACATGCTTTCTCCTCAGGGTCACGTCAGGGCCTCCCTTCCGAGCTAACTCCAGCAAGTGCTGGAAGATGAGATACGTGTGAGACGAGCTGTCTCTGCCACAGTTCTGAACGGACAAGCTCCATGCACACACTCCCAGCAAGTTTAATGTTTGGAGTTGGTGTCGTAAGCATCTCTGCTCTTCATAAAATAACCCTTCCCACGCATCAGTAAACCATAGAATCATAGAACAACCAGGTTGGAAGGGACCCATCGGATCTTCTAGTCCAACCATTCCTATCAAACACTAAACCATGTCCCTCAGGACCTCATCTACCTGTGCCTTAAACACCTCTAGGGAAGGCGAATCAATCACCTCCCTGGGCAGCCTATTCCAATGCCCAATCACCCTCTGTGTGAAAAGCTTCCTCCTAATCTCCAGCCTAAATCTCCCCTGGTGGAGCTTGAGGCCATTCCCTCTTGTCCTGTCCCCTGTCACTTGGGAGAAGAGCCCAGATCTTGAGGGGAACTAACCACTGTTCTGAGACTCCTGGGCACTTTCAGTGCCCAATATGCAATACAAACATTGTAATACAGACATGGAAGACGGTCTCTGTTGAAGAAAACATTTTACCTCTTATAGCTACAGAAGAATTTACCTCCTACACAATCCCATATTCTTTTGCCCCTATTATAAAGGCAGACTTACCTCTTCATCCACACACCTCACATATTTCAGCATCTAAGCTTCACAAACTACTAAGCAAGCAAAGTATTTGCAACGAAAACATTTCAGTAGTCGGCCAAGAAGAGTATCGATAGAGGAAGAGTTCATCAGGGAGGTGATTCTCCCTCTGTACTCAGCACTGGTGAGGCTGCTCCTTGAATACTGTGTCCGGTTCTGGGCCCCTCACCACAAAAAGGATGTTGAGGTTCTGGAGCAAGTCCAGAGAAGAGCGACAAGGTTGGGGAAGGGGCTGGAGAGCAGAACCTATGAGGAGCGGCTGAGAGAGCTGGGGGTGTTTAGCCTGGAGAAGAGGAGGCTGAGAGGAGACCTCATTACTCTCTACAAGTACCTGAAAGGAGGTTGTAGAGAGGAGGGAGCAGGCTTCTTCTCCCAAGTGACAGGGGACAGGACAAGAGGGAATGGCCTCAAGCTCCACCAGGGGAGATTTAGGCTGGAGATTAGGAGGAGGTTTTTCACAGAAAGGGTCATTGGGCATTGGAATAGGCTGCCCAGGGAGGTGGTTGATTCACCTTCCCTGGAGGTGTTTAAGGCACAGGTGGATGAGGTCTTGAGGGACTTGGTTTAGTGTTTGATAGGAATGGTTGGACTATAAGATCCGATAGGTCCCTTCCAACCTGGTTGTTCTATGATCAGGGATTTACATAACCAACCAAGCTGGGGAATCCATGCAACTAAGCATTTAGCAACCTTTCTTGTTTCACAATGACAGAAATGGTAGAAAACGAAGGCAGAATAACTTGTTGAAAGGACAGTGACATGTAAAGTGGTAAATGGTGGATTCACAGTCCCTGGAAATGTTTAAGGCATGTGTGGATGAGGTGCTGAGGGGCATGGTTTAGTGTTTGATAGGAAATGGTGGACTCGATGATCCAGTGGGTCTCTTTCAGCCTGGTTGTTCTATGATTCTATGAAATGCAGGAAAGGACGGCAAGTTGGGCAGGGAAAAAAGAAACTATGCAGAAGTGAGAGCTATCAGAGCTTCGAAACCTGAAAATTGCAAGCATGTTTCCAGCGTTCTTATATTATAAGGGCCACTGGAAAATTGGAAATACATCAGTCATTAAAGGAAAGACCTCTGAGAATTATGAATGCACAAATAGCAAGGCACGTCATTATGGAACCACGAGAAAGCCATGACCGCACCCCCCGCAGGCACTCACATTGCGCGAGGCGAGGATCTGCTTCAGCAGTCGGTAGAAGTACTGCTGCTGAGAGCTCAGATAGCGTTTGTACTGGGACTTGAAACAGAGCTGCCGGTACTTGACAACCTCTGGATTGAAGTGTCCATCTGTAAGAAAAAGGTAAAAACTCCTCCAGTTCTCATCATCGCCAGGTGTGAACTTAACCCCCAAACCACACAGATGTGGGGACACCTTATTGCTCTCTCCAACTACCAGAGAGGAGGTTGTGGAGAGGAGGGAGCTGGGCTCTTCTCCCAAGGGGCAGGGGACAGGACGAGAGGGAATGGCCTCAAGCTCCACCAGGGGAGGTCCAGGCTCAGCATAAGGAAAAAATTCTTCACAGACAGGGTCATTGGGCAGTGGCAGAGGCTGCCCAGGGAGGTGGTTGACTCGCCTTCCCTCCAGGCGTTTAAGGGACGGGTGGATGAGGTGCTGAGGGACATGGTTTAGAGACTGGTGGGAATGGTTGGACTCGATGATCTGGTGGGTCTCTTCCAACCTGGTGATTCTATGATTCTACACTCACTGACCTCGGAAGAGTTTCTGGGCAATGTGCAGTGGATTTCCGAAACGGAAGTTTTCACCGCTGAACAACATGGAGATGAGTTTGTTCTGATTCTCTCGGTTGTTTTCAGGAAAGTGAGGCAGGAATTTCTTTAGGTGCTCTCGCTGCGCTTCCGTTAGCACCTCCTGCCATGTAGACAGGCTGATGACCTCAAAGAAGATCTCAGGCTAAAGAAAGCAAAAAACAACAGTGAAGAAAACGCATCCGCATCCTTTACAGTTTTCTAGCCCTGAAGGTTTTCTGTGGTTAAATAACACAATTGATAGGACAGTGTCTCATCTAGTGCAGAAAACGGAGTAAAGAGGAAAGGTGAGGAAATTAATGACACTACCAGCAACAAGAAATTCAATTCAAACCTTGTTCTTAAAGGTATTTTTAAAATAAGAGAGATTGTTATCCAGAAAATCAATGTAATGGACTGGTTTAAAAAGACGTTTTCCTGAAATTAATCGAAGCCCTTTGGACAGTCAGAAACATTTTCCCTCCCTTTCTGGTTTTCCCTCTGTAAGCCCCGCAAAGGCAGCCAAACACCGTTTTGTCAAGGCTCTGAAAAGGTTATGCAGCTGAGCACTACTCACATCCTCCAGAAGGTCCTCAGGCAGGCTCACCCTGGTGGTACCCAGCATGCAGTCCTCCATGATGCGTGTCCCATGGCCGACCCCACAAGGTCCCAGCTCCAGCGGATCCGTGAGCATGTGATCCAGGGAATCCATCCCTCACCCTTTCCTGCACAAAAGCAGCAAAGCCCTCAACAACCCTGAACGCCAAACTCAGCTACATTCCCAGGTGAGCAATGACCGAGACACTGTGTTCAATGATGTGGTGCTTCATTTGCAGGTTACCACGAGGTATACAGGATCACAGAATCATGGAATGGTTTGGGTTGGAAGGGATCTCAAAGCCCTCTCATGGCAGTCCCACCCCTGCCATGGGCAGGGACACCTCCCACTGGATCAGGATGCTCAAGCCCCATCCAACCTGGCCTGGAACCCCTTCAGGGATGGGGCTGCCACATCCCTGTTCCAGGGCCTCCCCACTCTCCTAGTGAAGAAATTCCTCCTTATGTCCAGTCTAAACCTACCCCTCTCCACTTTATCCCCATTGCTCCTTGTCCTATCACTCCAGGCCTTTGTGAGCAGTCCCTCCCCAGCTTTCCTGTAGCTCCTCCAGGTATCGGAAGGTCGCTAGAAGATCTCCTAGAAGCTCTCCCTTCCCCAGGCTGAACAAGCCCAACTCTCTCAGCCTGTCCTTGTAAAGGAGGTTCTCCAGCCCCTCACATCATCCTCGTAGCCTCTTCTGGACCCGTGCCAACAGCTCCATCTCGTTCTTACGTTGAACGAAGTGGACACAACACTCCAAACAAAGTCTCACAAGAGAGGAGCAGAGGGGCGGAATCCCCTCCCTTGCCCTGCTGGCCACGCTTCTTTGGATGCAGCCCAGGTCACGGTTGGCTTCTGGGTTATGAGCACACATTGCTGCCTCATGTGGAGCTTCTCCCCCCCAAGCACCCCAAGTCCTTCTCCGCAGGGCAGCTCTCAATCACACCATCCCCCAGCCTGTACTGACACCGCCGAGTGCCCCGACCCAGCTGTAGGGCTTGGCCCTTGGCCTTGCTGAAGCCCACGACGTCCCCACAGCCCCTTCTGCAGCCTGTCCGGGTCCCTCTGGATGACATCCCGTCCTTGTGGTGTGGCGACTGCCCCGCTCCGCTCGGTGTCACCTGCTAACTCTCTGCGGGTGCCCTCGATCTCTAGCACCGAGGGAGGTATTAACCGGCAGCAGTGCCAGCACCTGAGGGGCCTCGGCCCTGGGAGCCCTGCTCCTCGCACGCGGAGGGAATCATAGAATCATAGAATCGTGAGGTTGGAAGAGACCCACTGGATCACTGAGTCCAACCATTCCCATCAATCACTAACTCATGTCCCTCAGCACCTTGTCCACCCGTCCCTTAAACCCCTCTCCAGGGAAGGGGACTCAACCCCCTCCCTGCGCAGCCTCTGACACTGCCCAATGGCCCTTTCTGTGAAATATTTCTTCCTAATGTCCAGCCTGAGCCTCCCCTGGTGGAGCTTGAGGCCATTCCCTCTCGGCCTGTCCCCTGTCCCTTGGCAGAAGAGCCCAGCTCCCTCCTCTCCACAACCTCCTTTCAGGCAGTTGCAGAGAGCAATAAGCTCTCCCCTCAGCCTCTTCTCCAGGATAAACACCCCAGCTCTCTCGGATACTCCCTGGAATCCTTGTTCCCTAGACCCTTCCCCAGCTCTCTTGCTCTTCTCTGGACTTGCTCCAGAGCCTCCTAACAAACTAAGGAGCAAATACGCAATCACAGGCGGACAACCCCTGAAACGACCCCCAAAGCGCATCTCCTACCGGCTCCGGGCGGGGCTGGGGCGAGGGGCCGGGGGGGGCTGGGCCCTGCGGGGCCACGGCAAGTAGCGCGGCGGCAAGGCCCGAACCGGGCCCGCGCGCACGGACCCGGAAGCGGCGGCGCCCGCGCATGCGCATTGACAACGAGGCCCTCCCGGTGCCCATAGGCTCCCGCCCCCTCGCTCTGACCACGCCCCCTCGCTCTGCTCAATCGCTATAGCCCCCGCCCCTCGCTCTGGATCCGCCCCCGCTCAGAGCCCCGCCCCTCACTCTGGCCACGCCCCTGCCCCAGCCTAGCCACGCCCTCTCGTGGTGCTCAACTACAGACTGGGAGAAGCCTGGCTGGAAAACTGCCAGGAGGAGAGGGACCTGGGGGTGTTGGTTGACAGCGACTGAACATGAGCCAGCAGTGTGCCCAGGTGGCCAAGAAGGCCAAGGGCATCTTGGCTTGGATCAGAAATGGTGTGACCAGCAGGGCCAGGGAGGTGATTCTCCCTTTGGACTCAGCACTGGTGAGGCCACTCCTTGAATCCTGTGTTCAGTTGTGGGCCCCTCAGCACAAGAAGGATGTTGAGGCTCTGGAGCAAGTCCAGAGAAGAGCAACGAGGCTGGTGAAGGGGCTGGAGAACAGGCCCTATGAGGAGCATCTGAGAGAGCTGGGGGTGTTTATCCTGGAGAAGAGGAGGCTGAGAGGAGACCTCATTACTCTCTACAGCTACCTGAAGGGAGGTTGTAGAGAGGAGGGAGCTGGGCCCTTCTCCCAAGGGACAGGGGACAGGACGAGAGGGAATGGCCTCAAGCTCTGCCAGGGGAGATTTAGGCTGGAGATTAGGAGGAAGTTTTTCACACAGAGGGTCATTGGGCATTGGACTAGGCTGCCCAGGGAGGTGGTTGATTCCCCTTCCCTGGAGGTGTTTAAGGCACAGGTGGATGAGGTCTTGAGGGACTTGGTTTAGTGTTTGATAGGAATGGTTGGACTAGAAGATCCGATGGGTCCCTTCCAACCTGGTTGTTCTGTGATTCTGTTCTCTATTGCCTTCATCTGGCTTTTCATGAATGACCTCTTGTCACCGGGAACTGTGTGCAGTGACAGAGGAGATTTGTGGGCTGATATTTCTGATTTCATTGAAGTCAGGGAGTCCACTAAGGGAGAGAGCCGGAAAGTATGAGCTGAGGTGATGCTTCCTGCTTTAAACTCAAGGGATCTTTATCAAGGTTTTCTATTAATACAGTTGCCAGCTCTTAAATATTTGAGCAACTGGCAGCTGTGAGCACTCCCACACTGCTCAGAGGCAGGGCAGCCCTAACACTGGGGCGAGGGGAAGGTTTTGCATTTTGCCAGCATCCCCCTAAAATCACAAACATATCAAGCACGCCGAGCTCTGCTTGCGGGGGGCCAGCTTGCAGCCCTGAGCTCAGCACAGCCGCCAGGTCCCAACAGCCCTCCCCGTGCCAGCAACTTGCCAACACTGATAAATTTGTGCCTTTTCCTTCCGCAGAGTAAGCAGCTGGGAGTCTGGAGCGAGAGTGCGTTCCTTCTCCTTTGCCGTGCAAAGAGAGAAAATTAATCTTTCTGGAGATGGTTTACTGGTGTTCCTGAAAGTTGCTCATCTTCTTTTTGAACAGGACATCTTGTCGCTAGCAGTCCAGCACTCAGCCCAGAGAAGACGGAGACTAAGCAAAGCCTGGAGATGCCTCATTTAACAGAAACTTCCATAAGAAATATTTCCCAGAAAGGGTCATTGGGCAGTGTCAGAGGCTGCCCCGGGAGGGTGTTGAGTCCCCTTCCCTGGAGGGGTTTAAAAGACAGGTAGACGAGGTGCTGAGGGACACGGTTTATTGGCAGCTAGGAATGGTTGGACTTGGAGAAGAATTGTAGTGATTGCACAGCATGGTCAGGGCCAGGTGGTGCCTGTTCTGTGCCTCTAACCCATCAGCCTGGGAGCTGTGGGGCTCTGGTGCCATCTCTGCAGCAAATTCTGATCTGAGGGGTGGGCTGCCTGGCCTTGTGGCCTCTGTGATGTCACCCTCTGTGATGCTGCCCTGTCACCTAGGAGAGCTCTAAGGTGTCCAGGGCAACGCCCCGTCTGGAGTGATGCTGGCCGTGGCCTTTGTGATGTCACTACGAGACCTCCTATAAATACAGGGCAAAGCCCCCTCTGGAGTCACTCTCCAGGAGGACCTGGACGAGGCAGGTGGTCTCTCTGCTGGGAGCTGCCTGTGCCTTTCTCGGTGCCTGATCAAGGTCTTTTGGCTGCGATTTGGCTTTCGCAGAGCCCGCAACCAGTTCTGCTGGAAGGGGAACATCTGAGAGTGTCTACAGAAAGAATTCCAACTTCCGTGACGAGATGTTCACTGCCATCACTGTATCCGCGGCGCTCGTCCGCTACTGCTGGGGCTACTACCAAGCTCGTCAGAGGAGACAACGGAGAGAGAGTGAGGGAGCGGAGGCTGATGTGGATAGACATGGGAGAGCTCGAGAGGCAGCAGAGGCTGAGCTGGAGGGTCGTGGGAGAGCTCAAGAGGGAGCGGAGGCTGAGCTTGATAGACGTAGGAGAGTTCAGGAGAAAGTGGAGGCTGAGCTGGAGAGACGTCTGAAAGCTCTGGAGGAAGCAGAGGCTGAGCTGGAGAGACGTCAGAGAGCTCAGAAGCAAGCGGAGGCTGAGCTGGAGGGACGTCGGAGAGCTCAGGAGGAAGCAGAGGCTGAGCTGGAGAGACGTCAGAGAGCTCAGGAGAAAGTGGAGGCTGAGTTAGAGGGACGTCTCAGAGCTCAAGAGGTAGCAGAGGCTGAGCTGGACAGACGTCGGAGAGCTCAGGAGCAAGTGAAGACTGAGCTAGAGAGATTTCAGAGAGCTCAGGAGAAAGCGAAGGCTGAGCTGGAGAGATGTCGGAAAGCTCAGGAGCAAGCGGAGGCTGAGCTGAAGGGATGTCAGAGAGCTCAGGAGAAATTGAGGGCTGAGTTGGAGGCACGTCAGAGAGCTCAGGAGGAAGCGGAGACTAATCTGGAGGGTCGTCGGAGAACTCAGGAGAAAGTGGAGGCTGAGTTAGAGGGACGCGTGAGAGCTCAAGAGGTAGCAGAGGCTGAGCTGGAGAGATGTCGTAGAGCTCAGGAGGAAGCGGAGGCTGAGCTGGAGAGACGTCAGAGAGCTCAGGAGAAAGTGGAGGCTGAGTTAGAGGGACGTCTCAGAGCTCAGAAGCAAGTGGAGGCTGAGCTGGAGAGACGTCAGAGAGCTCAGGAGGAAGCAGAGGCTGAGCTTAAGGGACGTTGGAGAGCTCAGGAGAAAGTGAAGGCTGAGCTGGAGAGACGTCGTAGAACTCAAGAGGAAGAGGAAGCTGAGCTGGAGAGACGTCAGAGAGCTCAGAAGCAAGTGGAGGCTGAGCTGGAGGGACGTCGCAGAGCTCAGAAGCAAGGGGAGGCTGAGCTGGAGAGACGTCAGAGAGCTCAGAAGCAAGCGGAGGCTGAGCTGGAGGGACGTCAAAGAGCTCAAGAGGCTGAGCTGGAGAGACGTCAGAGAGCTCAGGAGAAAGTGGAGGCTGAGTTAGAGGGACGTCTCAGAGCTCAGAAGCAAGTGGAGGCTGAGATGGAGGCACGTCAGAGAGCTCAGGAGGAAGCAGAGGCTGAGCTGGAGGGACGTCAGAGAGCTCAGGAGAAAATGAAGGCTGAGTTAGAGGGACGTCTGAGAGCTCAAGAGGTAGCAGAGGCTGAGCTGGAGGGACGTCAGAGAGCTCAGAAGCAAGCGGAGGCTCAGCTGGAGGGATGTCAGAGAGCTCAGGAGCAAGCGGAGGCTGAGCTGAAGGGACGTCAGAGAGCTCAGGAGCAAGTGGAGGCTGAGCTGGAGAGACGTTGGAGAGCTCTGAAGCAAGGGGAGGCTGAGCTGATGGGACGTCTCAGAGCTCAGAAGCAAGTGGAGGATGAGCTGGAGAGACGTCAGAGAGCTCAAGAGGTAGCAGAGGCTGAGCTGGAGAGACGCCTGAGAGCTCTGGAGGAAGCAGAGGCTGAGCTGGAGGGACGTCAGAGAGCTCAGGAGAAAATGAAGGCTGAGTTGGAGGGACGTCAAAGAGTTCAGGAGAAAGTGGAGGCTGAGTTTGAGGGACGTCTGAGAGCTCAGAAGCAAGTGGAGGATGAGCTGGAGAGATGTCAGAGAGCTCAAGAGGTAGCAGAGGCTGAGCTGGAGAGATGTCTGAGAGCTCAGGAGCAAGTGGAGGATGAGCTGAAGGGATGTCAGGTAGCTCAGGAGAAAATGAAGGCTGAGCTGGAGAGACGTCAGAGAGCTCAGGAGGAAGCAGAGGCTGAGCTGAAGGGACGTCAGAGAGCTCAGGAGGAAGCAGAGGCTGAGCTGAAGGGACGTCAGAGGGCTCAGGAGCAAGCGGAGGCTGAGCTGGAGAGACATTGGAGAGCTCTGAAGCAAGTGGAGGCTGAGCTGGAGAGACGTTGTATAGATCTGAAGCAAGTGGAGGTTGAGCTGGAGAGATGTCAGAGAGCTCAGGAGCAAGTGGAGGCTGAGCTGGAGGGACGTCGCAGAGCTCTGGAGGAAGCGGAGGCTGAGCTGAAGGGACATCAGAAAGCTTAGGAGAAAGTGGAGGTTGACAGGGACGAGTTAGAATTAGATCAAGTGGAGCTGCAGCTTAATGAGCTTGTCCTGGTGTATGATCTGTACGACCGTCAAAGGGCCCAGGAGCAAGTCAAGGTTGAGAAGGAGGGATTCAAGGCTGGGCTGGTGGATATAGCAAAGGAAAGAGCCAAAACCACTGAACTAGTCGAGGAGCTGAGAGAGCTCCAGAGGAAGACGCGAGTGATTCTAGAGAACCTAGATAGATTGGATCATCGCTCTCGGCAGTAGAAAGAACACAGCCAGCAGTTCCTTCTGTCCTCGCTTCCCTTTTCTTCTTAGAGAATCAGGCCATCCTAGAATGATTTGGTTTGGATTTAAGATCATGTAAGACCATTTAAGATCATTTAAGGTCACCCAGTTCCAAACCTGCGATGGGCAGGGCCATCTCCTACAAGCCCAGGCTGCTCACCTCATGGTGAAGAACTTCTTCCTGATGGGAAATGTAAATGGAAATAGATGAGAGGTCGTCACCAGCTCAGGAGCTCCACAGGTAGCAACTCGTGTCTCTGTGTCTAGCGTTCAGCCAAAGCTCTCAGGGAGGACTTGGATTCAATCATCTCTGTGGGTCCCTTCAAGCTCAGGACGTTCTATGGACTCTCCGCATTCAGCCTCTGATTGACCCAACACAACTGGAGGACTTTTGACTTGACTTTGTTGACTCTCAAGCTGCTCATTCAGCCTCTGATTGACCCGACGCAGCTGGAGGACGTATCACTTGACTTTGTTGACTCTCAAGCTGCTCATTCAGACTCTCAAGATGTTCGCAGACTCTTAATAAACCTTTTCTTAATCATCTCCCTGCCAGGGGTTTCTTTGGTGGATTTGGCTTGATGCTGATTTCTTGTTTTCTCCCACTTTGAGGAGCAGAGGGCGCCAGGAGCTCAGAAAGACGCAGGAGCCACCTTGCTGGATCAGGGACGTTCTTGCCTTTGACACCAGCGCCAAGCGGTGTCCCCAGGGCTCAGTGCTGGCTCCAGCCAATAAGGCCAAAGAGCAGGTCCTGCCCTTGGGGCACAACGACCCTGAGCAGCTCCAGACTAGGAGAAGTCTGGCTGGAAAGTGCCTGGAGGAGAAGGACCTGGGGGGGATGCTTGACCAGGAGCCAGCAGGGGCCCAGGGGGCCAAGAAGGCCAAGGGTATCTTGGCTCGGATCAGAGCCGGCGTGGCCAGCAGGGCCAGGGAGGTTCTTCTCCTTCTGGGGAGACCCAACTTCAAATCTTGGGGTCAGTTGTGGGCCCCTCCCCACAAGAAGGATGTTGAGGGGCTGGAGAACGTCTGGAGAGGGGAATGGAGCTGGGGAAAGGGCTGGAGAAGAAGAGGAGCGTCTGAGAAAGCTGGGGGGGGTTATCCTGGAGAAGAGGAGGCTGAGGAGAGACCTCATTGCTCTCTGCAACTCCCTGAGAGGAGGTTGTGGAGAGGAGGGAGCTGGGCTCTTCTCCCAAGGGACAGGATGAGAGGGAATGGCCTCAAGCTCCACCAGGGGAGGCTCAGGATGGACATTAGGAAAAAATTTTTCACAGAAAGGGTGATTGGGCCCTTGAACTGCCCTGGAAGGGGGTTGAGTCTCCTTCCCTGGAGGGGTTTAAGGGACGTGTGGACGAATTGTCAAATAAAAAATATTATTATCTTTGCTTCGAAGACTTTGTCCTTTTTCATATTTTAGCAGTGAAGGAGTGTTTCTCCCACACACGAACCTGGAATCGGAAAACAATTTGAACTTAACCTGAATGGTTTCACACCTTTTAGGTGGTATTTTCTCTGTTCCAATTGGCTTTCAACAATATTTAAATTACCCTGGACAGAAATACCAGTTCCAGTCTCCGTCAGCTCAAACACAACCCATTGCCCAGGCTGAGATAAAGAAACTCGGAGCCTGTCTGCAAAACGGGACCTTCCTGTGGAATTCCAGCTGATTAATCCCACAGGGAGAGTCCAGAGAAGCCCTATCAGGAGATCCCCTCTACCCTTTCCATGGGTGGGATAAGGGCAGCTGATAAGGGATGCCAAAGGCTCCAAAAATGGGAATTGGGAAATTCCTGCCTACAGCCCCAAAACTCCCTGCACCACAAGCCCAGCTCCTCGGAAGCCCTTTGTTGTTTCCTATTCCAACAACTTCTGTACAAAATGCGTTTGTTTTACTGCAAGAAAACCACCCGCAGGAAAAATGAAGCCAGGAGCCTAGGAAACTATGAGAAAACTGGAAAATCCACCTGCATCAAGGCCTCTGGACTGTCTTGCAAGTCCCCAACATATGCAACTCATTTTCTCGGTTGGCAATTCTCCTCCGGGACACCCCACATGCCAGATGAGATTTCATGAGCAGCCCTAGGAAAATGCAAGCCCTGTGCATTTGCAAGTCAAAACTGGTGGAAGCAGGGGCTTGGAGGCTTCTATGCTCCGTTTTCCCCATGAGGGATTTTTTTTTTTTTCGGATAAAAAAACATTGGTTAAGATGAGATGAGAGAACAGCAAGGAAGGGATGGGAGTATTTCATGGCTCACACAGCTCTCCATCTCTTCACAGATGTGATTCACACACCGATTCGTACAGAAAACCTTTCTGAACTCTGGCAATGCTTCCAGCCCAACCGCAAGCAGCCCAGCTCGCCCGGCCCACTTCAGCAACTCTTAATATAGAATCATAGAACAACCAGGTTGGAAGGGACCCATCGGATCTTGTAGTCCAACCATTCCTATCAAACACTAAACCAAGTCCCTCAAGACCTCATCCACCCGTCCCTTAAACACCTCCAGGGAAGGGGAATCAACCACCTCCCTGGGTAGCCTATTCCAATGCCCAATGACCCTTTCTGTGAAAAACCTCCTCCTAATCTCCAGCCTAAATCTCCCCTGGTGGAGCTTGAGGCCATTCCCTCTTGTCCTGTCCCCTGTCCCTTGCGAGAAGAGCCCAGCTCCCCCCTCTCCAAAACCTCCCTTCAGGTACTTGTAGAGAGTAATGAGGTCTCCCCTCAGCCTCCTCTTCTCCAGGCTAAACAACCCTAGCTCTCTCTTACACTCCTCATAGGTTCTGTTCTCCGGCCCCTTCACCAGCCTCATCGCTCTTCTCTGGACTCGCTCCAGAGCCTCAACATCCTTCTTGTGCTGAGGGGCCCACAACTCAACACAGGATTCAAGGAGCAGCCTCACCAGTGCTGAGTCCAGAGGGAGAATCACCTCCCTGACCCTGCTGGTCACACCATTTCTGATCCAAGCCAGGATGCCATTGGCCTTCTTGGCCACCTGGGCACACTGCTGGCTCATGTTCAGTCGGCTGTCGACCAACACCCTCAGGTCTCTCTCCTCCTGGCAGTTTTCCAGCCAGACTTCTCCCAGTCTGGAGCTCTGCATAGGGTTGTTGTGCCCCAAGTGCAGGACCCGGCATTTGGCCGTGTTAAACCTCATGCCATTGGACACTGCCCAGCGCTCCAGCCTGTTTAGGTCCCTTTGCAGAGCCTCCCTACCCTCCAGCAGATCCACACTTTTCCACACATCTTAGTGTCATCTGCAAACTTGCTAAGTGTACCCTCAATGCCTTCATCCAGGTCATTGATGAAGACATTGAACAGGGCTGGACCCAACACTGAGCCCTGGGGAACCCCACTTGTCACTGGCCTCCAGCTGGACTTAACACCATTTCCCACCACTCTCTGGGCCCGGCCATCCAGCCAGTTTTCTACCCAGGAGAGTGTGCGTCTGTCCAGGCCAGAGGTGACAGTTTCCGTAGCAGAATGCTGGGAGAAACTGTGTCAAAGGCTTGAAGATGGCCAAGACATCTCCCTTCTCTTCTCCCACACCAAAAATGTGACAGCACCTAATGTAATTGATTGGACCTCAGCAACATCACTTCAAGGGAATTTGTGGGAACTGCAGTTGCTCTGGCAGAGCTGCTGAAGTCAATGGGCTCCCAAATCCATTGAACTGAAAGACATCCCCCACTGAATGGGAGCTCTGGTCCTCATTAACTGACCCATCTCGTTAATGCCCCAGTACAGCATGAGACGCCAAATGCCGAGAACACATTAATCCACTTGTTGGCAAGTCACTTCAAAGCCACCTGAAAACAGTTCTGAGCTGGCTGCTGTTTTCAGTCGGATTTATTTGACCACGCACAGTGACTGTTTCCACACCATATTAACAGATATGTTAATTACCAAAGCAACACAAGGCTTTGCCTGCGAGGAACCGGACTTTCTCTTGTCCAGTGCGAGTGTGAAATTCTCTCACATCTAGGAGCTCCATAAGGCCTGATACCACAGCCTATAAAATCTGTAGCGCTTACTCACACAGGTAACCCTCATCTAAGCCTGTGAGAGGACTTGTGCAAATAGTCCTGCATTTAGACAAGCAGCGCAAGACAGAATGAATCCTAAAAACCTCTTCCAGTTCTTCAGTCTCAGGGGCCATTACGAGAATACATCCTTCTTTGCTTTTGTTTTATAAATAAGTGTGTCCTGGAATGCACAGACATTCTGGGATGAGTTTTCAAGCAGAGAGAAAGGAGGATTAGACATACACAGTATATCCCGTTGAGAGGCAATAGAGTTGTGGTCTTATTTTTGCAAGTACCAGAATATATTAAATAACCAACCAGACCTGTGAAGGAGAATGATGTAAGAAAAGGAAAAAAAAAAAAAAAAGAAACCACTGTGTGAAAAGATAAACCTTCTCTTACCCCTTCTCCTGGTCCCTAAAAGTAACACAAATTTTGTCCACAGACCAGGCTCACCCAAGCAGGCAACCCTCCCAGACGGCTTTCTGCGTCCCGTAAACAGTGGTCCACAAGCACGTTCCTTGTCTGTCCCACAAGGAACTATCCGAAAGAATTACAGTGCGTTGTTCACAAGGTATTTGGAAATCAGAGTAACAACTTTCCATCCAGTCTTCAAGGGGGACGCACTTCCGCTTGGAGGCGGCAGCGGCGACTACCCTGCATCTTCTCTGAGGTGCTCCTGCACCCTTGCTTTCTCCTGGCACAACAATTGAGATCACAGATCAGGCTAAACTGAGCCTTTTGTGTTTACAGGCAAAAAGGTCATTTTCCCTGCAACCACTGGAGGGGGAAAAGGGATAACAGTATCTCCGTTCTACTGTCACGTGCTACCATGATTTTGATTAGTTTATTCCAAACAACACGAGTTTAAGACTGCGCTATCCCTTCTTTCTGGAACTGCTTGTTAAAAGAGGGCAGGGCAGACAGCATGTAAACACTTCCCAAGGGTTGGAAAAATAATAATTTAATGGACTGCTTCAGCACATCTTCACAGCTTCATTGTTATGTCCATCCCTGCACACGTGGGCAGGAGTCACTGCTTTGCTCCTGCTCTGTTTCTCCAGGCAGTCTGCTTGCGTCGAGCTGGTTTATTCCCTTCCACCTCGGCTGCTGAAATCAAGACCCCAGAAGCACGTTCTCACAATTTACACGACGTCTTCCCTGTTTAACGCCTCTTAAAAATATACACACAAGCTAAGCTGCCAGTTCACCTTCAGGCAGGCAAGCTTGCCCCCAGACAACTGAAATAAGTTGTTTACTGGAGATGCTTCCAAAAAGGGAAAATAAGGGTCAGCAGACATGCCAAAAATGAAGTCCAGAGCAAGCAGAGGTTTCACTTCTCCTCTCATTCTTTTCGTTCAAAGCTGCATAAAATGGCACCCCAAGAAGGATTTTGAGGGTACTTCCTGGTCACTGGGGACTTAAACCCACTTAAAGCATTAACAAGAGCTCCGAGATTTTACTTGAACTTAAGTGAGCCTTTACTTTAAAACAAACTGAGCTCAGGGGTAGCCACACATCTGGGCTTTTGGGGAGAGGTAACAAGTACGAGCGAGTGACGCCACGAGGCTTCTTCATTCATGTTCTGCGGAGAAAGTTCTTGGTTTAGAGATATGCACTTCACTGCCACCGTTCCCGTTGGTGGTTGTAGTGATTATATACTGGGTGGTTTGCTGCTGATTGCTCGTTTGTGATTCCAAGGTATCCGTGTGGGTTGGTGGCTGGGAAACGCCGACCGGTACCGCGCTGGAGAGAGAAGAGTTTTGTTTGACGTCCAGATCAGGTTGACCTTCAGATATCACGTAGTGAGTCTGCATGGGGAATATAAAACATAAGGAATAATTGTTGCATCCTCTGTAACGTTTCTGTTCCATCAGTCTATAACTTTTCTGTGGCTGTGCTAGAAGGCATTTCTGTAGGAACAAAGTGTTTTGAAATTCATTTGTACGTCATTTAAATGAATTTGAGAACGAGTCCAGATAAGAGCGACAAAGCTGGTGAAGGGGCTGGAGAACAGGCCTGATGAGGAACGGCTGAGAGAGCTGGGGGTGTTTAGCTTGGAGAAGAGGAGGTTGAGGGGAGACCTCATTGCTCTCTGCAACTCCCTGAAAGGAGGTTGTGGAGAGGAGGGAGCTGGGCTCTTCTCCCAAGGGACAGCATGAGAGGGAATGGCCTCAAGCTCCACCAGGGGAAGGGTTCAGGCTGGACATGATGAAAAAAATTTTCACGGAAAGGGTCACTGGTCACTGGCAGAGGCTGCCCAGGGAGGGGGTCGAGTCACCAGATCTTTTCCTTGAAGCTCATGAGATTATTTTTTGCCTTTTGTAACCTGAATTTTACAACCTTCCTATGTTTGAACAGTAGCACTTTTCTCCTTTGCTTATGCCACAACACATCATCTCATTTCTTATCTGCTTTGCCTACTGATTCTGCCCAGTGTGGGACTCACAACAATTGTTACAGAAAGAAAACAATGCCCTTTCAGACTATACATCCCGGACCCTCTTGTGGCACACCAAACCCCTCGACTCTCTGCCTCAGTTATCAATTTGGCACTCCTTTAACCTTCAAACTGAAGGCTTTAAGCCTGATGCATTATTCTGGACGGAAAAAGGTGTCCATGATTGTTTCCTTACCTGAGTAACCGCTTTCACTTGCCCTGTGTTGACAGTGGTGACCGGGGTACCCACAGCGGTCTCTGTGATCACGTACTGGCCTTGGGGAATGGTCATCATCTGAATCTCGGATGCTAAAAAATGGAAATAGGAGAATCAAGACTTTCAGTAAGACTCAAAGATCCCCTTGAAAGATAATGTCTTACGTCAGTAAGATCTGAAGCGTAAAACAGTGGTTGTTGAATAGAATCATAGAATCATAGAACAACCAGGTTGGAAGGGACCCATCGGATCTTCTAGTCCCACCATTTCCATCAAACACTAAACCAAGTCCCTCAAGACCTCATCCACCCGTGCCTTAAACACCTCCAGGGAAAGGGAATCAACCACCTCCCTGGGCAGCCTATTCCAATGCCCAATGACCCTTTCTGTGAAAAACCTCCTCCTAATCTCCAGCCTAAATCTCCCCTGGCAGAGCTTGAGGCCATTCCCTCTTGTCCTGTCCCGTCCCTTGGCAGAAGAGCCCAGCTCCCTCCTCTCCACAACCTCCCTTTAGGTAGCTGTAGAGAGTAATGAGGTCTCCTCTCAGCCTCCTCTTCTCCAGGCTAAACAACCCCAGCTCTCTCAGCCGCTCCTCATAGGTTCTGTTCTCCAGTCCCTTCATCAGCTTCACTGCTCTTCTCTGGACTCAATCCAGAGCCTCAACATCCTTCTTGTGCTGAGGGGCCCACAACTCAACACAGGATTCAAGGAGCGGCCTCACCAGTGCTGAGTACGGAGGGAGAATCACCTCCCTGGACCTGCTGGTCACACCATTTCTGATCCAAGCCAGGATGCCATTGCCTTCTTGGCCACCTGGGCACACTGCTGGCTCATGGTCAGTCGGCTGTCGACCAACACCCCCAGGTCCCTCTCCTCCTGGCAGTTTTCCAGCCAGGCTTCTCCCAGTCTGGAGCTCTGCATAGGGTTGTTGTGCCCCAAGTGCAGGACCCGGCACTTCAGGTACTGTCAAGCCTTGTAAAACCCTACAGGCCTCGATGGAATTATGCCAGTTAAGAAATCATTTCATGTCACCCTCATCTTCTGTAAGATTCTTTCAGGAACCTTTCCAAATTTCAACAAGCTGCTTTGCAACACATGGATTCTTGCTGAATCCAAGTTCTTTGGAATAAAGGAAGCCAGTCTGCCCTGCCCAGAACACGTATTGCATAATTACAGATCTACAGGAAAAAACCTAGGACAACCACTGTCATTTGTATAAAATCATTTATCTTCTTAGACTTCCATGAATATTAATCATGAAGCTTAATAAACTCTGAAAACACTATCCGAGTCGGTAGTTGAAGGAATGGAGCTCTTATTATTCTCCCATGCGAGACAAACCTCTAGTGAGAGCTATGCTACTTACAGTAACTCCGAAATGAATTCCATGTGCTGGGAAGATACGTGTGCTGAACTGGAGCCCCTTGCTGCTGCTGCTGGAGGGCTTGGTTTGGTGTAGACGTATTTGTCTGCATCTGCGAGGGGCTGAGTTCCTGCTGAGGCTGTTGGGAGGAGGGACTCAAAGGCTGAGCTCCCACCTAGGGTGAAAAAAGATAAGTGTACTCGGGATCGCACCCCTCTACTGTTACAAACATCCTGCTTATTAAGGAAAAACACAGGTGTGGGCAGTGGGTTCTGTAGCTTATTGAGCACTAGAGCCACAAAGCAACTCCTTCTACAACTTGCTTCACTCTGCAGTTAGGTAAGCAGAGATCAGGAGACAGAAACGGAGATGTTGCTCGCCAAAGGTTACAGAGTGAGTCTGTGGCAGAGAGCTGAGACAAGAGGCTAAATACAACCCAACAGGACGAAGAGCTGAACCTCAAATATTTGAGGGATGCCAGTTTCCATTTATACCTCTCAGCTGGCTAACTTTATTTAAGCTGCAAATTTGTCTGTTCCCAAGCCATTAATCTCTACCTTGTACATAAAAAACCCAACCCAGAGCAAAACATCCCCATACACCTTAGGAACATCTGGGAGCTACCTGATGACCTAAGAGATGTTCACGTGAAAGTCACTGCATGTATGGCCCTTTACATGACACAGAAAAGATCACAGAATCATAAAATAACCACGTTGGAAGAGACCCACCAGATCATCGTGTCCAACCATTCCCATCAATCACTAAACCATGTCCCTCAGCACCTTGTCCACCCGTCCCTTAAAAGTCACCCTCCAGGGAAGGTGAATCAACCACCTCCCTGGGTAGTCTCTAACAGTGCCCAATCACCCTTTCTGTGAAAAATTTTTTCATAATGTCCAGCCTGAACCTCCCCTGGTGGAGCATGAGGCCATTTCCTCTTGTCCTGTCCCCTGTCCCTTGGGAGAAGAGCCCAGCTCCCTCCTCTCCACAACCTCCTTTCAGGGAGTTGGAGAGAGCAATGAGGTCTTCCCTCAGCCTCCTCTTCTCCAGGATAAACACCCGCAGCTCTCTCAGCCCTTCCTCATAAGGTCTGTTCTCCAGCCCCTTCCCCAGCTTCGTTGCTCTTCTCTGGACTCACTCCAGAGCCTCAACATCCTTCTTGTGCTGAAGGGCCCAGAGCTGAACACAGGATTCAAGGAGTGGTGTCCCCAGTGCTGAGTCTAGAGGGAGAAGAACCTCCCTGGACCTGCTGGTCACGCTGTTTCTGATGATCTTCTGCGCCATTAGTGCATGCAATATGCCAGCAGAGCAGACTGGTGGGGTAAACATTTCCTGCAAGAGAAGAACATGGTACCTGTGAAGACGGCTGAGCAGCTGGCGACGGCTCTGTAACCTGGATGTGCTGCACCTGGATGGCATGCTGGGTGTACGTCTGCGGGTCATGCAGCTGCCCAACATCCACTGTGGAGGCCTGGGACTGGTGAGGTGAGGTAGCCTGAAGGAAAAAATCACAGCAGAGGTGTAGACTTCACATACTTTGCAGAAGGAGCCATGTAAACCTCCTCTGTGCTACGAGGTCTGGAACAATGAAGTATTAGTGAGGCCATGAGCACTCCCTGTTCATGTCCCTCTTTGCACTCCTGGGAGATGCTTAGTGGATGTAACTGGGATGGTTACACCTCAGCAATATCAATGGAAAGGACTTGCTTAAGGTCATATAAGCTGTTTGTGGAAGAGGCTGCACTCAGATCAAAGGGTCTGAAAACCAGGATTAGTGTCAGTCACTGGACCACTCTCCTTTGTGAGCATCTTTCTATAAAATGTACACATCCTCAATGTCTGCATATCCAGTACTGTAGCTTGATGTAGCTCTGTATCAAGACTAGAGCACTGTCTACTTTTTTGAGCAAAACCTACTAATGATATCAACTGGAGTAAGTTAATTAAGCCTCAGATCTCGATAAAATCAGTATTAGCTGCAGGAATCAGTACTCATGCTCTGCTATCATTAGAACAGCCATAGCCAATATTAGCTGGAGCCATTGGTTAGGCCTTTATTAACCAAATTCATAACCTAATTTGTAATGAGGGTGCAGAAAGAACATGGAATTTCCGAATCAAATAAAAATACGTGGTAGTTTCAGCTTTATCCAGTGGGTAACAGATTTGATGGTGATTTCTTACAGCTGCCCAAGTTCTTTTCCTCAGCTCAGTTACTGTAGTTACACTCTGTTTTCATTTTTAGGAGCTGTTGAGCAGCACAGAGAATGAATATTCTAATAGATCATGTGAAGGGAAAAAGCAAGTGCTTTCCGTACTTCCAAATTTTGGCTCACTGAGAACAAGGAAGTACAAATTAGTCTTCTCAACTGCAAAATGGGTCACCCACTGACCCACTTTCCCAGTTGCTGGTAAACCTTCCTAGAGCAGACTGGAGTGAAGGGGCCCAAATGGGTAGAACTAAATTAGGACTGTGTTGTATGGCTCCAGCAAGCTGATCAAGACTGGCAGGACTATTTATGGCCAGTACGTGATGCTTACAGTGGGAACAGCTGGGCATTATCGATCAATTTATCTGTAAAAATGGTCTGCACCACTTTCTGGAACCATTCCTTAACCAAGAAAGCCCCAAGAAAGCGCAGGGTTGGTATGGAGGGAGTCAGAAGCACATCGAGCCTGGCAGCAGGTTACTCACCTGGGCCACTTGAACGACCTGCAGCTGTATGTGCTGGGGCTGCTGCAAACCGGTTGTGGACTGCGACACAGGGATGTACTGGATCCGCTGGTAATCTCCCTGGGGAGTCCGATAGTCCGTGGTGAGGGTCTGGGAAATCTCCGTCATCGCTTGTGTCAGTAAATCTGTGGTCTGAGCAGGTAGAGAGATACACACCATCAGCGCCTGTTGTCTACTGGATTGGATGCTTTTGCAGGGCTGTCGTTCTTCCGTTGATGCTGCATCTACACCGGCACCACTGGGTTCAGTCATTTATTTCCATGAGCTGAATGTGTAGAGGGGGTGGGGTCATAAGTGATCACCAAGGATCACCCAGAAGGATTGCTCTCTTCTGTCTACATGCTGGGCAAGACCATTAACTTAACATACAATAATAATACAGTGATTTTAATCTTTTGGCTTAACAGCATTCTATCTACCATCAACCCCCCTGCATTTGCACAGAGCTGACTTGATTTCCAAGCAAACAAGTGCTTCTTGGATGCATTCCACCTTTCCCCCTCACCTACCAGAGTATTACTTTCCTCGACAACTCTATTTCTAAAGCGTGTAAAGACATTAAGCACCAAACAAACCAAGTTTTATTAAAACAACAGCATCCGGATTGAATCTGCCCATTTTCAAGTAAAATAGTCCGGTTTTAGTCTTCAAATAGGAAGTTTTGAACTGCAGTTATTAAGATTTTTAAAACTATGCAGCCTCTGAGCACCACTGAGACACAAGACTGATTTTCTACTCTCAACTTGCGCCTGTGTAGCAGCTGATGCATTAATAGCAGAGAGAAGAGCTGTTGGAGGTAAACATCACTCGGTTCTGCGCTGTTTAAAGGATTACAGAAAGATTTTGACTCCTCTGAACAGTTTGGTCCCCTGTCATCGTCCAGCATGTCCCCTTGAACCCAAGGACTGCAAGCACCTCAGGAGAGCAGTCCCAGAGAAAATCCCTGGGCTGCGTATTCCTGAGTGAATCAGGCATGTGTGGAAGTATTACGTGGAGTTGGCAGCATATGGGTCTGAATCAAAGAAGGGAATGGAGCAGGAAAAGAGACACCTTCTCAGAGCTCCAAAAAAGAGAAACGCATAGCTCCTGGCAGAGCAAAACTACAACACACAGATTCAGGAACAGAAGTGATCTCAAATAATGTCTTAACACACACACTTTAAAATACTGTCTGCCACATAAACACTGAGACTACTACACCAGAGGGTTTCTGTCCTGCTTGTTTCCCTCTGTTGGCCTCATCTGGCCTCATCAGTTCTGGGCCCCTCAGCACAAGAAGGATGTTGAGGCTCTGGAGCAAGTCCAGAGAAGAGCGACGAGGCTGGTGAAAGGGCTGGAGAACAGGCCCTATGAGGAACAGCTGAGAGAGCTGGGGTTGTTTAGCCTGGAGAAGAGGAGGCTGAGAGGAGACCTCATTACTCTCTACAACTACCTGAAAGGAGGTTGTGGAGAGGAGGGAGGTGGGCTCTTCTCCCAAGGGACAGGGGACAGGACAAGAGGGAATGGCCTCAAGCTCCACCAGGAGAGATTTAGGTTGGAGATTAGGAGGAGGTTTTTCACAGAAAGGGTCATTGGGCATTGGAATAGGCTGCCCAGGGAGGTGCTAGAGTCACCTTCCCTGGAGGTGTTTAAGGCACAGGTGGATGAGGTCTTGAGGGACTTTGTTTAGTGTTAGATAGGAATGGTTGGACTAGAAGATCCGATGGGTCCCTTCCAACCTGGTTGTTCTATGATTCTATGATCTAAGGTGTTTTGAACTCTTACCACAACGGTCTCTCCGGTAGCGCTGTCGGTGGTTAGAACAGCAGGAGTGGAACTGATGACCGCAGTGGCCAGCGGGGCATGGATGGCGTTAGGGTGCTGAGCAAACTCTGGGTGCTTCTTGCGAATGTGCTGGACCATCTTTGTCTGTGGAGAGATGTAAAAGAGCATTAGAAAGATGCTCAGCAACTGCTCCAGGCCAACTGCACCCAGACAGCCCTGTGGACTGCAGCTTTTAAGCTTCCCTCAGTAAGGCAGCATCAAGACTCACACTATGGGTGCTCTGGTCAGCAAGAAGGTGACAAGGATCACAAACTTGCTGATAGTAAGAGCAAGTAAATACTTAGAGATATTGCCCCCAGGGTCACAATCTGTAAGCCTTTTACCCTAACACAGGCCTTATGAGGAACAGCTGAGAGAGCTGGAGTTGTTTAGCCTGGAGAAGAGGAGGCTGAGGGGAGACCTCATTGCTCTCCAACTCCCTAAAAGGAGGTTGTGGAGAGTAGGGAGCTGGACTCTTCTCCCAAGGGACAGGACGAGAGGGAATGGCCTCAAGCTCCACCAGGGGAGGTTCAGGCTGGACAATAGGAAAAAAAAATTCATGGAAAGGGTCACAGGGCACTGGCAGAGGCTGCCCAGGGAGGTGGTTGATTCACCTTACCTGGAGGGGTTTAAGGTGCAGGTCTGCAAGTTACTGAGGGACATGGTTTAGTGTTTGATAGGAATGGTTGGAGTTGATGATCCGGTGGGTCTCTTCCAACCTGGTGATTCTATGATTCTAAGTATCTTGGGGACCTTTTCCAGGTCACATTTCTACATTTTATTTCCCTATTCCACTCCCTCATTGCTGCCAGTGAGCAGCTTCCAAGCTTTTCCATTTGTGGCCACACTCTGATAACATTTCCATTTTTTCTTTCAAGCTCATGCCCTCTATTTAGGGAACCTTTTCACCACAAAATGAGCAGGCTGTGGCTGTTTTATGAGCACACAGCATGAAATCTGTGCTCTGACTCAGCCTAAAAGAGCCCTGCTGGCACACTGACAGAGGCCAGAGACCATGGGGAAAGAGGATCAGCAGGGAGAGGCTGTGCTCTCAGGCTGTGGAACAGCCCCATACCTTGCTGCTGTACTGCTTGGAACAGTGCGGACAGCAGACTGGAGGGGTGGCTATAGTGCCTGTCAGCTGGGTGTGGGTGCTCAGCATGGGATCCGGCTCTCCTGGACCCGCAGGCCGCAGTTTCCGGATGCTTGGAGGTAGCTCAGCACCAGGATGGTTCTTCAGGATGTGTGCTTTGCGTTTACTGGCACTCTTATACACCTGCAGGGTAAAGATTTGGAATGAAAATGGTGTAAACGTGATGTCAGCACAGGAAACATGAGTAGCATGGTTTAGTATTTGATAGGAATGGTTGGACTCAATGATCCGGTGGGTCTCTTCCAACCTGAAGAGGTAATAATAATAAAGAAACAGCTACCTGTTACCTTTGCCTGGAAGGTCTGCAAGTCGCTGTAGACAATATGTTTAGTTAAATCCCCAAACAATGACAGCATGATGCATGCAACCAGCCTCCAAAAGCAACTCCTCGTGCAGCATGCAGACATCATTTGAGAACACAGTGCATGCCACAACAAACCATCAAAGCAGAACAGAAAGGTAAGAGGAAAAACTTTTTTGCCAAATACTTGGAAGCCAAATGTCAGAGAAGCCCCCGATCTCCCAAGCTGCAATTTGCCCAATGTTTGTTTGTCACAAGGGCTGATGCCTCCACTCTCAAACAAGGCATCAAACTGTTTTAATAGCCTTCAGCGATCAAACTATTTTTTAGTTCTTTTTGGGCACATGAAAAAAAGTCTTCTGTATTTATATAAAACTATTAGTTTTTTCTCCTTTAAACAAATGGAACAATGTTCTGAGGGTAAGAACAGGCAGTCAAAATACACTCCCTGGTAACTAACAGCCCATATGCATGAAAAGCAAAAGCCAGGGAGTAAGAACAGGAACCCAAAAGCAGCTCAGAAATGGCTTCACTGAACACCGGGAATCACTGGCATGTGACTAAGTAAGCAGCTTAAACTAAAAGGAGTTAAAAGACTAACCTTTAGTAGCAACATAGAAACCAAAATGCATCAGTGCTCAGGAATTACAGATAGGATACTCAATCTTGGGTTGCTAAGGGTGGATGACTGCTGGCTGGATCACAGAACTGAAGTTTTACCAACTCCAAAGACAGCAGGAAAGGAGAACTACAGTTCTCAGTTAGCGTTCAGCTGCCTTGGCCTAAGCACATTTTGTCTTTCTTTCTTTAGGATAGCACTGCAGAAAAGTTGCTGGCAGGCACCTCAGAAAAAGCTCCAAACCCTGCCAGATGTTTCTTTGCTAAGAAAAGTTGGTTGCATAAAGGTGTAGGACGAAGCTACCCTCCGAGGGGTGACTTCCTTACAAACCTTATCACAGTACTGACAGAAGTAATCTCTGTTGGGTTTGATGATGGGCAATGTGAGTTCTGGCACCTCTTCTATTTTCATGTCTGGATGTCTCTTTGATAAATGATTCACCTTAGGAGAAAGAAAAAAATAAAGAGAACAAGAGAGCATATTAAGAAGGAAGCCAAGTATTTTCTTCTTTTCCTGGACATGGATAACAGCCAAATCAAAACTGTAATGAGCTTAGCCAGCAGCACCGGAAGCATTTGCTGCTGCAAGGATTATTTGTGCACTCCCAGGCAGCTGAAGGTAATTGCTAGATCACATCAACAGTTTCTCTAATCAAAATAAGATGGGGAGGGTTAAAATAGCTTGCCAGCACTCTCCTGCAGCTCAGGGTGAAGTAATGTAAAGGATCCATGCACAGGGAGGCCTTTGCTAGCAGAGATAATAACCCTCATGAAATGTTTGCAAATAAGATCTCCTGCTGCATAAATCTCTATGCAGCAGCAGTGACAGGGCACAGCCAGGAGAGGCCCCTCGAGGAGGAGGAGAAACAGAAAATCAGGAAAGACAATCAAGAAAACTGAGCCAGTGAGGCTGAGCTAGGCAATACATTAATCTCATGTTCGGCTAAACACATCAATCAGCATTCATGTGGTGATATGGTAGTAACAGCCAGACAAGAAAATACACAGACATACATGTCTGCTGAAGAGACAAGGCACATCGTTTTATAGAAAAGATTTATAATCTCAACTCAGCTACAAAATTTTCCCCATTTCACAGCATCCCTGTGTTCCAACCACTAGAATTCCAACGTTTTTCCTTAACTATTCATCAAAATTGAGAACAGAAGATGCAAGGGGCACCAGAGCACACAGCCACTCACCAACATCCCCCTCCGTCGGAAACCCATCATACAGAGGCGGCACTTGAACATGAAGCTTTCGTAGTCAGTGGAAGCTATTCGAGGTTTGAATGTCTTCGAGCGGCTGATTCGATCAGCTTTCTTGGCCTCCCTCTCCGGGTTGTGCATCCTCTGCATGTGCTCTCGCAGTTTGTCTTTCCTCTAGGCAAAGAGCAAATCGGAAAGAAAAACATCAGCATCGCTTACCTGTTACAAGGAGAAGCCTAAGTTCTTCAGAGATCATGTTCCAGCTTTTCCTCTCTGGTAAGACAGAGTTGCACACTCAGTGTTGGAACCTCAGCAGAACCCCTTTGGACTGAGGTTTATCCTTCAGACCAAGATGAGTTTGCTCAGCTACAAAAGCAGGAGCCAAAGTAATGATAACTTAGCAGCATCCGTGAGAACCAACCTCTCTGCCCTGGCTTTTCTTTGGAATTATGTGAAGTGTTAACACTCAACCCTGTACACCCATAGACTTCTAGTAGCACCGTAGTTTCCAGCTCATCCTGTATCCACTGATACCAGCAAGAAGTTTTTTTAACTCAACTGATAAAAGCAATACAACCCAAGCACCTGGCAACCAAGCTGTATAATGACCTGGTTCTTCCTGAGAAGGTGAAACTTCCTTTGTTATTCAACGATGAGAAAAAAGATCTGATAGATAAGACACACTGTTACAGCAGAGCACGCTGGGGTGGATCTTGCCCCTCGTCCATCAGAAACAAATGCCACAGCAACACAAAGCAGTGCATGCAACTAGCAGGCACATCTAGCATGTTTATACACGTTAGCTCCTTCCATCTTTGAGAACACGAGCTTCTCTGTTTGAGGAGAGTAAAGAATGGTGTTCTCCACCTACATCAGGAATGATCCAGCCAAGACTCATCTTACTTTGAACTGCTTGCCACACGTGGAGCACAAGAAGTCTTTGCGGTCTGAGTGTCGCAGCATATGGAGTCGTAGCTTGTCAGGACGGCAGAAAGCCTTGTCGCATTCCGTACACTGGTAAATCTTTTCTGAATGGAAACTGCGTACGTGTTTCTTGACCTAGAATCACAGAATTGTTGAGGTTGGAAAAGACTTTTAAGATCATGGAGTTCAACTTAAACCTAACCCTGCCAAATCCACCACTAAACTTTATCCCCAAGTGCCACATCTACAGGCAAATGGAATTTATTCAAAGGACAAGAGTGCTGCTTTGGGCTAAGGCAGAACATTGTCTCTGACTTTTCAGCTAAGCTTGATAGTTCTCACCATGGCAATGGGCCTTCAGTGTGTAGAGGCCACTGCTACACTTATTCCTATGTGAATCATAGAACAACCAGGTTGGAAGGGACCCATCGGATCTTCTAGTCCAACCATTCCTATCTAACACTAAACCAAGTCCCTCAAGACCTCATCCACCCGTCCCTTAAACACCTCCAGGGAAGGGGAATCAACCACCTCCCTGGGCAGCCTAGTCCAATGCCCAGTGACCCTCTGTGTGAAAAACTTCCTCCTAATCTCTAGCCTAAATCTCCCCTGGTGGAGCTTGAGGCCATTTCCTCTTGTCCTGTCCCCTGTCACTTGGGAGAAGAGCCCAGCTCCCTCCTCTCCACAACCTCCTTTCAGGTAGTTGTAGAGAGTAATGAGGTCTCCCCTCAGCCTCCTCTTCTCCGGGATAAACAACCCCAGCTCTCTCAGACGCTCCTCATAAGGCCTGTTCTCCAGCCCCTTCACCAGCTTTGTCACTCTTCTCTGGACTTGCTCCAGAGCCTCAACATCCTTCTTGTGCTGAGGGGCCCACAACTCAACACAGGATTCAAGGAGCGGCCTCACCAGTGCTGAATCCAGAGGGAGAATCACCTCCCTGGCCCTGCTGGTCACACCATTTCTGATCCAAGCCAGGATACCGTTGGCCTTCTTGGCCACCTGGGCACACTGTTGCCTCATGGTCAGTCGGCTGTTGACCAACACCCCCAGGCCCCTCTCCTCCTGGCAGTTTTCCAGCCAGACTTCTCCCAGTCTGTAGCTCTGCATAGGGTTGTTGTGCCCCAAGGGCAGGACCCGGCACTGGACACTGCCCAGCACTCCAGCCTGTTTAGGTCCCTTTGCAGAGCCTCCCTACCCTCCAGCAGATCGACATTTCCACCCAGCTTTGTGTCATCTGCAAACTTGCTAAGGGTACCCTCAATGCCCTCATCCAGGTCATTGATGAAGACATTGAACAGGGCTGGACCTAGCACTGAGCCCTGGGAAACACCACTTGTCACTGGTCTCCAGCTGGACTTTACACCATTTCCCACCACTCTCTGGGCCCAGCCATCCAGCCAGTTTTCTACCCAGAAGAGTGTGTGCCTGTCCAGGCCAGAGGCTGACAGTTTCCATAGCAGAATGTTGTAAGAAACTGTGTCAAAGGCTTTACTGAAGTCCAGAAAGACCACATCCACAGCCTTTCCCTCATCCAGCAGCCGAGTGACTTTGTCATAGAAGGAGATCAGGTTGGTTTGGCAAGACCTGCCTTTTGTGAACCCATGTTGACTGGGCCTGATCACCCGGTTCTCTTGTAAGTGCTTCATGATAGCACTCAAGATCACCTGCTCCATGACTTTCCCTGGCACTGAGGTCAGACTGACTGGCCATCTCGGATCTGGTGGCCGAGGGGATTCACGCCTGCTGGGAGGACAGGGTAGGACAAGTGACCTAGCCTGGCCAATGATGTACTCCATGCCATACATGTCATACTCAGTATAAAACCTCAGAGATCACAAGAGTCAGCTCTCTTCTTCTGTGGCTGACGTTCAGGGAGGACCTCACCTGTCTGTCTGCCCCTGAACCCTTCACATCTCCTGAATCCAGATCCTAGATCCAGTTCCTGAGTCCAGCCTGAGACCTTCCCTGTGGCTGCCATGCAGCATCTTACACACATATATTTTTTTTTTTCTTGTTAATATTATCTTCCTTTAATAATAGTTGTTGCATTAAAGCAGCTTCCAACCCACAAATCTCCCTCTTGTCTCTGCTTTCCCTTTCCTGAGAGGGATTGGGATTAACAGCTGCCCAGTTTTGCTACTGACCTGGCCGGGATGGGGGCTGAACCTGGACAACTGGTAAATCTTTTCTGACTCAAAACTGCATACGTGTTTCTCGCCCTAGAATTGCAGATCATAGAAAAATGGAAAAGGATAAAAAGAAGAGAGGAACAAAGTTCTAAGAGTTCTCTAATCTGCTCTGTCTTAAAAAGTACTTTATCATAACAGTCAATATCTTGGGAAAGGTTTCTATAAAACCATAATATCTTTGCCATCCATCTGATGGACAATTTGATTTCCTCCAGACTGATTCTCAAAGGCATCAGCTACTGCACAGATGAACATCTAATGGGCAGCAAAAGGCCACGATGTACCAGTTTCATTGAATATCTGGGACTTAACACTTCCACCTGAGGTTCATTATCTTTACTTCATTGATAAGAAATATAAACATAGGGACTAACTCCTTTCAGCCAGAGAGAATGAGCTTGCGATTACAACTGGCGAAAAACCTCACCAACACGACAACTTTTGCACACTTTGAGACTAACCTTGACCTCTTCAAGCACCTAGTGGGCTTTTTTCCCCAATAAAGTATTTAATGAGGCTTGACATTTGAAATCCAAGCATTGCTCAAGAAATGGATCTGTAATGAAATTGTTACTGACCACACATGGAACAAGTTGGTATCTTTATCTACTCCATATATAAGTATTTAAGCAGGCAGTAGCCTACGGTGAGCACACTTGACTGTTCACATAGTATCAATTTAAAAAATTGCCTTTAAATTTCAGAATAGAGCTGAACAGCTGGGAAATAAAAAAAAAGTGGGAGCTTCTTCTGAGTGGCTCATTTTCACAGGAAAGTTTATGGGGAAACAGGTTGCAGAACAGCATTTCTGAATCAACATTTTTCCTGGTTCAACACTTTGCAGAAGACAAAGGGTTTTGCCAGAATGGAATTCTATCAGTAAATCACTTTCTCCCATCCTTTCCTCTTTAACCTATCAGATAGTCTATCAGTTCCTATTACTTGATATAAACTCGATTTCTACATTTCAATTTCAGGCAGGCAGCACAGCAAGACACATCAACCTCTTTGTCCCTATGAATAACGAACAGGTACCTGGTAGAGCTCAGTTTTTTTCTTACTGAACACTGAAACAGCATCCTTAAATTCTGTTAACGATCTTCTGCAATGGCTCCTCGCACTGCACAAAGTAATTACATCACTCACGACTCCAGTGCGACCTCTCCTAAGCAGTGTGCAGAGAAAAGGAGGAATAAAGCACCGAGCTGAAGCCCGGGGGGGAAGTCAGGAAGCAGAGTATCCTGATCTGTTCTGGCATTTCTGCAAGGTGCTCAAATGAATTATCCTGACAAAAACTGTCAAGGTGCTAAAAGATATTCGGATCATGTAAAACCACCACTTTTTTTTTTTTGGTTCAGAGTTTTAATGACAAAGGACAAGGTGTATTCAAGTTCAAGCTGCATACAGCAAGAGACAATTCCTTCTTGTGCCATGGATCTGTACCAAAAGCAGTCAGGAGCTCTGCTTTAGGCATTTCCTGGGGCTGAGGGGCCACCCCTCCACTGTATGGTGCCTTCCAATGCCAGATTCAAGTACCTCACCTCATGATCTGGTGGTCTCTTCCAGCCTGGTGATTCTATGATTCTATGAAAGAGGACTTCAGTTGCATAAGACAACATCTAGCAATGCTAGGTCCCTTTTCCATTTTGATTTCCAACTGGCACAGACCCTTTTGTTTTGTGAGAATGAACCAGCATGCTGTGTTACACAGGAGAAGTAATGAAAAATCCATAAACGAGGTGCTTGCAAGAGTGCTGGAATCAGTACAGCATCTCACCTGGATAAAATCCGGAAAGCGTTTTTTGCAGGTAGGGCAGGTGAAATAGCCATCGTTGACGTGGATGGCCACGTGATCTTTAAGCAGGTCCAAGCGGTCAAAGGACTCGGGACAGAAAATGCAGGAGTACGTTTTCTGGTCCATGTGGAACTTCATGTGGCTCTCGAGAGCGCCGCTGTTGATGAAGCCCTTGTTGCAGATGTCACAAGTCAGAGGGCAGTTCCCTTCCCGTCCGTGAAACCGCAAGTGCTGATCCAGCTTGTCCTTCTCGCGGAAGGCCTTCCCACACTGCAGGCATTTGAACGGGCGGAAGGATTTCCGTATGAACAGGTGCTGAAGGGCTGCGTTCTGGAAGAAACATCAAAGACGCTGTTGGCCTTTATTGCTATAAATAGATTCCACATCCAAATATGTTCAAGATTAAATATACCAGATGATCAGTAAGCCTAAGCCTCAAAAATGCTTTTGTTTAAGAGAAACTGTCCCCATTTTACAGGAGGGGAGGCTGTGCCAGGCAGAAGTTAAGAGACAAATCCGCACTTCCACATCCAGTTAGAAGAACATAATGTGGGAATTCCCTCCCCGGTCCCTATTTAATGTGATTTAGCTAAGTTTTGTCTTTAGCCTGACATTCTTCTGCAAAATAAAACTAAGCCCTCTCCAAAGCACAGACCTGGGCCTGAGAAAGGCTGCAATTCCAGCTGATTTTCAGAGATTGGGTCAGAAATTCAGCCACCAAATAAAGGAAGGGCAAGCTAATGCCCCATCTTCCATGCAGGAGCAGGGCTTATGACATCCCACAGCCCTTCACAAAATCAGCCTCAGCACCAAAGATCACCAGAGGTGTGCAGCAGTGGTTTAGCATTGCCTGGAAAACTTCTGGTGGAACACACCTTCAATCTTTATTATCAGAAAGAAGACAGAGTTTCAAAATACGAGAGAAGGGGCAGAATGGCAGGTTTAGGTAAGGACTTGTGAGTAACTGGCCCATCTTTGCCACTTAGCACATATCATGTGCAAGAGCCTGAAAATGAAGCAGAAAGATGAAACACACTGGTACTAAATCAAGAGGAATTCTGATAGATTTTGTTGTCTACTCAAAGGATAGGTGATGGTACAGAGTCAAACCTGAAACTTCTTTGCTTGATATTGTACGAAACTGAAAATATTATGAATTTTTGATATTGTAAGAAACCAAGAATATTATGAACTGAGCACAAGGAGTAGTGTGCAAATATTTGGTTTAAAATTTAATATACTGGGCTATAGTTCTCTTTTTCTCCAAGCCTACCATGCACAATTGCCCTCCTCAGTCCCTGCTTTGTTGGTGTGTGCTTTCCTTCGGTCTGCCTTTTCTGTAACATTTCATAATGTTCCCTTCCTCCTCTTCCCCTTCAGGTCGATGTTCCAGAGCCAGCCCAGCCTGCTGGAGGGACAGAAGCTGCTGGATGTGTTGCCTGGACGAAGAGGTAAGTGTGCCCTGCACCTGTGCTTCAATGTCCATAGAATCATAGAACAACCAGGTTGGAAGAGACGCACCAGATCATTGAGTCCAACCATTCCCATCAATCACTAAACCATGTCCCTCAGCACCTTGTCCACCCACACCTTAAACACCTCCAGGGAAGGTGACTCAACCCCCGCCCTGGGCAGCCTCTGCCAGTGCCCAATCACCCTTTCTATGAAAATTTTTTTCCTAATGTCCAGCCTGAACCTCCCCTGGTGGAGCTTGAGGCCATTCCTCTTGTTCTGTCCATTTCTCTACAAGAAGCCCAACAAGTACTTAGTCTTCTCCAAAATAAGATCTATATATCAGCAGTTATTGATGTCGTCTCCATTTAGATGTTGCACACAGCTCCTATGTCACAACAGTTAAAGAAATGGCACTGGAACATGGCTGGCACCTACGCTTACACGTGTTCTCCATTAAATAATTTCAAGACTTCCCTGGTGTCTTCTCTCCTTTTCTTCTGGTAATGTCAGGGCTCATGTTTGCTGTGCCCCTTAAGTGTGCACCAGCAGCTGTTACCAAGGAAGTAAAGTCAGGAGTTCAGCTGCTGGAATGAGGGAACAGCTGGAGAATATTGTGAAATGCTACAGTAGGGATTAGATTAGTGAACTTGGATGATCCTTTTCACCATCTGAACTGCAGAGGGAAACCTACACCTTCGTTCCAGAAAAAGGAACATGAGAGTAACTGTTTTGCTGTAAAACAGCTCAGCTTCCTATAGGAGCCCCAGATGGGCTCTCCCATGGATTGTCATAATCTCTGTTCTCCATTTGATATGTGGAGAAGTGGAGGCAATGGGAAATACAGGAGTGCACTGTAAGTCACGCTGTGAGCTGGAAAGGTAGATGAGTGCTGTGTGAAAATGAACAAGTTGCTTGGAGTCAGGAGTGTATAATTTTCCCTTTAACTACAGTTCTTAGCTGTCTGTAACCCACAACAGCCCAAGGGGTAAAGCTGTGGGTCAGACCTCTCAATCAGGGAAACCAACACGGTCCCACTGCCTCAAAGGCTGCAGAAAGGTGAAACCTTCTACTGCTCTTTGGTTAGAAAAACCATCCACTATGAAAACAGAAACAGAGAACTAAGTGTTGTCTCATTAGCTGACAACACTGATCCAGTGCAAATCCTCCAGCACTTCAAGATGGGTATTATAGTACTTCATTCAAGCTCCACTCCTATAATATTCACCTCAAGTTTGCAAGCAATTATTATGAAAAGAACTAGAAGAGTGGATATTGTTACTCAGATAACACTTGGTTCTGGACTCTGCTTGTTTAAAGAACATGACACGTATGATGCGGGGTCAATCAGGAAACACCAAACGGAAGCTGGACAAAACAGCATGGAAGGCGTGTTACGTACCATTCAATTCGATACAGCAAAAAGCCAACAAAACAAAAAACCAAACCAAACCTACCTGCAGCTCCAGCTGAGCAGGCAGCATTGGGGGAGAGAAAAATACTTGCGTTATGCAGTGGACTTTAAAACAGAAGCCTTGACTGCTGCAACAGTCACGCTTCTGCGGGTCAGTACGAGGGCAGCTCTTTTAGCTGGAGTTTACTCTTTACTTAGGCAAAACTCCTTGGAGGCTTTTGCCTCAGGAAACACTAAGCAGATCTTCAAGGTTTACCCTGTAGTTAATAACTGCCCAAGGGAGTTAAAGGCCAAAGATAAAAACCACAGATAATCTTGAAGGTGTTTTGTGACCTTTCATGTTTTCTGAGAGCTGATTAATAATGATGTAATGTGGACTATAGAGCCACGGTGAGGATGAAACACTTTTAGAGAAGGGAATAGTTAGGGCAGGATGACAACAGGGCAAATATTGCAACAGGGGAAACGTTAAGGAGCAGTGACTTTCTTTTAAACTCCTTTGGTTTATACTCTTTGTTATGCAACTGTTGGTCTTTCTTTCAGCATGAAGAAAATGTGCTTTCCAAATCATATCCCTGGCACTTGCATCCTCTGGGTAAAGCGCTCACCTACACAAAGGACATTTTAAGATCAGGTTTGCATGCAAAAGATAAAACCAACTTGGAAATGCAGATGGTCCTGGGATCAGCCCACAGACACTGCCCAGAACTGAATTAAACACAAATATTCATTTTGGCTGTGGACCAAACATCCCTCTAATCTGTTGCCAGAGTAGTTGGAGGGTAGGTGCATCTCTTTCCAATGCTAAGGACATGACTGCCACATTCAAGGTCTGATCTCCAAGGTAACTCCACAGGCTCTAAAGCAGATGCTGAAGAATGGACTGATCCTACGAGGACCTGAGCCCTGTGGTGCCAGAGATCAGTGCTTCCAGCTGGAACGAAAGTACTCACAGAACATCACTGCCTTAAACCTTAGAGGAGTTGAAGATATTCACAAAGAATTACTGTTTTTGAGAATTAAATCCTACTTTAGTAATAAGAAGGAAATAGAGCTACACAGGCCTCCGGATCATAAAAGTCAAGACTTCTGCCTGTTCTTTGGAAGTGGATGATGTACTACACATCTTCAAACCAAACGTTTGCTTGCTTATATCATTAAGTGCATGTTGCTGTAAGAAGGTGCTGCGAATGGCTGAACTGAAGGAGTACTCATAGGGGGCAAGGGCTTGCTGTGATTTTTGAGTGTTTAAAAAACCAATACTTGCTAGTTTACTCTTATCTCAGGTTCTCTTTGCTCACAGTTTGATGCAATATAAAAAAGCGCTGTGCAGCCATCCATCTGCCATTCTGCCAGTGCCCCGAGCTCAAAACATCTCCAGGTCTGTGCTGAACACAAGCTGTCAGATGCATGGGAAGTTTTTTGGGAGATTTGGGATACAAACATGTCACTGAGGACTAAACCACCACTGCACTCCTCTTAGTTGTGATCCTTTTGTGATGAATTTCCAGGCAACAAAAGCTAAGTCACAAGACAAAGAAGCAATTTCAGAATTTTCATCCCTTTCTTCCCACATTTACTGTTTAAGATCTGGAGTTCGCATCTTGGGCTCAAAAGTTCGTAGAAACAGGCAACACTTTCTCTTCCAATCACACCCAGGTCTCAAATTGCTACTGAGGAGGCTGTGGCGTATGGTAAGCAGTAAATATCCATGCTCTTTACTGTCAAAACCTCTGCATCTGTCTTTGTGCTCTGTCATCCACCCTTCAATGCATTCAGCAAAAATCCCCCAAGCTTTTAACATATGAAAATCAAATTACTGGTAGGAATTTGTCATTGAGAGAGTGCAAGCATTTTACATGGTTGAAACTTCTGCAGTCTTAATGAACCCAAGACAAATTCTTCCTTCAAGATATGTGGCTGCCCTTATGGGAGTAACAGCACTGCTGGTCACACACACATTGTTACAAACCTAGAGCAATATTTGGCTCAGCATCTTCCTGTAAGGAACAGTTACTCAACTCTTTTCTAATCCTTTCTCATCCCCTAAAAATGAAGTCTTACCCCAATCGCAGCTGTTCCTTTCTGTAATCAAAATTTTACACATGGAAGAGAAAGAAAAAGATTTTAGCCTAAATAATCCAATCTCACAGTTACATGGCTTGAAGGATTATTTGCTTGAATCGTTTCCCTCCCACACATAGTTGAGAAAAAACAGCGCACTCAGCTGACAAAAAGCTCAGGCTCAAAGTATTTGCTGTCAGTACACAAAGGTCTTAGCACCTGTTTCAATCTCACAAAGACAGACAGGTTTTTCTACCCCAAGAAAATACTTTATCACTAAATATCATCATCATCATCCACTACACGGACCTAAACTGAAGTTCTCTTTGGCAACTATTTGCAAGACGAGAGTTCTGAGAGACGCAGATGGTGCTGTGAGCAAGTCATTACTCTGCCACAGCCCCGTGATTCAGCCGGCTGCTCGCAGCATTCCTGCTTGCCAGCTCGGATGGACTGCGCTTCTGTGAAAGAATTACTGTGCTGGAATTGAATCAGCTCCAATCAGTGATCAGCATTTATGAGATACTAGTTCTTTACATGAGATTTGTCTCCCTCTCAGTGCAAAGCAAATTGCTGGGAAGGAGACGCTTTATTGAGGATTTGGAAACGGACACAACAGTGAGAGAAAGCGACCAGCTGGTCCTGCAGGCAGAGCCAGCATTCTCTGGGCTACAGTAAATGGAGAGGGTGAGAGAAGCCACGATCCGACATCCTCTTTGCTTACCCTGATACGCTTTGCTCGCCTCATGTCATCTGCTGTCATGGTGCTCTGCGTAGGCACCGGGCTCTCATCCTGCTGCGGCTGGATTTGTAGTGGGTGATTTTCTGACTGCTGCTCCAGTGCCGACTGCGTCTCTGATGGCACTGGAGTCTGTTCCTGCTGCTCCAACCCATTCAGTGTGGCTTGTCCGGCCTCATCAAACTGCCCCTTGCTGGAAAAATGCAGCAAGTCCTGAAATCGCAAACCATACAACCAGTGATTATTCCCCCCACCCACTGAAAAATGCTTTGATAATACTCAGTAGACAACATGATTTCTACATATTTTATCAGAAGCTGTAAACGAAAGATGTCTATGCTAATGCTTTCTTGCTGTGTTCCACTGACGCTCTCAGCAGATCACCTCCACCTACAGCAACAACATTCACAGCTGCAGGAAGGAGACTCTTGGCCATTGTAATGTGTGATCAGACACAGATAATTTAAACGACCCTGCTGTGAAAAGCCAAGCATGTTCTTCTGCACTCGTGACCCTCCTGCTGCTCTAACCAAAGGTGCCGTAGGCTGACCCGGGAGCAATGTTATGACCATAGTGATTGGCACAGACCAGGGAAAGCAGAGAATTTCTGTCTCGTTGAAACTGTTGTCACTTTGAACCATTATCACATTATGCAGTGTCCTGTCCTCTCCTCTCTAACTAACTGGTTGAAGTGCTGAACTGCAGAGTGACAAACGAGGTGATGATACTCCGCACTGCATTTTGCTCTCCAGTTTCCAGGCTCTGCATGCTTTCACCTACCCAGCAGCATACATCACCTACACCAGGAGGACAGGCTGAGGGAGTTGGGGTTGCTCAGTCTGGAGAAGAGAAGGCTCTGAGGAAACCTTATAGTGACCTTCCAGTACCTGAAGGGGCTACAAGAAAGCTGGGGAGGGGCTGTTTATGAAGGCTTGTGATGATAGGATGAGGGACAATGGGGATAAACTGGAGAGAGGCAGATTTAGACTGGACATGAGGAGGAATGTCTTCACTATGAGAGTGAGGAGGCCCTGGCACAGGTTGTCCAGAGCAGTGGTGGCTGCCCCATCCCTGGAGAGGTTCAAGGCCAGGCTGGTTTGGGCTGTCAGCAGCCTGATCCACTGGGAGGTGTGTCTGCCCATGACAGGGGGGGTTGGAACTGGATGATCTCTAAGGTCCCTTCCAACCCAAACTATTCTATGATTTATCACACAAAGCTGTTTTCCTCCTCTTCTGCATTAGCACGAAAGAAGAGGGAGGGTGTCTGGAGCAGGGAGGACATGCCAAAAATCTACATTCTTTTGGTATAAGTTCAGTAACTCCTCCAAGAAAAAAAAAAGACATAGATCCTTAGTTGACCTCACTTAATGCAACCAAGGAAACTGAAAAGCGTGAGCTAGGAAACAGAGTACCTTAAGTACATGAGCTCAAGGCAGGTATTGTCAGAGCACAAAACCAGCATGGGAAAAGAAAGCCAGGGAGGTGCCAGGAGCGCAGCTGTTACAAACCGGGATTGCTTACCAGGGAGACACTTGGCAGAGCAATATGCCAGCCAAATGTCCAGTCCTGGTTTAAGTGGCAAGTTTCCACACTCACTGTGCTCACAGCATCTCAAGTCTTAAGTTGTCAGGCAGATGAACTTGTGCCTAGTCATGAGCAAAGCAGGCAGCCCTCCAAAGGCCTAGGGCACAACCACAGCCCTGCTCTGCTCTGCTCTGTAGAGAGATGTGAACTAGCTCCAGGCCACGCTCCAAGCAGGCAGGATGGGAGCCATTCAGATACACTGGCACAGGATGGAGCCCAGTAAGCTCTGTCTCGCTGGAGTGAAGAGTTTGGGAACAGCATTATGCTTACTCCTCTAAATGCAGCTGTCTTCTGTCAGGTCAGCTCGCAAAGAGAGTGATCTTACAACTGTCTGCAACATTCAGGGCAATGAAAATGAGCAGCAGGCACTCGTAATAGACAACATACACATTCCTCCCTCTGAGTCAGCACCAAACTGTGACCCAGCGTGGTGCCAGAGGAAAATTACCACTCCAGATATCAACTTTCAGCAAAGTCATAAAACAGAGCAACTGATCCACTGTGACACCTTTCAGAAAAGGACTCGGTGGCAACTTAAGCATGGTCAGTAAAAAGAATTTAGCATTTCACTCATAGAAGTACATCACATTAGGGCCCTACAGAACACAACCTACAGCCACAAGCAAAAGAACGTTTTGCAATAAGCATGCCTACAGGAGGCCTTTCCGTTAATATTAACAAGTCAGAAAGAATCGTAGCTCAAACTGATTTAATGCTACCAGCAACAGTTGTAAGACCAGACTCTGACCTCACGTTCCACAAAGGACAAATAGGAACCTAAATTCCCATTACAGTTTTACTGGCTAAATTACTTCTGTGATGCTGCTAAACTGCCGCAATAACCTATCTCACTGCTAAGTGCTTGGAGATGAAAGTTGCTGTAGAAATGCAAGTGATTTTACAGTTTTTATAGAAGCTAAGTAGTGTGCTCTCCTGGCAGAGAATCACAGCTGCAAACCCAAGAATTACTTGCGTATCAATCCACAGCACACCTGCAATTTGCACTGATGCCTCAAATTCTTTTAGTCAAGAATTTATGTCCCATGTGATTGATTTTTTTTCCTCCTCCCCAATCCCCCAAAATATACCTGCGTCCCTTCTTCACACTTTTCCCCATTTTCACTGGTTACTTCCATACGCATGAATTTGGGAGGGCGCCCCGGGCGTCTGCCTGGTCCAAACCTCCTCTTTCCTCGCCCGCGACCTCGGCCTCTGGCTCTGCAGAATACATAGTGCTCCAGGTTAGACAAAAAAGGATGGATTGGGAACCTCCACTGAATTTCTGCTTTCCTCCTCTGCATCGCTATTTGCCCATTCAACTCTGTAACAAAGACCTGCTGCAAATAATAAAACCTGAAGAAATTCTGGAAGCAAACAAAAGGGAACTGGCTGGTATCTATTTTATGGTCTATGAAAAACCAAAGTCTGGAACGTATCACAATTCATTTCACTAATCATGAGACCAAGAGGACTCCCGGTTTCTAGCAAGTCCTCTGCCATGGCAACTCTCCTACTTCCAACACCCTGGTGTACGGTGTGCTGGAAAGACTTTTCAGCAGGATGGAACAAACACACACGGAAAACAATTGAAAACCTGAAGCCATAACATCCCTGCCCAACAAGGCCTTTACCGTTGATGCCAGGCAAAAAAATGAAGAGAACCATTTTCTGTGTTGAAACAAAGGAAACAGAATGCAACCACTTGCTCAGTTTCCAGAAAAAGGCACCAGTGCCTTCTGCTCACTGATGGATGTTTGTGGATTCAGCTTTTAATAGATCAGGATAAAATACCTTGCCAGCCCAATGAGGTGCCAAAGCACTCGAAGTTTTCTTCTCCAAGCTCTGTATCTACAAACACCCGAGAAGCATCATTATTTCAATATTGTAGTACAGAAAAAATATTTTAAGCCACTGTCAAAAATCCAAAAGTGAACCAAAATAAATCTCATCTTTCCATGGGATATTTCTTTCTCTCAAATTGCTTCTTTTGCAAAGTCTCTTGCATCCATCAGCTTCCTGGTGCCATATTCTTACCTTCTGATGCTGAGCTATTCCCTCATGGGTACCAAAGTCAGCCAGTGAGATCTGTGGGGTAGAAACCCTCCTTTCTGCCAGTTTGGGAAGCACCACAGTGACACACAGACAGAACTAAAGCTCCCGGTACCTGCTGAAGAAGTCCAGCTTCTCATCGTGGGAGTTGAGGTGCTGCTGAAGTTGCTCTGAGCTCATGAAACGACGATTGCACTCATAACACGGCCAGTTCTTCTCCTGCTCTCTGAGAACTATGTTCAATTGGAAATGTCAATAACACCATTTCAGCTACCATCAATTAAATGCCTCATTTCTTCCCCCAAGGCATTCTGTCCTCTGTTAGCTGTATTTCTCCCCTGAAGGTTAGAGGGACTGAGGAACATCCAGCCCTGCTCTACTGAGCTTTGTTTTTATCCCCTTTGCACTGTGGCATGGCCACAGCCCATTGCAGAAAGACAGAAAGGTCACTGGGGACAGTTCACACGGACTACGTACGCTGCTTGCAATCCAGGGAGCTTTTGAAATGTACCCTGGTATGGAAGGACACCTACAAGACTCTGTCACTGGCATAAATCAGGGGAGGTCAAGAGAAATTTCTCAATGCAAGGCAGCAGCATATTGTTTTATGACAGGCTCAACATTTGACATCGAGTACTGAAACATGCCTCTGTCCAGCAGCAATGTAACGCTTCCCAGAAACTAAAGCAGAATTAACATGAGAAGACTTAGCAGAAATAAGTCCAAATAATGTGATCTAAATTTGGTTTAACTTGCCTTAACCTAACAGAAACCTGGGAGCACTGCACAGGCCATTTACTTGTGACTAAGAGGCACAACACCCAGCCACCCTCAGAGCACAAACACCGAGAGCAGAAGAGCCCGAGTTACCCTTCCTCTCCTCCTCAGATATGTCGTGGATCTTCTGGTTCACAAACTCCGCGTACGAGGCAGCATACCACACCTGCAGCAGGGACACAAGGTAACGGAGCATTTAGATGGAATCACAACTACAGGCATTTGTCCGAGAATGTTTTTAAACAATACATTTACTTAGAATGATAGAATCATAGAATCATCAGGTTGGAAGAGACCCACCAGATCATCGAGTCCAACCATTCCTATCAATCTCTAAACCAATCTCCACTCACTTTAGCCACTGACTCCTATTGCTCCTTTCCTCTTCAATAACAAAACCTAGGAGATCAATATGCCCCTACTGAGGAATAAAAGAGCTTTGTTCAGAAAGCATATCCTTTTAATTTGAAGGTATAGCCTCCTAATATGAATGTTAATCTCACACATGGCTACCAGTGGCTGTAAAAGAAATAAAATTAATCTCTTTAGACCCAACTGTACAATTGTGAAGGATGGATGTCAGCAGAATACTGTTACTTGCTGTACCAAGAGGAATGGAAAAGTTTTAACCTGAGAGATTTCCCATTTCTTTCCTGCTCTCTTTACATAGACAACAGGCACCACCATCCACAGAGACCCATTTGAAATATTTCTGGTCTTCTGAAGGACTAGAGAAATATGGTCCTGCTTCCCAAAATAAAGAGTTGATGCACTGGAGCTTGGTGAACCTGCCTTCGTTATACATGGGATTTAAGAGGCCATCAGCAGAGAGGACCACAGGAGGCAGAAAGACAAAGTTCATTAGAGCCTAAAATCAGATGCTGATATCAAACCATTTTGGTTACCCCTCAGTTCCCCAAAAGATGTTGAAAATGAAGGTCATCTCAGCCAGCCACTCTGCTTTGAGCTCAAAGTAATCAACACATTTTCAGAGGGAACAAAATGTAACTCACGGGACAGTCACAATATCCTTTATCATTTTCCACATGCAAAGTCTCAAAAGTTCCAGAAGAGGCAGGCAAAGTGAGAGACCACATTCACTTAAGGGATCAGAAAACAAGTGAAGGGCACATGGGACTAACAGGGAAGGGCACCCAGAGCTAAATGAATAAGACGGCTGCAATAAAAATTAGATTGCATCAGCAAAACACATGCAGTGTAAAGCATGACAGTGACAGACGAATCATTTACATACTTTTATTTTAAACCTCCTCATTTTATGCCTGAGTCAAGGCTCATTGGAAATCCCTAGGTTGGTGGCTAACTGCTTACTGACTGTGGTGACATTTGATTCAGGCCATCATGTGCTTTATCAGAGAAAAAAGACCTAAAATTATTTAGAGCAAGTGAGAGGGGACAGGACAAGACGAAATGGCCTCAAGCTCTGCCAGGGGAGGTTCAGGCTGGACATCAGTAAAGTTTTTCATGGAAAGGGTCATTGGGCACTGTCAGAGGCTGCCCAGGGAGGGGGTTGAGTCACCTTCCCTTGGAGGTGCTTAAAAGACGGGTGGATGAAGTGCTGAGGGACATGGTTTAGCGTTTGAAAGGAATGGTTGGACTCGATGATCCAGTGGGTCTCTTCCAACCTGGTTATTCTATGATTCTATGATTTCTGGCACTTGAAGATGCACTTATTACTTAGCAACTCCAAGATTTGATTTCATCAGTAGAAAACCAAGTCACGAAACACGAGTGCTGCCATACCTTGAGCTCCTGCTTGGGCTCCACGTTCTTAATGGTTGTGTAATAAATGTGGTGGCCGTACTGATAGGCAACCAGGTTCTGCTCCAAATGGTTCTGAGCTGGACGCACAAACATCATCCAGTTACAAAGAGCCTCGCTGGAAAGTTCAAACCACAGATCCTCTTGCAAATCTCTGTCTTTTCTGTCACCCTTATCAAGGGACACCTGTAGCAAAATCCAATTACATGTGACTGAAACTGCCTGGCAGCAGGTTCAAAGGAATCTAAGTTTCCAAAGTACTGTGACCATGCAGCTTTTACATTAGGAAAGCAATGAAGGCATCACTAATTTGCTCTTTGCTAACAAGGACCTGAAACAGTAAGCAGCTAGAAAAATCCTTAACAAACGTTAGAGATTTAATTATGGAGACACGACAGCCCTTTCCATGGCTTTAAAGGTCAGGAAGCATTCGTTACAAGGGTCAGGATCTAACATGTGGCTATAAATGAGGCATATGAAGCTGTAGCTTTAGCAGGCTGTATGGCACCAGTTGGAAGAGATTTCTAACTGGCAGACCCACTTCTCCTTTCATTTCCTGACTCGTGACATTGTCTTAAGCTGGAAGCAGCGTTTCCTTCACTGAACTTCTTGTGGGTTACTGAATCTTCCTGCGCTCACAACTCCCTTGCCGCTAACCATCAGAGACCAGCGGTTCTAAGACTGTGGACCTAATCTCCAGCAAATAAAAGACCAATTTCTATAAAGAAACCAGTAAATAAATGGATAGAAGTGAGTCAAGTCCATTATACCTCACGCCTACAACTTGGCACGAGGAAGGGAAGAAACAAAAAAATCTCTCCTCTACATCTTGTCGAGGAGGGAAAGGGGAAGAGAATATTTTTAATTGAAGTTACAGCATGACACAGAATAATGGCTACAACGCATCCTCCGAGGGGGCTGCTATTTTTATGTCCAGATGCTGCTTCAGCCCATGTGAGAGTGATTCACAGCACTAAACGTTATGCAACCTGTATATCATAACCCCAGAGTGCCAGTATGCTCCCCACGATTGTGCCTTCATGAATAACGGTAGATTACAAGCCAAAGCAATCTGGGTATTTCTGAGAAGTAACACAAGAACAGCTCTTGTGAAATAACTGATCAGAGCAAAGCAACAATACACGAAAACCAAAGCTTAAGCACAAATTATCTCTCGTGAACACCTCCCTTACCTTCAAGTGGATGTAGCAGTCTTTGAGTTCAGTTTGTCGAACAAGGGGTCCTTCCACGGGTCCAAACTGTGTGCGTTTCGGGATGCGCCTTTTGGAGAAGACACCTCCCAGAAACCTGTCTATGTAGAGCACCAAGGGGAGGCTGGCTCTCGCCCTGGTCAGCACAGGCCGGTTCGGGATTGGATGCAAAGGTCCGTGCTTTGGGCACACTGAGGGATGTGCATTATTACACTCTTCACACCCTACAACACCAAGTCAGAGAGGATATGACTGTCAGGCAGATACTCACGCACCAGCTCAGAAGAGACAGCCTTATCTCTCTCTAAACGTCTTTGGCTCAGCCATGGGAATGTTTATTCCGACAGACTGTCTACAGTTTAAAACATTAGAGAGGGCAGCCTCTTGCAAAATGAAGAGCAAAGCAGCTCAGAGTCTCCACCTGAGACAGAACCTTGCCTTTTCAGTAAAGGAGACTGACGGGAGTCTGCATTTCTGGATACAAAGGGGTTTATTTATAACTGATAAAATCTGAACGATTTTGACTCTATTTACTAGATTCCTAATGGAGAAGAAAGAAGAAAGGGGAGGGCAGCTAAAATACTACATACTACTTCATATGCTTACACAAATCATTGGGATCAAAGGGTCGAGGTGGATCTGGATCCCATTCATCCATGTCAGTGTCTTCCCCATCTTCATCTTCGTCTTCCTCCTCCTCATCTTCCTCTTTTGTTTCCATCCTTTCCATTTGATTCTGCAGAGGTCCTAAGGGGTCGGAACCATCCATTCCCTCCATAGGAGGTAACACCTGGTTATGCACCGGCAACGATGCCTGAGGAGAGAAATCACAATGAACAAACGGATCCACAGAGAAAAACACTCTTTCAAGGACAAGCAATGAAGGTTCTTACTAGTCTGCCCTTTCTGCTTCCTTTGGTAATGGACAGAAGGACAAGGGAAAGTAAAGTGGCGTGATAAACGATTGCTGAGGGACATTTCGCATCACTGCTGCTGACAGTCTCACTCAGGACAGCTCTGTGTCACTACCCAGCTCTGCCCTGACAAGGACTGACTTCTCAGAAGAAGGAAAGGATATCAGAGAAGTTCTGGATCCTCACAGAGGCCTGAAACAAAGTCCAGGCTCTGTGGAAATTCTCTAGAGCCTAAGGCTGTTTTAACTTCTGGACAAGTGAGAGAATCCTGCATTTTGAAGATGATCTTTCTTCTCCTGTTGTACAATCAAATACACACAATCCCAGAGTACACACAGAGATCAACAAGGGATGAGACAACACCGGGAGCAGATATAAACTATGGGATGTGGAGGATAGCTGAGGGCATCATATTCTTTCACTGATTTTAAAGTTTATCCCTTTTATTCCCTACAAAAGGAAGACAAAATATCAACTGAAGCGCCCTGCACAGAGTAGTCCATCACCCACGCAGGTTTCTCAGGTAAAGAACAAGAAATACTACACACAGTAAAGCTGCCTTAAAGAACTGGCAAAGAGACCCAGTGGATGCCTGTCGTATGTGACAGTCAGCATCACACCTTCTGTTAACTCTGCTTGTCAAAGCTGAGAAGAGCATTTTAAGGGGGTTGCTCAAGACAGAACAATCTGCAGACCAGGTGTCTCTGTATATTAAACACATGATCTCTCCTAAAACAACCCCACACATTCCATGGTGAGACTACGAAAGATGGTACAAATCTGTGCTACAGCCTTCTCACATCTCCTCCCGCATCACTCAGACGTGTTTTAGCACTGGAGACAATGGAGCAATGAAATCGGTGCAGTCGTACATTTAAAAGAAAAGGGTGCCTGGCGACTTACTCTATCTGCTTGTGGACCCTGCTCCAGAGCCATGTGCTGGGGGCAATCGGCAACGTTGCCGAGCACGGACAGGTTGGTGGGATTCATGCTCTGAGCAGCAGCAGGCAAGAGCACAGTCACCTAAAATTATAGGCACTCGTTTTAGCACTGCGTCATTTCTGTCAGTCACTTCCGTACGGGCAGTGCCCTGCATGCAAAGCTCCCGGGAGTCCTGCACTAGGTCAGAAACTGCAGCAATCCAGTGATTTGGTGTTTTTCATCAGGGACAATGGACTTGGAGAAAACTTGCAGATCCAGCAATAAAGGGTTCAAATCTCAGTCTCGGCTTTGCGGCTTTTGAATCTCCTACCTCCCACCTTTGGCTTTAAACAAAGGTCCTGTCCAGCCAGGGTTCAAACTGCACTACAAGCAGATGCGAGGAGCTCTTCAGCTCTTGGCAAAATCAGTGATTTGGGGTCTTTTTCTCTTCTGTCAAGAAATTTACTTTCAAGGGAAAAGGCAAAGCAGGAAAAAGAAACATCTCTTTTTGCTATCTTTTTCTCAAGCCAATCAAGATCCATTAAAACACTTCCATCTTGCTGGAAGATCAAGCGCACTAAGGAGAGGATTCCAACAATTATTTTATCTTCACATTATTTGGTCACATCATGCATTTTTGGTTGTTTCCATGCTCTTTTTTTTTTTTTTTTTTGGTGTAGTAGCATGGAAATTAATGCATCTTATTGTACTGCCACCATCCATTCAACAACAAAACACAGCAGAAACAAGATCCTAGGAATCACCTTTCCTGTCTCTTGTTTCCTGCTTATCTATGCAGGAATTTGCACTGTTATCCTGCCTGATTTTTCATCCCTCTCTGAAGATGACATCATGTGGCCTCCAGTTTGTGCCCCTGACTGTTAAACAGCTTTTATGCTAAAATTAAATCCCCTGCCCCTCTACAGAGTGTTTAATAAATATCAGACAAAACCGAGAACAGTGAGTTGTGCCAGCAGTGAAGGAGCAGACAAGAACATCCATAACATAAGCAGATACCCAGTCTTAAATCTTCAAATCTAGTTGTTTTGTTTAAAGATGTATTAAGAGTAATTTATGAAACTGCTTAAAAAATACAGTGAAGAGACTTCAGGAACAGCGAGGAGGAAACCGCCAAGATGACAGCTGAACCAATCTGTCTGGTATTGATAGTTCTGATGCCAAGTGGCAACAGGAAAGGCATCGTTATCGAATGGCAGCCCTCCAGGTCTGCCAGAAATGAGGTTCACACAAGCTTCTGTCTGTTTCTACCTCATATTAGCATTTCCTACCACTAATCACACTCCAAACGTATCCTTGCTTTCACTTCCACGTCAGACACTGCAAGGAATATAGGCATTATTTTAAAAAAAAACTTGTAGTTTCTTTTTAAGATAAAGTTTTTTTTGAAAGACAAAGGGAGCTTTAGTTCACATTTGTTGTCAGTTCACGGATGTCCCACACAAAATGCTGATGTAAAAAACCCTGCAAAGGCAGGAGCTGCCATAATGAGGGACTAATCGCTCACAAGCTGATGAACATCTCTGCTGGGGCTGCTGTCATCGAGCGCTGGGAGGGAAACTGGGCTGAGGACACACGGACATGTCCTCGTGCCCTGATACTCAACATGGGACAGTAACAGCACGGCCACCTCTGCTGTCAGTGTCATTTGCACGGCACACATATGTAATCTCTACTTTTAATTAGATCTCAGATTTATTTGCGAAATGGACTTGTAGACAATTAAATAGGACTTTTTGGCCTCTTAATGCAATGAAATTGATGTGGCAAAAAACTCCAGAATGACACTCCAGACACCTCCAGAGAACCGGAAGAAAACAGCTGAAAGGGTCGTTGGGCACTGGCAGAGGCTGCCCAGAGAGATGGTTGACTCGCCTTCCCTGGAGGTGTTTAAGGGACGGGTGGATGAGGTTCTGAGGGACATTGGTGTCTGAGGGAGATTCGTAGGAATGGTTGGACTCGATGATCCAGCGGGTCTTTTCCAACGTGGTGATTCTATGATTCTATGACACCTTTGCTGTGTCTGTCACACTATTCCCTGCCCGTGCCTCTACAGTTTCGAGCGCCTCCTTCTAGTGAGGAGAAAAATACTTCTTCAGTGCACTTTTAGCCCATCTCTCTGCTGTCAATAAACACACATTTTAATGATGTTGTTAGCGATGCTTCAGATCTAACATGTCAATGCGCACACTCCATTAAAGATTCACCAAGCAGTAATGATTTTAAGTCTCTATGACAAGCAGAGATTGTGAACTGGAGATCTGAAAGCACCTAGACCTGATTACCACACTGCAGTCCCCAAGACACCAGGAAAAGTGAACAACAAAACCTTCCCATCCATGACAGATGGAAAAATACAAATCATCAAAACTTCATAACCATAGACTCAATTCTTTTTCTGTTCTTCACTTGCTTCACAATGGCAGGTGAATCAGACCTGGGATGCTCTGGTAAGGTACAGGAGCCAGTAACTGAACTTCTGCAGGTTTTACAATGAAATTTCCTGTGAAGTTTCTGGTAAATCTAGAGTTTGATCCAAGCTTTCTGTCCCTTGTCAGTCTTTTATGAATTTAGAATCATGGAATGGTTTGAGTTGGCAGAGACCTTAAAGCCTACCCAGTTCCAACCACTGCCATGGGCAGGGACACCTCCTACAGGATCACGGGGCTGAAAAGCCCCATCCAACCTGGCCTGAAGCAGCTCCAGGGATGGGGCAGAGCTTGCTGACTTAAACAACCACTGTTAAAAGATTTTTGCATTATATCTGGGGTAGTAAACTAGGGTTTTTGTTGAACATAAATTCAAAAAATAAACTCAGAGTCTTGTAAGCTTTTGTTGCCATCCATGTGCAAACTGGCCAACATCAAAGGGGTTTGTTATTGTAACCTTTCTGCCCTTGGTCTCTGAGGTGACAATAAATAAGTGAAGATTGACAAATTCAGAGATAGCCGGTTATGCTCCAGCACCACACCAATGTCCCTTTGCCTTTAGTCACAGCTTTATAGTTTCAGGCCCAAGGGAAATAATGTGTGTCTCTTACCTGCTGGGTGGTGGCATCCTGTTGGACGTAAGCCACTTGGGACGGATCTGTAAACAGAGTCTAGACAAAGTGAAAAAGGCTTATCAAACCGGCCTTGGGGATGTTTCCTCCCAGATCACACAGAAACCACCCTGCTACCAACAACTGACCCACAGTTGATCCTCTGCTAACTTCTAATGTGCCTATTAGCACAGTAGATTAGTTTAACTTACCCAAGGGGCTCTATATGCAGAGAAATTAAACTAAAATTAGGTACTGCTCCATAAAATGAGAATATATTCTTGTTGCACTTTTCATCTATGTACTTAAACCACTTCACAGGATTTTTTTATTAAACACAGAAGCCACTTTGCCAATTGCTGACTTGATCAATTCTACAGGAGGAAATTCAGTAGTGGCATGATGATTACGTAACACTTGAAGGCAGAGCAGAAGATGGCTGTTAGCTTTATCTTCCTGCAAATTCACAGCACATATGCCTGATAGTTCCTCAGAAGGAAGCATGCAGATCCTCTCTGTGAATCTGAGAGGGTCTGGAGGTTGGGAGTTTTCATTTCATAAAAGACACAACACCTCCACTGTTCTTGGAGCAGCCTGCAAGAGCAGCCCTGATGCATGAGCTTCCCCCTAGGAAATATAAGACTCAAATGAAAACTAATTGTTGGCTGAGGTCAGACTTGCTGGCTTTGCCAAAACATGGAATATCTGAGCTTGTAGCAGTCTGGCTCCAACAAAACACAGCACGGCATCATGCAAATTCCATTAGTGCTTCGGTAATTTCATTTCAGTTGCATGACAGTGTCTCAATTCCACACTTTAATTTTTGACAAAATGATAATATTCAGAGTCTTGGAGCTGTTTTTTCAGTGACTTCCTGGGAGATACCCTCTCAGAACACCTTAACGTCTCAGAACACCTTAACCTCTCAGAAAATCCCACCAGGTAGGAATTGTTTTTATGTAACAGCTAAGAACTGCAGAAGAGAGCCCATGCTGTGCGAGACTCTGCCAGCGCTGCTGCAGGTGTCAAGTACATGCACTCTGTAGCATTGCTAATCCCTTCTGTCAGCAAAGACATTTGGAAACACTCTCGACACAGTGTGCCTGCTCCTCTCTTTTTTTATCTGCTCACACAGATGTACAGACACATCCTATATTAACCCCACATAAGCACACACTGTCAGAGACTAAAAGCTATTTGTTAGAATTAAGAAGAAAAAGGATCTAGCTCTATAGAATCAACAACTTCTCTGAAAAGAGACTACAAAACTAGATTGAATACACTGAGATCCTCTGCAAAAAGACATGAGCTATTGCAGTTATCAATTATGAGAACCGTACTATGGAGAGACTCTTCCAGAAGACACATAGCTTGCTCTTAGCTTCTTAACGAATACAACAGAGGCAGAATTTCTGGAGAGATTATCAATGGTTTGTGAAACACCTTTGATTTAATTATAATCTCATCCACCTTCAGAGGAATAACCAGTATTTCATAATTCATAGCCTCGACATCCTTTGATTACCCCATTTGCACATCAGACAAATGAACAGTACGAAGTCTCTGTTCAGACACGGGCAAAGTGTTAAGAGCAACTGGCTGCTATTTTCCAGTCGCAGCATTTGGCTGGTAACTAACTTTCATCTCAGACAAGACTGTTTTGTTTTCTAGGTGCCAAAATGGGGGGGGCTCACAACCACACATGCCTGCGTAGCTTCCACGGGATGGATGTAAACAAGAGTGTGCTCTGAGGTGTCCACGGAGGTGTAGGAGGTGCCATCCGCCGTGTAGACGACCTGCTGCGAGGAACGGTCTGGCTCATCGCTGTACACAATCTGTGCCACCGCCCCCCCCTCGGGGACAAAGTGCACCTGGAACAAAAAAAACGTAGATCCTGTACTGAAACTGGAATGTTCATCGAGGAGAGACAAGGTTACAAGGTGCCTTGGAAAGCTGAGAGTACCCTGTGTCCCACTACCTAGCCAATGGTTTTGGAAACAATAAAAACTGCAGAATATAGAATCATAGAACAACCAGGTTGGAAGAGACCGGATCATCAAGTCCAACCATTACCATCAATCACTAAACCATGTCCCTCAGCACCTCATCCACACGTCCCTTAAACACCTCCAGGAAAGGTGAATCAACCCCCTCCCTGGGCAGCCTGTTTCAATGCCCAATGACCCTTTCTGTGAAAAACTTCCTCCTAATGTCCAGCCTAAATCTCTCCTGGTGGAGCTTGAGGCCATTCCCTCTCGTCCTCTCCCCTTGGGTGAAGGGGCTGGAGAACAGAACCTATGAGGAGCGGCTGAGAGAGCTGGGGTTGTTTAGCCTGGAGAAGAGGAGGCTGAGAGGAGACCTCATTACTCTCTACAAGTACCTGAAAGGAGGTTGTAGAGAGGAGGGAGCTGGGCTCTTCTCCCAAGTGACAGGGGACAGGACAAGAGGGAATGGACTCAAGCTCCTCCAGGGGAGATTTAGTCTGGAGATTAGGAGGAGGTTTTTCACACAGAGGGTCATTGGGCATTGGAATAGGCTGCCCAGGGAGGTGGGTGATTCACCTTCCCTGGAGGTGTTTAAGGCACAGGTGGATGAGGTCTTGAGGGACATGGTTTAGTGTTTGATAGGAATGGGTGGACTAGAAGATCCGATGGGTCCCTTCCAACCTGGTTGTTCTGTGATTCTGTGAGAAGAGCCCAGCTCCCTCCTCTCCACAACCTCCTTTCAGGGAGTTGCAGAGAGCAATGAGGTCTCCCCTCAGCCTCCTCTTCTCCAGGTGAAACACCCCCAGCTCTCTCAGCCGTTCCTCATTAGGCCTGTATTATGCTAGCAATACAAAAATCTGGACATAAACTACCATCACTTTCTGCCCTTGCCCAGCGTTTTAACTCAACACTTAACTGGTATAAAGGGCACCTACCCATACTCAGTTCTTGCACAATGCTTTGAAAATGCATAAAAAAAAAAAGTGAGTTGAGATTTGAATTGATGTATCTGTGTAATTTACTGGTATATAGTTTCCCTTTATTCTCATATTCCTTTCTGGATTTATGGTTATTGCTTTATTCAGCCTGTTCTGTAGTTGGAGGTAATGTTTTGTGTTCGATGAGCAGCTAATAGAACCTATTAACTTCGATACTGCTTCAAGCAACAGTATTGCACCTTTTCTGAGGCAGCAATAGAACATGTTACGTTGCTGCTCTGCAGTACATAGATGCAGCATCAATAGGAAATTCAACTCTATAAGCAGAGAAACTCAAAGCATTAAGCAATGATTCCAAGGCCTAGTGGAACAAGTTCTGTCTAGTGCAGTAGGTTAAATGCACTCAAGTTGATTTTGACAGAACATGATGATCGGTGACCTACCTTAAACAAGCTGGAATACTTAATTCCAGTGGCAATAGGAACACATTTATCTTTTGACAGCCTTTACAGGCTGGAAACCACTTTCAGCACATGGGAAAAATAGGGCAGTTAGCAAGAAACCTAGTTTTAGTATCCACATTCATATCCACGTAAAATGTTTTCACATAAAACAATGCCACAGTTAGTTATTTTATTTATTTTGTTTCACCTTTTAGCTTATACTTCAGGAGACACCTGGTGCTCCCTCGGGGATGCTGAGTGCTGATTTTGTACAATAAATCCTCACGCAAACACTGCAGTAAGGATGCATGGAGGGTTTTACGTTTGGAGAGCACTCTGCAAACAGTAATTAAGCTTTAGATCTGCCACGAGCCAACGAGAGTATAGTTATGCCATTGTACAGATAACTGAACACAGGCTGTTGAGAACTGCCTTTCTTCGCAAATTTCAAAGCTGGAAATTACCGGGAGAGCCAGATTTTCTCACTTTGGGGTCAAATAACAAGCAGCACCTTCTTCATAATGTTTTCAAAAGAATAAACCAGTGTGCAGCCCTCTAGAAACCTCAGCGGCATCGTCTCAGGGACAGAAAGACGAGCTGCACATATCAGAATGTGACTGTATTAGTCACTAACAATTAACATTTCTCCCTTCCTCACCACCCAGATGTCTGGCTGGAAAAAATCGTTCATATTACTTTCCCCAAGATCCACTCACAGTTCCACTTGATTCAACTGATTTTCTCAAAATGGGCTGCCACAAACCACAGATTTTGTTAATATTCATTAATCTGAACACCCTTTCACTTTCCCACAGGGCTATATGTATATTTGGACACTGAAACTCCCGTAGCCACTGGTTGGTTTTGTTCAGCTTGTTTCAGGTGTCTGTGTATTCACTGCTGTGGTTTGCACGGCTCACTCCCCAAAGCTTTAATCCAAAATCATCACAGATCTGTTTGTGTTCCTCCTCAAAGGAAAGCTGCATTTACAGACGGGTCGAATGGGAATGGCTGTTTGCTAAGCCCCTGCAGCCAGCCCAACACAGCCTGAGCAGACACCGAGCGCTCTGGAAAGCACCAGTTACCTGAGCAGTGTTCTGTTCCTGCTCAGCGGAGTCAGCCCACACCTGTGGACCTTCCTCCTTTGAGTCCAGCTCCTCCCTGCCGTGGTGCTCCATCGGGAGAGAGATCTACTGGTGGAATGTTTGGCTGAAGGGATTCATCTGTTCACCGTGTTACTACCTCCAGAAGATAAGGTGATCTTCAGTAACATGGCTATAGAAAGAGACAAGATAGAGATATCAAAATGAGTGTGACACACATGGAACAGAGGTACAAGGTCCTAACATCAGTTATTGTGCTGCAGAGTACAGCAGGCTGGGCTCTACAGACGAGTGCAGTCACTTCTACCATGCTGTATAGAATCATAGAATCTCCAGGTTGGAAGAGACCCACTGGAACATCGAGTCCAACCATTCCCTCCAGTCTCTAAACCACGTCCCTCAGCACCTCATCCACCTGGACCTTAAACACCTCCAGGGAAGGTGACTCAACCGCCTCCCTGGGCAGCCTATTCCAATGCCCAATGACCCTTCCAGTGAAGAATTGTTTCCTTATGTAGAGGATGATTCTTTCCATGTCCCATAAGGAGGAAACAAGTTAACCATTGCTCCAATTGCACTGAAGGATCATATTGAATGCCTCCTGCACTGAAAGAGTACACTGAATTCCTCCCGCTCTTCTTCCCTTGGCCACAAAATATTGCCCACACTGGCCTTCTGGCACATACAGGTCCAGAAATCAATAAATGATGCAGAAAATTGACCTTCAGCTTGCAACAAGAAAACACTACATGCAGAGATGCATTGCCACTTTCTCAATTTGTTTGAAAGAGGTTTTGTTAGAGAATCGGTTGGCTTTACACCTACAGGCAGCTTTCACCTCACACAAAACCGCAGTCCCAGTTGGTGCCCAGGCAGCATTACAATAGACAATTGTTAGAAAAAGAACAACGACCCTTAAACTCTAGTTCATGCGAGTCTGAAGAGGCTGACAAATTACTTCCAAGGTAGGCTTTATTCACCTCTCGCAGTTTTACTGGGGCCTCTCAATCTGCCACTGGGAATCTCCAAAGTGTAATTTACAGCTCCGGTGAGTGGTTTAGTCAGTGGTTCAGCACCTTCCCAACCCTTCATCTCTAACATCATCTTAAATCACAGGCCCAGGAATTAGCATGAGGCTGAGCCCATTTAATTTTTCAGCTAGCCCAATTAACTCGATTTTATTCCAAGTGCTTCACTGGGCTGATGCAGTGCCAGTCCCCTGTCTCTGCACCAAGAAGAAAGCAGAAGGCTCCTTGCTGATGCTTTTGTTCATTTGCATTTTAAATGCAAATTATTTTAGTCATAATTTATTCCCTTAAATGTTAGCAGTTGGCTTGTCACTGACAAACTAAAAAAAGATAAGGAGGTTAAAAAAAAAAAGGCAGCGGGAACTTTCTGCTAATTTTGCCAGTAAAAAATAAGCTCTGCAGACCCAAGCACTGACTGTATCGCTGGTCCAAGCCAGAAGATCTGAATCAATGGGACAGGAAAGTCTCAGGCTCACGTCACTGAACTTCACTGTGGGGGGAAAAATCATAATACTTCCACATATACAAATTAAAACTGTGAGAAAGATATTTCTGGGCTTTGCTAGACATGCAATTACTGGTGACTAGAGCCTAACATTTGCTGTCTCACGCCGAGCAGCATGGTACACGTGTGCGAGGCGGTCCCTGCACAAACACAGGCTGAGAAGCAGCATGACGGCTGTTCTGACTTCTATTAGACCCACACATCCTTTAGGGTCTGTGATAAAGGAACAGAAATCTTGCATTAATGTTATCCAGAAAAGGCACTGAGGAGAAAAGAAAAAAGGAATTACTTGTTTGCTATGGGAGTGGAATTAGATATGAGGACATCCCTGAATTGGGATTATATATTATCTCTAGAACAATTCAGGGATGTCCTCATATCTAATTCCACTCTCACTGCGCTCCATCACTCACTTTATCACATACACGATCACCACAGCATCTAGAACTGCTGGTGTGAAACACGACAGCATTTGTGTCACTAACAACCTGACCAACTTTTGCATAAAATTAAATGCCTGTCCTGTTCGTTTGCTTTGGTTGGTTTATCCCCAACAGGTCTTTTTCTTGACTGTCACTACTAATCAAGAGCCAATGCGGCTAATTGCTCTAACAACAACCAGCAGTTTAATCAATTACTTAATTGCTTAGAAAAAGAAAAATAAATGCTACAGATTTCAAGTTTGGGTGTTGGGTTTGTTTTTTTTTAATATAATTATCCTGCTGGTAATAATGCAATTAAATTAACCAGTGACTGAATTAAGAGAAAGGCATGGTTCTGGCTAATTCTACATGGTGCAACAAGTGGCAGAACGTTTTGGCTGACCTTCCCTACAAGAAGACACTGAAGGCCTGAAGGAAGATGCTGACTCACTTCTGCAGATGCATTTTGGCACAAATAACTTAAAATTTGCGTGAAAAGGAGACTGGAGAGCTCAAACAAGTGTTAATAGACAATAACGGGCATTAAGATTCATCTCTGCAAAAACAAATGGTACCAAAGAGCTGGAAAAGAAAGCAGAAGATGGTTGTTTCAAGTCTTCCCATGGTTCTAAAAATTAGTACTAGTCTGAGATCTCAAGGGAAAAAGTGAGGTTGAGCCAAGTTCTGTGGCTCAGTGGTGCAGTTTCTATAAATGGTGCTGTTATTGCTGTTCTTCACAGAAATGAAAAACCACCCCGCTCAGCCCTGCCAACTGCGTAGCAGTAACAAACAGGCAATATCAGAAGCTGCAGGATTTGCTGAGGATTTCAACTTCGGTACTTCAAAATACACCCTGGGATCTGCCCCACCAGCAAGTATTCCTACCAAAGACTTCATCTCCGACAACTCTCATCGTTGCTATCATCACCAAAATACACAGAAAAGCGCATTTCTTTGAGAATGTGGATGTGCCGTGTGAGAGGGGTGGAGGCGCCACATCCCAGAGAGGTCCCAAGGCCTGTGGCAGAGACAAGAGTTGAAATTCAGCTGGCACTAAAGCCAACAGTGAAGCAGGACCTGCAGTCAGAATCACAGAATCACAGAATCACCAGGTTGGAAGAGACCCACTAGATCAGGAGCTGGGAAGCATGGCATGGTCCAAAGTCATGGATATCAAAACTACCAGGAAACACAAACACATCAGAAAGTTTTCCAACACCGATGACAAAAAAGACGGCAATGACTTTGCTTACTGGTCCTCCATAGGACGCTCTCCCTCATTAATCCTGTGCAATCTTGCTTTCTTCTTTAAATCCCCCTCTCAAAACCCATTACAGCCCCAGTGCCTCAAGATTTAACAACCTCCCTGTGCTTTTCCCTCGCAGAGCTGTCTCGCTGCACAAGGAACCAGCATCAGCACAGAATCACAGTATTTTTCAAAGAAGCTGCAGAGGAATCATGATGACTACGTTCAGGTATGTGGCCTCTACACTACGCACGTCAGCAACACCAGTCTGGGAGATACAGGTAAAGAAAACACACATTTTCTTAAAAGATCCAGTTGGAAGATTTGTTGAGCTTTTTAGCAAAAACAAACATGAAACTTTGGGCATAAGCATTGTCAAGCAGCTGAGATGCAAGGGAACACTCTGCTTCTCAACTTGCTCTCCACACAGATTAACCTTTTGAATTGTTGATTTTCAGACAAGCTAAGCGCCACAGCGAGGGACAGACACAAACACACACACACACACACAAACACACACACATTACGATAGGATGGTCTAGGTTGGAAGGGACCTTAAAGATTATCCAGTTCCAAGTCCCCTGCAATAGGCAGGAACACCTCCCACTGGATCAAGCTGCTCCAAGCCCCATCCAACACCTCCAGGGATGGGGCAACCATGACTTCCTCCAACTGCGAGTCTGTCACCACCCCAATGCTTGCGCACAACCTGATAAGCAGCACACTTCCAAATAGGAAGCAATGCCAACACGCGAGATGCTGAACCATCAACAGTGACTGTGAGGATGGCATTTTCCTCCTCAAAATAGCAGGTATGCCTCACCCAGTCCACTCTGGGTGATGACACAAGCTGAAATGGCAAGAGGTAAAAATATAACCCAGCATCACTCCAGTACGTCACTTCGTGATGCAGCACGTCAGAGAAAGTGAATCAAAAGATAAGATACAACGTGACTTGAGAACCTGCGGAACTTCTATTTCTTTAAAAGAGACACATTTAAATCCAACATTGAAGTTACCCTGCACATATCCAAATGGTGGCGCAGATCCTGGCACACAAAATATCCCCTCCACCCATGGGTGCTGCTCGTGAGCTGCCTATGATGTGTCCATGTTTTTCACAGGAAGAAACATGCTCAGAGTTCAGAAGTGACACTTGTTTGGGGCTGTGCTTATCTCTCAGGGAGGCTTATCAGTGCAGGAACAACCCAGTGCTAACTGGAAAGCATCTAATTTAGAGCTGGGATGCAGTCAGCAGACGCTTAGGGCAGGATGAGCTTTCTCTTGTGCACCCATAATATCCAGCTACATGCCTCATCAGGCAAGTGCAAGTAAATCCATCACCTCTCCAAGACAAAACAGGTTTCTGTATGCCATTCACGTTTACCTGCCTTTTCTCAACACCCTCTGGGGACCTGATGGTGTCAGAGACCTCTGGCCTTCCTCTCTAGTTGTTGCCTTTTATATCAAATCCCAAAATCTCATTAATGGTGAAGCTTCTCTTCTGTGGCTCCCAGTGCCTGCAAAGCGCCTTTGTGTCATTGTCTGAACAGTTCTTCATCTTTTTGGAGATCTCACTGGAAAACCTATTTTGCCTCCTGTGATACTCCCCCTCTCCGCTGCTCCTGCAGCATGTGTTTTATCAGAGGCTGTATGATTAAATCAGCAGCTCTCCCCATCCACTGCATTCAGCTCCAGAGGACAAGAAAGCAGAGCTCAGGGGCAAAGCAACTCAATCGCTACCCAAGAGCAATGTCCTTGCTGGCCTCAGCATCCCACAGCTCTCACGCTACGGCACCTTGCAGGTGCACTTCTGACCTCTGGCACCTCAGGAACGGGAGCAAACTGTGCTTGCAGAGAAAACCTCCAGCAACAGCAAAGTCACGGTTGCTTTGCAGTTGGCGTGTAAGAATTTTTGACACAAGCTGAATAGAGTGAACTCACACAGTGTTTCAAAGGAAAGCTCAGATCTGCAATTCAGACAATAGCATTGCCAAAAACCCTGGACCAACAGTAACCCTATTTTCTTGGCATACCTGCTATTAAGGAAGAATAATTTCTTTCGATGCTGCAGCTACACAAGGAGATAAACAGACAAAATCTCTGGGGACTTCATCTGCAGCAACCTCTCCAAGTCTAATTAAGGACATTTTACAGAGAAAGCACTCGAGCCAGTGGCTGCCAAACATTCATTTTTGTCCCTTCTCAGAGACAACAAGAATGGGAGAATATTAAAGCTGGGCAAGGGGAAGAATCCATCCCTGCTAAGGGAGCCATAAAGCCACTGCAGTATCTCAAATGAGAATCCACTTTACAATAATGGCGCATAAAACAGCTAATGTGATTTACTCCCCGGCGTAAGAGAGGCTTGCATGGAGACTGGGGTTCCCTGCAGCAATAATAGCAGGGGCTATTAGCTTAATCCTTTAAGTACTGAGCTCACTGACCACTATTTTTCACCATCAACCATATGCAAGGACAGCAAGAATTGCTACAAAAGGAGTTTTTACGACTACAGGTCTTCCTCCAGCTTTTAATATGAGAATGATTTATTATACTCAAAAGGAACATCACGTGTGTCTGCAAAAAGCTGTATCCCACACTTAAGTTAATTATCCCAGCCTGCCTAGAAGGCAGAGTCGGTGCATTTCCTGAGATCCCTTGGCAAGAGCACTCTCTGATTGCAGCAAGAAGGTTTCTAACCTCATTGAGGACTGAGTCACGACTGCCGTCTCCCCCTCTGTATTCTCATCCATCAAAGGTCCGTATTGTTTCAAGGAACTCTGGCTTGGTGCATTTTGGCTGAATATTAACAGTCAGGTAATATATAACCACAATATTTATGTTTTATGGTGAGTTCAAAATGGAAATCATACGTAGGGCTGGGGCAGTGAGGATTATTTATTTCCACAAAAGGAAAAATGGTTTCAATTTATTTAGTTGTATAATAAAGAGAAGAGCTCAGCCAAACACAAACTCACTCCTAACTCAAATTGTGCATAATTAATCGATCTATCTATAGCTTTATGGCGCATCCATCATCAAAGCAACAATGATCTGGAAGAGATCTGTCAGGTTTCCAAGGCCAGTCCTCTGCTACTGTGTCCCACGTGTGCCACAGTCCTTCTCCTAAAGGGACACTTGCCCAAGCACTGAAGGTGAGAGCATGGTAGTTCTCTCACAAAGCAGCAGGTTATTAGCTGTGAGTTTAAACTGTTTCTACTAAGAAACATAGGAAAAAAATCACATCCTCCAAGTGAGCCCCAGGCATCCTCCAGAGGGACTGACACAAGCTGGGCTAGAGACCTACTTGGAGATGCAGTTCCCACTTCTAGGGCATCTCTATTTATTCCTCATTCTTGTATAACCAAGTGCTTCTCACAGTATCTGTCCTTCACCCTCAGAAGGGCTAAGACACAAATCCATTACACTTCTGTACATGTAATGCTCTTCTTCATCAGCTCTCCTCCCATGTGCTCAATATCCACATATCCACTCCAGGAACTAATTTCTTCCTGGCATCCTTGGCCTTCCAAACGCATGATCACATTCTTTACATTGTCTTCTTCCAAATGTTTCATACTCTGAGGTCCCTACAATATCACTTGTCACCTGGGAGAAGGGACCCGCACCCACCTTACCACAACCTCCTCTCAGGCAGTTCACAGAATCACAGAATCACGCGGAATGCCTGGTTGGAAAGGACCTCAAGAATCATCAGGTCCAACGTTTTTAGGTGATAGAATTTAAATGAGACAGCCCAGCATCCTGTCAAGCTGAGCTAATGCAGAGGAATCTACTACTTCCCTACAGAGATATTTGACTATTCTCATGGTGAAAATTTCTTCTTTTGGAATCCAACTGGAATTTTCTCCAGAACAACTTTAACTCTTGCCTTTTCCATGTAACCCCTTGTAAAAAGGGAGTCTTCATCCTCTTGGCAAACAGTGATGAAGTCTCCCCTCAGCCTCCTTTTCTCCAAGCTAAACAACCCCAGTTCCCTCAGCTTCTCCTCAGAACCCCTATTCTCCAGCCCCTTTCCCCTCTCTGAATGCAGTATGAACTCATCATTACTCTCTACAACTCCCTGAAAGGAGGTTGTGGAGAGGAGGGAGCTGGGCTCTTCTCCCAAGTGACAGGGGACAGGACAAGAGGGAATGGCCTCAAGATCCGCCAGGGGAGATTTAGGCTAGAGATTAGGAGGAAGTTTTTCATGGAAAGGGTCATTGGGCATTGGACTAGGCTGCCCAGGGAGGTGGTTGAGTCACCTTCCCTGGAGGTGTTTAAGGCACAGGTAGATGAGGTCTCTGAGAGACATGGTTTAGTGTTTGATAGGAATGGTTGGACTTGATGATCTGATGGGTCTCTTCCAACCTGGTTGTTCTGATTCTATGATAAACTGGTGAAGGGTAGATTTAGCCAAAACATAAGAATTTCTTCACTGCAAGAATAATGAGACACTGGAAGAGACTGCCCCATCCCTGGAGGGGTTCCAGGCCAGGCTGGATGGGGCTTAGAGCCCCTGATCCAGTGGGAGGTATACCTGCCCATAGCTGAGGGTGGCACTGGAAGGGGCTTTGAGGTCCCTTCCAACCCAAACTATTCCAAGAGGCCCAACCTGAGCCTCAGTGCTGAGTGTATGGAATACCTCAGCTCTTGCTGGCCACGCTGTTCCTAACACAAGCCACGATGCTCCTGACCTCCTCGGCCACTGCTGCCTCCCCAGGGCCCGCAGGAGCCGCTCTTCAAGGGGCGCTGAAGGCAGGACAAGACTAGACTAGACACAGCCCTCTACGCCCTCGGGTCGCACTGAGCGACCCCCGCGTCCGCTGTCCATTATGTACCCTCGGCCTGGCGCCCCCAGCCAATCCGGGCCGGGGGCGCGCGCCCCCCTCCCCCGCGCGGGCCAATGGGAGGCGGGGGCGCGAGGCGCGGGGCCAATCGGGAGGCGCAGGTGGCCTCGCTCCCTTGGGTGAGCGCCCCGCGCGCCTCGCGCCCCGAGGCACCCCCCCCCCTCCTCGACCCCCCCGCAAAAGGTCACTCGGCCCCAACCACTGCAGCCCCTTTGGTGGGGGGGGGGTGCGGACCGGAGGTGGCGCAGAGAGACGGTGCCAAGCAGGCGGAGGAGAGCGGACAGACTGGCAGCCTCGGGAAGGGAGATGGTTTAACCACGGTGGGTGGGGGGCGAGCGGTAGCGTGGGATGTGGGGGGAACAAGATGGCTCCGCTATCACCTCCACCTCCCCCCCCGCCGCCGAGGTGCTGGGGTCCGGACTGTACCATCCAGGGAGGGGTGGATGGGGATGGGGGCAGCCCCTTCTCCCTCTGCCCGGGGCGGGTGGGGGATCCCGGCTGGGGCGGGGATGGGGGGGAGCGGACTGTACCTCTCCCGCGGGGGGTGGGGGAGAAGGGGAATACCCGCCCCAGCGAACGGTTCGTCCCGTCCGCAGCGCTAAAGGCGCCGCCGGCCGCGGGCGCCATCTTGGGTGCGACTAAAACAACAAACGCGAAACCCCCGGCGCGGCCCCGCGGCGGCCCCGCACCCCGCTGCCCTCCCGGGCCGTCCCATCGCGTTACCTGCGGGGGTCCCGTGCGGGTGCCGCGCCCCGGCCGCCGGCGCCGGCGCTGCTGCGGCCCCGAACGTCCCACCTGTCCTCACCTCACAATGGTAGCTGCAGCGCGGGGGGGGGGGGGGGGGGGGGGAAGAGAGGGGGGGCGGTGGCCGCCCGCGCCTCATTAGCATAATCTGCCTGGCAACCGGACGCGGCGCCGGCGTCGATTGGCTGAGGCGCCGCCGCGCGCCGAGACGGGGCGCGAGGGTCCTCGAGAAAAACACAGCGAGGAGGGAAGGGAAGGGGAGAGAAAGGGGGGACCCCGATCTGCGGGGGATGAGGATGGGGACAGACCCGTACCCGGGTCTTTACTCCGGCCCTCATCGCGGCCAATGACGGCGCCGCTCTCCTCCGCGCCCCTCGCGGCCAATCAGCGCGCGGCTGTCGCGGCGCCCCCTGCAGGCAGGGCGGGAGAGGGGGCAGGGCCCTTGGGGTAGGGCTATCCGGGAATCGTGGGGTGGTTTGGTGTGTAAGGACCTCACACCCATCCAGACCTACCCACTGCCATGCGCAGGGACACCTCCCACTGGATCAGGGGCTTCTGGAGCCCCTTTCAGCATGTGAAGCTGCTCTAAGGTCTCCTCAGAGTCTTCTCCAGGCTGAAGAACCCCAGTTCTCTCAGTCTGTCCTCGCATGGGATGTGCTCCACCCTCAGATCATCTCCATGGGCTTCTCTGGAGTTGCGTTCCAACAGTTCCATGTCCTTATGTTGGGAATTCCTGCGCAAACCTCATGAGGTTCAACACAGTGAAGGGCAAGGTCCTACATGTGGATCGGGGCAATCCCTGATATCAATACACAACAGGGAATGACGTGATTAAAAGCTGCCCTGTGGAAAAGAATTTGGAGATGCTGAGGGATTAGAAGCTCAACATGAGCCAGCAATGTGGGCTCATAGCCCAGAAGCCAACCGTGTCCTGGGCTGCATCCAAAGAAATGTGGCCAGCAGGTCAACGGAGGTGATTTTGCCCCTTTGCTCCTCTCTTGTGAGACCTCATCTGGAGTGTCGTGTCCAGTTCTGGACACGTCAACATAAGAAGGAGATGGAGCTGTTGGAATGGGTCCGGAGGAGGCTACAAAGGTGATACAAGGGCTGGAGCACCTTCTGTATGAGGACAGCTTGTGCTTTGTAACTTCACCTTAAATTGTTTGTCAAGAAAGAAAAAAACTGAAACGAGCAGAATTAGTTCCCCAGTTACCAGAATCGCAGGGGCTTTTCTCCTCCAAGATGCTGCTTGACTCCTCCGAATTGTGAAAGTTATGCAGTCAATTTATTCCTCTAGCCTACAAAACCAATTTACATTGCAATATACCATCCTAAAATGTGATTAACCAATAGCACAAGGAAATACTTAAGATCCAGCAAAACTGCTTTATTTCCCTTAAGCCTTAACAGTTCTATATATTACTTCTAAAAAAAAACTGTTGTGCTGTCAGCGTTGTATTTTTATTTGGGATTCCCTAGAGTCTCCCTAACCTTTTGAAGATGTACTGACATTGCGCTGTGGTATCATATAAATGTGTAGTTCTGTACCTGGGCGCCAAATAGCGCTTGCCTTTGGGGCTGCTGTTCCTTCCATGCTCTGAAAGTGATTCCACAGGGTGGTTTTCTTCCCCTCCTCTCAGCTTGGACAGACCATTGCGAGTGGCCAGTGGATGTAACAAGCTGCCAGATGCAGAAGCAGCCTGCTGGTCTGATTCATCATCTGCAGTATCTGGAGGCTGATGTAATGCCCATTGTATTTCCCACATTTGATGTGTTGTTTCTGGTGCTCCAGCTCAGCCTTTGTTCTCCCAATAGCTTCGTGCAGTCAGAGAGAGAGAGAAGCCTTCACATTAGGTTAATTTGTTTATTCCTAATCATCATAGCTGGTCCACATGAGCCACATGAAGTAATTTCCCCTTTTTGCCTGTATGACCTGGCCCGGTGCCGTAACCCTTCTCTGAATCTGCTCTTCCCCTCACCACTTGGCTTATTAGATCCATATCTACATCTCTGCCTTGTCTCCTTTCTGCACTGCAGTTTCAGTGCAGCCTCGAATGCTGGTGTCCTGTCTTCCCTGTTTTGTCTCTTCCCGGCAGCCACTACCCAGCTCACTTTTCCAGGCTGCAGCACCCTCTGACACATGGAATTGTGCATACTGACATCCTCCTGGCAAGGCCCATTTCCTCCATCATGTCAGGTTCCAGCTGGAAAAAGTGCACTGCAACCCCCCATTTACTTGCAATTAGCTCTGTGACCTAAGTTAAGGACATAGAATCATAGAATCATAGAATCACCAGGTTGGAAGAGACCCACCAGATCATTGAGTCCAACCATTCCTATCAAATACTAAACCATGTCCCTCAGCACCTCGTTTACCTGTCCCTTAAACACCTCCAGGGAAGGTGACTCAGTCCCTTCCCTGGGCAGCCTGTTCCAATGCCCAATGACCCTTTTTGTGAAAAACTTCCTCCTGATGTGCTGCCTAAACCTCCCTTGGTGGAGCTTGAGGCCATTCCCTCTCGTCCTGTCCCCTGACACTCGGGAGATGAGCCCAGCCCCCTCCTTTCCACAACCTCCTTTCAGGTAGTTGGAGAGAGCAATGAGGTCTCCTTTCATGAACCTCTTCTTCCATTCCCTTTCCGTCAGAAAGCCACTGTTACAAGCCTTTTCCTTAAACACACATTTCCTGCGCCTGTACCCCAGTCTCCTGAAGCTGCTCACCAGTCCTGTCGTTCAAGCCTCCTAGAAACCTCTCTTGTTCTTCTGTCCATACTTCTTCATTTCTGGATTTGCTGGGTTATTTGATCTTTCCTCATGGCAAGTTCCCATTGTGATTAAACCATGACAAAGAAAAATGCTCAAGTGCTGTAAACTCATTTGAGTTATAGAAGCAGACGGTGTCTCACCGGCCCTGTCGACCTCCCAGCCTACATCTGTGCATGATAAGTAGGTGCTTGTGCCTCGATTTCCAGATTAAACTCTGCATGGAATTGGGCTGCAGGTTGTGGTACCCGCCTGCCTTCCCTTGTGCGAGGCAGCGGCTGTGATTTAGAACACCAATCTAGAAGATGGAAAAACTTCAGCGCTCTCCATGTTTCTGTTCAAATCTGCTAAATTATAATGCAACTCAAATGTAATTGCTTTACGTCCTGCACAGAGAATACAAAACATGAAGGGAGCGATAGACGTTTACTGGTTTAGAGCAAGCCAGAATAAATGTAATTAAGATGGCATCATGTAAAACATACAAATGCCACAAAGTTATCCTCTTATGGGTCTCGGGGTCATTTCTCCCCTCAAAAAAAAAAGTTTAACTTGTGTTTTTAAGCAAGCTGAATTAATCCCTTTCAACTGCAAAATGAGGTTTGACTATAGGAAATCTTGGTGCTTGTGTGTTTTAATAGGATCTACCTCATCATCTCAACATTTTAAAAATAATTCTACTTGAAACTAAATGAAAAACATAACATTAGGGAAAGCCTTTTATGACATACGTTTGCTATTGGCTGCCGTCTTGCTGTACTCACCCTAATGGCCTTTATCCCCTAATAATTAGTAAAAAAAATCAGGCAATAGGTAGAGCAACAGATGAGGAAACAATTGACATAGTCCTGAAATGCTGGAACTGAAATGCTCCCTGCTCCTAACACCAAACGCTCATTACTGAGCGTTTGGTGTTAGGAGCAGGGAGCATTTCAGTTCACTGTGCAAACCCATTTAGCAAAGCCACGCGGGGAGGGGAAAAATGAGTTCTGGCTGCAGAAATGCCTGCAGGGGAAGCGCTTTGCCACTTACACGCCATCTCCCCAGCTCCAACGTTCAAGCCTCCTGCTGCTGCTGCCGCCGCTTCTGATGGTGTTTGGAGATCCCAGGGTTTAGGGGAAGGCAGAAACCAACCGAGGGAGTTCTGTGCTTCACAAGGTTGATGCAAATAGCCTTTTACAGGCGTTTCTTGGGAAAAGAGAGACCTTGAGACCTTGACAGAGCTGGTTCTAAGCAAGGTGGGTGGGTGGCAGTGGTGCCAGCAGGTGCCCCCAGCTCACGAGCACGGCAAGTATCGAAGCATGGATGCAGCAGAGTTGTTCTTTGTATTGCAGGACTTCTTAACTATTGGAGCACTTCCCAGAAACCTGCACGGGGCAGATGTAGCTCAGCTTCAAATCCAGGTCAGCTCCTTCTTCATCTGGGATCGCTGTTTGTTTAGTAGACATGATTCTTCTCAGGGAAGGGTTCGGCTGTGATTATCCTTGCAAGACGCAGTGGAGAGCACCCACTGAGCTGGCTCTCCTTCCACTCGGGCTCAGGTGTCGTCTTCATCCAGTTCTGGTTAGACTGAAGCGTTGGCATTAGCAGAATATCATTTGTGCATCAACTGCAAAGCAAACACAGAGGCTGTTTGGGTTTCCTCTCCATTAAGCAAGCTGCAATGACTCAGAAACCATTAGAAACATAGACTCATTTGGTTGGAAAAGACCTTTGAGGTAATAGAGTCCAACTGTACCTGTCCATTACTAAACCCTATATCTGAGCACCTTATCTATCTGTCTTTTAAACACCTCCAGGGATGGTGACTCAACAACTTCCCTGCATTGTGTTCCAGTGCCTGAGAACCCTTTCGGTGATGAAATTTTTCCCGATGTCTAATCTGAAGCTCCTTTGGTGCAACTTCAGGCTGTTTCCCCTCATTCTATCATTTACAATGCTTTTTGTTACTCATGCACTTCCTAGAAAGCTGAATAAATGCTGAATATTCTGTTAAAATGAATCCTGCATCTAGGCATTATAATGAAGGCTTTAAAAAATCAACATAAAGCTTTGCAGGATTTAAAGGAGTTTTAAGTCTTCTAGAAAATTTCCCTGTCTCCTGCCCTGGGAAAGGACTTGTTATGCACAGCCTTTGATAGCTGTTTCCAGAAAAGTGATGAGATGATGATGGAGTTGGTCTTACCCAGGATAAAAGGGATCTTCAGAGAGATTCCTCCTGCCTCTGGATACCCTTGGTAGATAAAGAAGAGAGGCAACATGGAAAAAATTAGTGATAGCTCACGGTGGATGTTTACACAGCAGCCACATTTCTAAAAAAGCAACATATTTTATAATCTTATTTTGTGTATGTGCCAACCATAGACTCTGTTTATCTGGGATTTTTATAGTACAAAACCCCTAAATCCCCTAGCTGGGAGTATTCAGCCTTATATTTCAATATGGATGAAGGTATTTATCTGTCAGGTGGTCAGTTTTACTCCTTCCCCAGAATCAGACTTTAAGAAATCTGCCGTTCTCGTGGATGTAGGAGGTGACAGGGGAGTTCCAGGCCACTTAGCCCTCTCAGCGCAGACACCTCAGTACGTAACCTGAGCAGCCTTTCCCTTAAGAGAAACTAAGATCTTTGTTCTTGAAGCCTTGAATAAGAGACTAAATTTAAACATCACTAGAAACAAGGTTGGGGTTTTTTTTCCAAGGCCCTTTCCTACTTATTTGTTCTTGTGCCAACATTTTTATGCAGTTTAACCGGGAATTTTTTTCTTTCCCCAGTGTTTACTCTCCTGATGTATTTATAGACAGCAGTCATATCCTCTCCCAAAGTTTATTTTGTTAGACTAAGCAAGCTACATTTCTCTCATCTCCTCCTGTACAACACATTCCTCATCCCCCCATCTGTCTCACTGGCTGCTGCGCTGGTGTGGGGCAACAACGCTTTTAACAAGATGCTTTCATCTTGCATTTTCCTCAACAGCTTTAGAAACATTTGATGATTTCTAAGAGTAAAAAATCTCCCTCTAGGATGTCTGTAGCTTTTACGCAAAAGTTTGGATCTTCAGGCTTGTGGAAATAACTCACCAGGTACAGGGAGGTGGTTGATTCACCTTCCCTGGAGGTGTTTAAGGGACGGGTGGATGAGGTCTTGAGGGACTTGGTTTAGTGTTAGATAGGAATGGTTGGACTAGAAGATTCGATGGGTCCCTTCCGACCTGGTTGTTCTATGATTCTATAATTCTATGATTCTACAGCCTCATCCTTCAGCACCTGAGCAGGATGAGTGACGCTTATCTGAAGATAAGTCTTATTCAAAGATCCCGACCAACAGGCAAGTTCTAGGGTGTGAGACAGTTCTGAAATTCAGACAGGAATTCAATCTGCAGGTTGGGATGCAGGCTGGTGAGGGCAATTTGGATTAGACAAAACCCACTAGTCTTTTACCAAGCCCGAACAGTGAGACAAGTTCAAGATGAAGCTGGAAAGTGAGATCAGAAATCCATAGCCAGGTACAAATGTCCCTAAGCTGAAGGCTCACACTTGCCTAGGGCCACTCAGACAGGGAATGAGGTCCCAGACCTCAGCTGGAAAAGCGCTCCTGGCCCCATAGGTGGAGACTATAGACAAAGCTCTCAGATCAGTTGATTTACAAGTGCGCTTGGGTCCCTGACAAGATGCTCCTTGCTTGCAGCTTGGTCCCTGCAGCAGCCTTGCTTTTAAGCAAAATAGGTTGGCGGTTTCCCCTGCAGTTTTGCTTTAGAGTTTGTCTTAAACATAGCGTTTCTGGTCTTATCCTATTTATTAAAATGTTGTTCAAAAATAAACAGCTTACAATTTTTGAGGTTTTTTTTTTCCTGAGGTTTGAGTCTTAACTGATGATATTTTCTTCCATTTTCTATCAACAACTGAGAAGTTAGACTGCTGAAAAGAAAAGCACTGCTGAAACTTTCCCATGGGTTCTGGGGATTTGTGGTGAAGCAGAAGTGAAACAACCTGTGCAGCATCAGCGGGGTGGGGGGGGGTCGCTCTCAGCACCTCTGGCCTCTGAGCCTGCGGTGTCCAGTTGGAGTACCAGACCCTGCCGCAACAGCCGGCTCCTGCAGCGCTGGGGGCTGCGCTGATTCCCATGTCACTTTGGATTGCATTCAAAACCTTTTTGCAGAGCAGTTCTTTGCATTGGGTTGTGTCCTTGGAGAGGGTGGTTGTCTCTGCAGAAGAGATGTGTTTGCTTTAGTGACTGATGAGTTTAAAGGAGATACTTCGAAACTAAACTGAGCTTGGGAGGTAAGCGTATTCCACCCATACCATAGACCCGGACACCTTTGAGAACAACTGTCTTTGGAGCGCAGTGGGTATCAAATGGAGTAAATGCATAACAAGTGCCAGGATTTGTCAGTGTGTTCGGTGCTGACTTCTCTCTACAGCAGACAAAAAGAAAACAATATCATCCGAGACAGCCATTAAGATTGAAGCCGCAGCCTCTGCCCCAGTGCAGATGGCTATGAGTGAAAAACTCCTGCTGTCAGCCAAGCAGGAAAAAAAAAAGAGAATTTGCTGCTCGAAGGAAACGCATAGAGCTGCCCAGAGCAGGGAATTCTGGCAGGTCTTCTACTGCACTTCAGACAGATGACACCGGAGGAGGGATGCATGCACTGTAGGCTACAAAGAAATAACACAGCAATCCTCTTCCCCAAATCCTTCCTTGAACAGAACACAACCCAATTATTTTGAGCTGCTCTCAATTTGGGTTTTTTTCTTTTCTTTTTCCTTGCAGGAAACAATCCTCATTGCCAAAGCCCATGTGATGCTCCTCAGGTGCACCCAAATGTTTCTGTATTCCAGGTGTGCCCAGGCACCTGGCCAGCCTGAGCTGAAACGGAGGCGTTCTCTTCAAAGCAGTGGATTTACATGGTAAGGGGAGAGCATTCTTTCAAATGCACTTATGACAGTACTTAGGGATTCTCTGTTATTACAGAATTGTTCAGCTGTTGCTTTGAACTCTTGTAACCTCAGCCTGCATACAGTGGAAAAATTCAGGATTTGCTCGCCCGAGCGTGAGGCTGCGGCTCACAGTATTTCCCGCAGTTCCAGCTGAGAGCACTTGTGTGACCTGTGTTGGGCTTCCTCTGCCTTAATTTTGCAGGGACCCTTCTGCAGCTTTGTTTCAAGAGCTCTGCTGTTAGAGTAGAACTCATATTTCTCAATTATCTAAAATCCATTTGTTCAGGAAGATAGCAGGAGCTGAGGTAGGATTTGGGCTGTAAGTTTTATCAGTGGATCCTAGAATTGGACTCCTGGTTCTCAAAATGCTCTGAAATTTGCCACTTAGTGAATTTGCCTGAACAATAGAGGACCACATTAACATCAAGGGCATTTCTTCAAGCAAATTTGGAGTCATTTTGATCAAGAGAGTTGCTAGCTGCAGGCTCATCCATTCAGAACCAAATTTTTATACTGAAATACCTTTTTTTGCCACCATGGTAAGATTGTCTTGAAAGTTGCTATTTTAGTGGATGAGGTATTTAGGAATGCAAAAGACAGGAATACACCTAAAATGACTCTTATTTTGTACTTCTCAGACTGGTCTGATGAAGCTGAATTCATCTCCCTGGTAAGTTCTCTTTCATCCAAGGATACCCTGATAAGTTGAATGAGCCACTTCACATCCTTGTGGCCCTCCTCAAATGCAGGAAATTGTAATGAAATCTCTCCTTCTGTGTTAATCTTCATAATGAATTCCAGAGCCTGCCTCCCTTCTCTGCCCTCTCCTCGCTAATTCCCTGCAGAACTTCTAGGAAACGTGCTGGCAATGCCCATTTTCATTTTTTTCCTTCCCAAGATTGGCCCTTATCTGGTTTAATTTTGACCCATTCACTGTCTCTTATAGTGGTTGCAGAAACAGTAGAAGAAAACATTTTACAAAATACCATTGTTTTAATACAGAGCAACTGCAACACAGCCAAACTATGTTAAAAGTGTAATTAAGACTAAAAGACAATTGAGTATTCCTGTAACACCTGCTGGGGGCTTATCTCCTTTCACAGTCTTTCACCGGGTTTTCTCTAACAGCTGACATGTTGGTTGGTAACATAAATACGAAATAAAAAATGCATGAGAGAGTCCTCTACCGTGCAGAACACAGGCTGCTTCCACCATGAAGCACTCAATAGTGAATCACGCAATTGTTGAAAAGCTATTGGCAAGCATTTGACTCGAAGGCGGAAAAAAACCCTAACATGTGTGGGGGTTTTTCTTCCCTTGCTTTGAAAAAAATGTTTTCACAATGCAAAGACCTTTCATGAAGAGAAAACCTTACGCAGCCGTAGACTTGTTTGATTCCTATTTTTCATTGCTGTCCTTCTTGGATGCTCTTTGGTGAATTATTTCCTGCCCCGTGCCAGATGCTGTTTTCATTCACAATGAAGTCACAGTCCTTTGTGAGTGATATCACAGTCTTATACCAGAGCCCTTATTGTGGCTTCTCAAATTTAACCTACTGAAATACACGCTTTGTTGGTTGTTTGGGGACTTTGAGATCTAGGGGTTGATTGAAGTCAGACTGCAACAAAAAGGAGAGAACAGAGCCCAGAGAACTTGGACAGTACACAATTTGCAGACAAACATGGAAACAATAGAAGGGCAAAGTTAGAATATTTGATATATTCTGTCTCCTCTTGTACAGATAAAGGGAAAACTTGAAATGAGACTTGAGTCATTTGTTGGTTTTCAGGTTGTGAAGTGGTATAGATATTTAATTAGAATCATAGAATCCTAGAATCACCAGGTTGGAAGAGACCCACCGGATCATTGAGTCCAACCATTCCTATCAAACACTAAACCATGTCCCTCAGAACCTCATCTACCCACCCCTTAAACACCTCCAGGGAAGGGGACTCAACCACCTCCCTGGGCAGCCTGTTCCAATGCCCAATGACCCTTTCTGTGAAAAACTTCCTCCTGATGTCCAGTCTAAATCTCCCCTGGTGGAGCTTGAGGCTATTCCCTCTTGTCCTGTCCCTTGTCCCTTGGGAGAAGAGCCCAGCTCCCTCCTCTCCACAACCTCCTTTCAGGTAGTTGTAGAGAGCAATGAGGTCTCCCCTCAGCCTTCTCCAGGCTAAACACCCCCAGCTCTCTCTGCCATTCCTATTGTTCTCCAGCCCCTTCACCAGCTTCGTTGCTCTTCTCTGGACTTGCTCCAGAGCCTCAACATCCTTCTTGTGCTGAGGGGCCCAGGACTGAACACAGGATTTGAGAAGCGGTCTCCCCAGTGCTGAGTCCAGAGGGAGAATAACCTCCCTGGCCCTGCTGGTCACACCATTTCTGGTCCAAGCCAAGATGCCATTGGCCTTCTTGGCCACCTGGGCCACTGCTGGCTCATGTTAAGTCGCTGTCAACCAACACCCCCAGGTCCTTCTCCTCCAGGCAGCTTTCTAGACAGACCTCTCCTAGTCTGTAGTAATTGCTGACCTTGCTAAGGGATCTACCCCATGCCTGCACTGAGATGCTGTAGTTGATGCTGGGGGGACCTGGGTTGGGACCTGCTCCTGTTTCACACCGCACTGCGCGTGCCCCAGCTCTGTGGCCACACAGTAAAGCAAATACATCCAAATATGAATAATTTCTAGTTCTTCAATTAGGTCACAGGGTTAGGTCCCTCTAAATGAAGGCTAGAAACCACGCAGTTCCGTTTTCAACATGCGTCCTGGGGGTTTCACACCATTATGACACAGCTCCATCCTCTGCAAGTATCCGGCTTATCAAAACTGTTTGTGCCAGTGTCCATGGGCACAGAAATGAGTTCTTGTGAAGGGTTACGTAAAGGTATATTTTCCAGAAGACGGAACAAATACAAGGAATCCAGTTGAGTTACTCAAGGCCTGATCATGCAAGGAGTGGAGCACTCTGAATTCGTGAGGCAGCAGGGCTCTGTGTGCACATGTACCTGTATGTGTTTCAGCATAAACTGAACATATGGTCATAATTATATGTGCTTATTTTTATTCCCTTTATAAGTAAACTGGTAATTATGAAAAAGAAAGTGAGATAGAAAATGTTCCTTTTGAAACTGGCGTGTAAGTGTGGGTTTAACATCTTTGCTTAGTTGACACTTTTCTGGATAGCTTTTTTAGCCTTTCTAGCCACCGAAGGAGCTGGCAAAAGGGCCTGTCATCCAGCTATATTTTCAGGAAATATGGAAAAGGGAGATATTTATAATACCTGATAGAATATTGATATTCCTAAATGTGCTGATATATGAGATTTTAGAAAATGTGGTCAGATTTTGTCCTCACTGTAGTCCACTGAGACTGCAGCAGGTAATATGTTGAGGAAAAATTTGGCCAAAAGCAGTTTTGAGGGAAGCTATTAAAATGCAGATTAATGAAGATGTCTGGCTGACCAGAAGAATCTGTATTCATGTGGCGAACGTTTCATTACTTCTACTGCAATGCTTTCTGAAGTATATTTTTGTATCATCATTTCCCATTTTAAATTCAGCTCATAAGTCCCAAAAGGGAATTAACTACCATCCATTTGCATTTTAAAGGGAAAACGCAAACCTCAATAGAGTGCTCTACTTAAAACTCCTTTTATATAACTTAGCCAATGAGCTGCATCTCAGTGGAGACCTTAGGGAGTCAACCCAACGACAGAGACTGAGACAAGGCAGGAAGATCTGGACCTGGTAGAAGCCTTGTCGTTTGCTTCCTAAAATGCAGAATACTCTGGTATCCTGCAAACTGGTGCTTTCATTATTGTGGGGCAAAGTGCCCTTATTGTTGGTGAGGGAAAATGGACCTTCAACCTTTGGCAACTCGCACGGCTAGAGCTCCTCTCTCTTCTTGTGTGTATGAGAATATCATAGTGAGAAGAAGTTGTAAAATAAAAAGAACAAGTTTTTCTTCAGCCCTTTGCAAGACATGGGAGTTAGAGGAGAAGTGATATGGGTTATAACAGAGATATGTCCGAGGCTGACTCATCTTCTGAGAAGATGTGATTCAGGACAGGAGCTGAGGGGGCCGTTCTCCCCCTCAGGCCATGGGTTTTCAGTGGAAGTCGTAGGCGGTTCACTCCTTCCCTTAGAGACATTGGGATTCATCTCCTACTCAGATGGCCCAGTTCCTTCCAGCTGTGCCAGCCCATATGCCTTTATTCAACTGAAACAGACTTCAAGTACACATATTTCTTCATAACTTATCTCCAAGAGAACTATAATCTAGCTTCTTGCTGCCTTAGGAGTTGAAAGCTGGGGAAGCACTATTACTGCTCTTTTTGTGTGGCCTCCAAAGAACTGAACCTTTCAGAGGTTATAAATACCCCAGTGCAGAATGCGAAGCCTTTCCTCATTGAGTTTATAAACAAGGAGCACTGGAGAGCATTGTCTGTATTGGGGGGGGGCATTCAATGAAGTGGTGGAGCAAGGTCTGCAAACACAAATTCCTGTAGGTGGTCGTTCCAAAACCCTGCAGATATCCCCTAACTCTTGAGTTGAAGGACAGGCTGCTGATCAGCACAGGACCCTTCTACTCACCAAGCGTGGGCTGGTAACAAGCACCCTGGGGCAAAGCCACAGGCTCCTGCGCGGCCCCATGTGCAGCTCCCTCGTCTCAGGGTGTGCATGTCAAGAAACTAAAATACATATTGCTGTGTTGACATAAGAATGATTGAGTGGTCAGGAGCCATGAGGCTTCTAATGATAATTGTAACAGGAAATGTACTTTAATATTTGTTTAAACAGAACAGCAGCCGTCTGTGCTGAAATCCAATTAAAGCGAGTAAGGAGGGGATTTTTAGTGGAGTTCTTTTCCTTTTAAGCACACCAGAAGATTAAGTACTTAAGAGTATTGTGCAGCTGATGGAAAACAACAGTTCCCAGTAACAGAGCTTTGTGGTATCAGACGTGATGCGTCACCTAGACATTTAAAAATTCCTCATTGTCTGCTCCTGTGTCATAAGTTACTTCTCAACACACCCTCTTGCTTGTAAACTTGAGTAACTGCACAAACAGGCGATGGGGAGGAAATAAAAGACGGCTTCCCTGTGCCATAGAAGAGCTTGTCAGCACAGGTTATTCCATGCTGCCTGATGTAACAGGCGCTGAATCAGACCTGATTGCAGAGGGAGGGGTAGTTTTTTTGCTGTTGAATTGCACTTATCTTCAAAGCCACTGGAAATGATTCTACCTTTATTCAGCAGGACAAGTCCTGAGGTTTTTATATTTGATGTTGTTCATCACCGTGCCGCTTGTTAAGATGATTTGGCTTTTAATCCACCGATGAATACTGAATAAAAAATTCAGTCATGAGTCAGATCTCTTCCTTTGCTTGCCAGTCGTACAAGCCATTTGTATTTTCAATTTCAGGTTTCTTTAACAGTGCAGGGTGAAAATAAATTATGAGTGGAAAGAAGTTAAAATTGTTTCTCTCGAGCAACGCTCCTGCATTGATGCTGAAGGCCTCCATTATGTATGATATCATTAATCACTCTACTGTAATATTTGACACACGCCTTTGTGGGACAAGTTCAGATCTAATGTAAAAGCTGCAATAATACTGACTTACGTGGGACTACAGCTAATTATAACATATTTGAATTTTCATCTTTCATGAAAGACCTCTATAAAATGCACAACCTTTCACACTGTCGAGATGAGACTGTCTGAGCGAGGCAAGCGGATGAGGGGAGAGGAGAGAAACATTGTCCAAGGACAACAGGAGAAATCTCAGCCAATATCTGTGGAAAACATGCTCAGTTGCTGCTGGTGGATTTTTTTACTTGTGTTTTTTTCCTCTTTAGGCTCCCATATGGCCTCTTCACCACAAACTGCACTGCTCAGCTTAGAGAAGGTGGAATGGTTTGGTTGCCTTGGTATATGAAGAACTGATTCTGCGATCTTCAGAGACTAGCGGACACTTCCATCTTCATAGTGGGACTAGAAAAGAGAAAGATGACAGTGCACCTTCAGCTCATGATAGAAGATATCATGATAGGAGAGGGTGAGAATGTACTAAATATTTTCTGCAGTTCCTCCCTCCTCCCAGAGTCTTCACTCTACTTCCAGACCCCCTGGCTTTTCAGTTCTGCATGTCAGGTTAAACAGTTGCTACCATTCTCTGAAAAAGCATCAGGAATTATTCTGCCTTGAGCTCCTGCCAGTCCCCAAAGCCTCAGACCCTTCTGGAGAGAAAAAAATGAGTAGCATAAATACCCAAAACATGATGATTAGCTAAAAAAGGTGGTTAAGTGCTCTTCCATTTTTGCATTTGGGATCCTAAATCTGAACATTAGGAGGAAGTTTTTCACACAAAGGGTCATTGGGCATTGGACTAGGCTGCCCAGGGAGGTGGTTGAGTCACCTTCCCTGGAGGTGTTTAAGGCACGGGTGGATGAGGTCTTGAGGGACTTGGTTTAGTGTTTGATAGGAATGGTTGGACTAGAAGATCCGATGGGTCCCTTCCAACCTGGTTGTTCTATGATTCTATGATTACTCTCTTAAATTATATTTTAGAGGTAATTTCCTTTCCTGGACAGTGAATCCTACAGAAGTGCAAACCTATTCCAAAAAGGATTGCTTGTATCTTTCAGACACTGCATTTGTCTTGGATGGTCTTCCACTTCAGAACAAATTGTCCAGTTAAGTTCACCGTGATCATTGCTTTTGCCATCCATTGAGAAAATGAGAGGAGATCATAGAGCATTTTCCAGATGCTGAGATTCATTGGCAGAGCACTGCAGGAGCAGCACCTTCCTTTAGCAGCCACGCTCTTCTGCTAACCTTAAGCATCCTCGATGGATGCATTTATCACTTCCCAATGCATCGCCACCTGTTCTTTGCTGATGTGCTTCAGCAGAGCAGTAATATCTCCAAACCTAAAAGAAGTGGTGGTTTTGAAGTTTGAAGTTATGGTTAAATACGTGTTAAGCGTGTGATAGGTTCCTTATCCATCTGTTATATGCTGTAGGCCAGGATCATGCTGGTTGGGGTTAATGCAGCACAAACTGCTATTTAAATCTCCCCCAAAATATCTCAATACCTGCACGGAAGCCAGTTTAGTGGCATTGTTTCAGGCACAGAACAAAGCAGTAGGAAATAGAAGAGTTAAGGATTCCTGGGTACAATAAAAGGCCCACTTTTCCTCCCTTCCCTGCCAAGCCCTTTTAAAGATGTCTTTGAGCAGAAACAGAAAGGCTTGTTGTCCACCACGATTCACTGTGTCACTTCCTTTTCAGATCCTTGCACTGTTTTTCCTCGCTCCTGCAATTATTCCTTTTATCCCTGTTTTTAAGGTACGACTCCATTTGCCGTACATCTGGTCTTATTTATTCTCCATCCTTTCACTTTTATCAGCTTCACTGTGTTCCCTTAGAAACCACCTTTCCTTTTTTAAACTCCTCTCTGCCTCGCATTGTCTCCCAAGGCCTCGAAGGTCTCTGCTCTTTGTCTTCCGCTGTGTATATCTTGTATTTCAACCACAGTGTTTCTTCAGCAGTTTTCTACATCTCATCACTGCTGTCCTTTCTACGCCTCCTCTACTTCATGTTGCCCTTTAATTACACGTGAAAAACTGAGTCGCAAAACTGCAGGAACTCTGGATTTGCTCAAAGAAATACAGCAGCCTAACAGAGATGTCCAGTTCCACTTTCTGATGTTATTTATGTTATTGGAGATGGTAGATATCATTTTAGTTCACTAGTAAGTCTTGCATTGCTTTGTTAACAGAAACGGTGTGACCAGCAGGGCCAGGGAGGTTATTCTCCCTCTGGACTCAGCACTGGGGAGACCGCTCCTCGAATCTTGTGTTCAGTTGTGGGCCCCTCAGCACAAGAAGGATGTTGAGGCTCTGGAGCAAGTCCAGAGAAGAGCAACGAAGCTGGTGAAGGGGCTGGAGAACAAGAGGAACGGCTGAGAGAGCTGGGGGTATTCAGCCTGGAGAAGAGGAGGCTGAGGGGAGACCTCATTGCTCTCTCCAATCACCTGAAAGGAGGTTGTGGAGAGGAGGGAGCTGGTCTCTTCTCCCAAGTGACAGTGGACAGGACAAGAGGGAATGGCCTCAAGCTCCATCAGGGGAGATTTAGGCTGGACATTAGGAGGAAGTTTTTCACAAAAAGGGTCATTGGGCACTGGCAGAGGCTGCCCAGGGAGGTGGCTGATTCACTTTCTCTGGAGGTGTTTAAGGGACGGGTGGACAAGGTCCTGAGAGACATGGTTTAGTGTTTGATAGAAATGGTTGGACTCAATGATCCGATGGGTCTCTTCCAACCTGGTGATTCTATGATTCTATGAAAAGATGTCCTGTCCTGAGTGTAGTATGGCTCATGATGTGTTGTGACAGTTAACTGTGCGTCATTCAGGCAAGTTGGGCTTTGTAGTTTTCAAGAAGCAACGTTTAGTATTTCTTACATTACTTAACTGTGCTGGAATGAGTTCTCCTTACTCAAGGCCACCAAGTGCTGTAGTAATTTTCTAAGTGAAGTTTGCATTTTACTTCCTAAAACCAAGGCTCTACCTCTGCAACCTTGCACCTATCTCCACATAGGGTTAGTATAAATCATATGACCTGCTGTTTAGATCCTCAGCCAAGTTTTTTTTAATTAAGACCTGCATAAAGTTACCATTAACAGGCTAGATCAATTTTGTACTTTAAATTGTGGAGTTTTAAGAGAATGGTGGGAATACTTAAAGATTTCCTCACTTCGGTGAACTTGTTCGCAGGTACTTGGGGGATCTCAGCACATCACATTCACCTTCCCTGGAGGTGTTTCACCTTCCTTAAACCTTTCATTTAAGGGATGGGTGGACAAGGTCCTGAGGGACATGGTTTAGTGTTTGATAGGAATGGTTGGACTCGATGATCTGGTGGGTCTCTTCCAACCTGGTGATTCTGTGATTCTAGGATCAGTTTGCCAGAGCTGCTGCTCCCAGTAAATTTATCTCTCACCACCTTCTCTTCACCTTTATCAAGAGTTTAACCTCTTGCTTTCTCAGGTCACATTTTTGTAATCACAAATGCACTCTCTCTGTTTACGCAGGTGTGGGCTTGCAAGTGATAATGGCTAGAGATGTTCCCTTGAAACATTTCTTACAGAATAAAAAGCAGCAGCCAAAGGTAAGGATGAGATTTTCAGTGCTTTGTTAGCACAGATGTTCTGGGAAAAGGGCACTAAAAGCCCTGGAACCATCTAAGATGAAATTCTTAGAAGGAAATGAAAGCTGCCACCCACCTAACAGGGTTAACAATGGGAAAGGTGTTCTAGGGAATGCGGCAGCCTTGCAGCATTCACTCAAAGTGGTTCTGTTGTCACAGGCAACAGCTAATACCAGTTCTCATCTGGAATATATCGACACGGTAAATTAACCATGGTCATTATGAGTGTCAGCATACCTGCTGTAGCATAACCGGCCATTCCTGTGTCGATTAGTACTGATCTGAAAGCCGCCACCTCCAAAGCCTTTCCCTGCTGAAAGCGTTTGGTTATTTCCAACTGCCAGAATCACATTTGCAGTTTGCTGGAGCCACTTCTCAGTCTCCCTTCCTCCCACCACCCAGCAGCCACATGAACTCAGCTGCATCAGAACTCTTGATGAGCAGCAAGGAAAGAACAAGATCTGGTGGCTCAGAACTGTTTTCTCAGGGTTTTTCTTCCTGGGGAATACTGATCTCTACATGGAGGGGAATCTGTTATTCTTCAAATTTCCATTTGTTGCTTGATTTTTAGGTAGAGAACTGAGCACTGTTGGTCTTGCTTGTGCAGCAGAACACCCTGCGTTGCAGCCTCATGGCAGGCCTGCAGCTTTCCTGCTGGTGGATCTGCAGTGTAGTATGAGGAGAAGGCTGTGTCACTGGAGGGGAGGCTGCAGCTGAGGTTGTACCTTGTGCTTATCCGTGAGACAGCACCGAATGTCACCAGACTGAAACTCCTTTTTGGGAAAAGGAGGATAACACTGGTGTAATCAAGGCTGTCAGTAGAAGTACTCCAAAGTGAATCACGGATCTGTTTGTATGAGATGGGAATGCTGCTTTTTCGTAGAATCACAGAATCACCAGGTTGGAAGAGACCCACCAGATCATTGAGTCCAACCATTCCCATCAGTCTCTAAACTATGAGGTACTGAGTACCTCATCTACTTACACCTTAAACACCTCCAGGGAAGGTGACTCAACCCCCCCCTTGGCAGCCTCTGCCAGTGCCCAGTGACCCTTTCTGTGAAAAATTTTTTCCTAATGTTGAGACTGAACCTCCCCTGGTGGAGCTTGAGGCCATTCCCTCTTGTCCTGTCCCCTGTCACTTGGGAGAAGAGCCCAGCTCCCTCCTCTCCACAACCTCCTTTCAGGGAATTGCAGAGAGCAATGAGGTCTCCCCTCAGCCTCCTCTTCTCCAGGATAAACAACCCCAGCTCTCTCAGCTGTTCCTCATAAAGCCTGTTCTCCAGCCCCTTCCCCAGCTTTGTTGCTCTTCTCTGGACTCGCTCCAGAGCCTCAACATCCTTCTTGTGCTGAGGGGCCCAGAACTGAACACAGGATTCGAGGAGTGGTCTCACCAGGGCCGAGTCCAGAGGGAGAAGAACCTCCCTGGACCTCCTGGTCACACCATTTCTGATACAGGCCAAGATGCCATTGTGTTAATAGCTGCATTTTGTGTTAATAGCTGATGTCCTGCCCTTAATTATTGTATCCAAACAGGCCATGGTAGAGGAGTAGGTGTATTCGGGTCATGCTGTTGCTCCAGCACTGGCACCATGTGGCTGATGGAAATTCAGACGCTGAGCAGGGCCCTCATGCTTTGCATGCTTCTGTGTTTAGCCATTTGTGACGTGATTTCAGGAGCTACTCGGTAACATGCAGCCAGCTACTTCAGTTTCTTCACTACCCCCAAAATCATGTCTTCACATACCCCAAATTAACAAGCCCTTGCTGTTTTTGCAGCCTTTTTACCATCCTCCAACCGCATTGCCTCATGGGGGTTGAGAATGTTAATTCATACTCAGCGAGCACTATGTAAATATTATCTGCGTTAATTTATACAGCACTTTAAATACTACATAAATCTGACCTCGAATGAAAGCCCCTATGCAAAGATTTACAGAGAGCTTGTACGCTTTGGCCTGTGGAAAAAAGAAAAATACTTCCTTTTTTTTTTTTTTTTTAAGAAAAGGGAAAAGCTTAACTTGGAATGTCCTCAGTTATTTACTCTTGTATTCATATTGCACAATAAAATATTTACATTAAAATCAGTATCAGTGTTCAAAAGGAACTTGTTAACTCCATTTTCCAACTGAAGACAGAAAGAAAATTATAAATGCCAGAGGACTGCAGTAAAAGAGATTTAAGGGTTTTCAAATACTATAAAAAAAGGACTATAATAAGTGACTAGTGGACCAGTCAGCTGTTTTAATTAAAACCGGGCTGCTTATTGATCTATTGTACACATTTGCCCCATCTGCAGCACTTCAGCAATGTTCCCTTCAGCAAATGGCGCTTGTAAAGAGACACTAAAGAATATGGAAGCTGCAAATGGAAATGTTTTATAACTGTGACATTTTGCACAAAGGCCTTTTTTTTAAAAGTTCGTTTTGTTAGTAATGTGGTGAAATTAAAATAGCCTCAATGCCAATTTGGCGCAACTGGATTTAAAGCCAGAAATGTGTCCTTATATAAGGGCACCAGATATTGAAAGGAGAGGGGAGGCAGGGCTGTTTCACCCCAACCAGGTCGAGATGTGACCTCTGATGGGTTCATAGATTCATGGAATGGTTCAAGTTCATTGGGCATTCATGAGGGTCATTGGGCATTGGAATAGGCTGCCCAGGGAGGTGGTTGACTCCCCTTCCCTGGAGGTGTTTAAGGCACAGGTGGATGAGGTCCTGAGGGACATGGTTTAGTGTTTGATGGGAATAGTTGGACTCGATGATCCAATGGGTCTCTTCCAACCTGGTTGTTCTACGATTCTATGAGTTGGAAGGGACCTCAAAGCCACCCAGTCCCACCCCTGCCATGGACAGGGACACCTCCCACTGGATCAGGGGCTCCAAGCCCCATCCAACCTGCCCTTGAACCCCTCCAGGGATGGGGCAGCCATCACTGCTCTGGGCAACCTGGGCCAGGGCCTCACCATCCTCACAGCAAAACTTTTCTGCCTAAGATCTCATTTCAATCTCCCCTCTTTCAGATGAAAACCAATCCCCCTTGACCTCTCCCTGCCCTCCCTGATCAAGATCCCCTCCCCAGCTTTCCTGGAGCCCCTTTCAGCACTGGAAGCTGCTCTAAGGTCTCCCCGTAGCTTTCTCTTCTTCAGGCTGGACAACCCCAGCTCTCTCAGCCTGGCCTCGCACAAGATGTTCTCCAGCCCTCACGTCATCTCCGTGGCCTCCTCTGGACTCGCTCCAACAGCTCCATGTCCTCCCTGTGCTGAGGACTCCAGAGCTGGACACAGGGCTCCAGGTGGGTCTCACAGAGCGGAGCAGGGGGGCACAATCCCCTCCCTCCCTGCTGTTGCACTGCTGTGGGTGCAGCCCAGCTCACGGCTGCTTTCTGGTTGCAAGAACCCATTGCTATGTGGATCTTCTCATCCCCCACTGCAAATAACTATCTTTTACGGGAAAAAAAAAAATCAGCGAGCCCCCATCTGTCCCGCCTTTTATTGCAAACCGCTACGGGCCCGAGCACCAGGGCACCTCGTGGTTCCTTCTCGCAGGAGGAATTCACCTTTTTCCCCTCAAATTCTTCAAACTGCCCCAGCCCCGCCGCCATCGCCCCGCGGGCGGGGCAGGCCGCGCCACTTCCCATTGGCCGGGAGCGAGGAGGGGGCGGGGCGTCCCGCAGAGCGACATCCGCTATTGGCTGAGAGCGGAGAGGGGGCGGGGCGGATGGCGCCGCACAGCCTTTCGCCGGCTGGGAGGCGCGAG